>CM035806.1:48995346-49422846 GCA_020466095.1 Chlorops oryzae
TACGAGCGAACGTGAGTGTTTTTTTTTTAATTTTTTAATTTTTTATATAAGTATATCGTGCCTTAACCGCAAAAACGACGTAAACGCCATTATTTTTTTCAATCAAATTTTACAGGAGAATGTTTTTTGTAAAAATTTTTTAATCGGGCCTGGGTATTACGGAGACAAATGTTTTTCTTTTTGGCCTGTCAAATCATGACGGTTAATTTTGCAGCTATGGAATTTTGTGAGATGTTGAAATAAGATTTTGGTAAAAACGAAAGAATATCTATAATCATATCGGTTACGTCATGTAGGCGATTAAGGATCGATATAATCGGGCATGTCACAGAAATCGAATACGACAGAAAGCGTTCGATTTCGCTTAGATTTTTATGGAAATTTCATTGATTTCGAACGTTTTCAATCGTACGAGTATTCGATTTCTGTGAGATGACGGAATAAAAAGTTATTTGAAATATAAAAATGAAGAAAAAAATATTCTTATAATTTAGAATATCCATTTTTAGAACGTGCTCTGATTGAACAAAAACCCGTGGAAGTGTCATCGGAACTAGCCGCCATGAAAATAGAAAATTTCAATAATACCGAATTAAGAAGAACGCCCACGAATTATTTCGATGAGCCGATAATTAGGCAACATGAAATTGAGAAAAAGCAACACGAACAGAATTCTCATTTACCAGCGGCGAATTTGAATTTAATTTTAAATTTTAATTCGGATTCGGATTTGGATTTCGATTCGTATTCGAACTCGAATTCTAGATGCAATAATAATTTTAAGGAAAATGACTTTAATAATGAGCTTCGTATACGTGAACTAATGGAAGAATTAATAACAAAAAGTCGAATGGACAATGGAACAGCGAGTTCACCAAGAAATCAACAAATCCAACACCGAGAAAAACAATTTGGAAATGAGCTGAAAAAAAATCTAATGATAAATGCAAATGAAAGTCCAATCCGGAATGTGAACGAGAGCTGGAGTGAGGATGCGAACGCAAACGGGAACGACAACGGGAACGGGAAGGCGAATGGGAATTCAAGTCAAGAGCTAATTAAAGCAAAAATTAAAAATTCAATTAAAAATGCGAAATTTGAAGTCGCAGCAAATTACAATGCAGACCAGCCGAGCATTAAAAATGATATGCCCAATCGATATCCCGATGATGATGACGATGATAGCGATAATGATGAAAACTCCGCGAATAGTTTCCAACTCGGATCATCTGAGATGGAAAAAATTTTCAGAATGGAAAGTACCACCGCAATAAAAATAATGCCCATGCCGATGCCGATGCCGATGCTTTCAAGAGAAAATTTTAATGAAGGAATGAAAGTGCATAAAACAACAATAAAAATGAAAGAAGGCAAAGACGACGACGACGAAGTCGAAGTCGAAGACGAAGAAGACATAATAGAAAGAGGAAACAATAATAATAATTGCAGTAGTGACTTAGAGCATCAGCAAGATGAAAAGAGAAATCATTTGCAAGAAAACGTAACAACAGATCCAAGAACGGAAGAAGCTTCTCCAGAAGTTTTTGATGAATCAAATACATCTGTCGAGAGCACTATTTTCGAAGAATCTACATCAAGAACAGAAGAAATTGAGTCTTCAACAAGCGGTATCTCAATTACGAACTGAAGAAGACCTTATGCAGCAGCACCACCAGCAGCAGCAGGCTAATGCATCAGAATTAATGCCATCCCTGAGATTGAATTCATCTCATAATGTTCGAGACACTAGCAACGATAACGAGAACAATGCACCATCAGCCATTAAGTACACGAATACAGCAAGCGCTATCGACAGTGCAAAAATTCTAACAATGAATACGACAAGAACAAAATTTCACTTAATGGAAACAAAAATTCCAAAGCCAGTTAATATATCGCAAACGGTTGTTGTCACTGAGGGAAAACGTTGTAGACCTTTCGATACACTTTCAAGCGGAACAATGTCTATTTCGATGGCAGAAGCTGACAGCACAATGCGACCATTTGCACTAAATACCTCGCCCATTGACTACTGGTCGAACAAGAAGCAACCGAGCAACGATGATGGAACCGCTGCAATTGATGAGAGTTCAATTGTTTTGCTGAACAATGAAGAGAAAAATATATTCAAAGCAGAAATGAAAAAAAATGAAACAAATGAACAATCGGCAAGCGATAATGGAGTTGTTGAAGCTGAGTTCAGTGGTGGCGATGCTGAACAATCAAACACGACGGGCATGCCATCGTCCACTGCTGCATTAAAACTTCTTGCAGGTTTTTTTGCCAACGCCAATAAAATCAATGTTATTCGTCCGGTTAAGTGCAACTTCAATGAAAATTCAAATAACACCATCAGATCCAATACTCAACCCTTTGATGGTACGAACGCAACCTCATTTGAACATCATCGGCCCAAAGCCAGAGTTATTCATGAAGAAATCATCAAAACGGTGAACTGTTTTACAAATCTTGAGTTGAAAAGCATCAGCAACGGCAAGAATAATAATAATAATAATAACAACAACACCAGCAGCAGCAGCAGCAGCAGCAGTAGCAACAACAGTAACAACAACAATAGCCTATTGGAAAGATCATCTGTCGACAATGAGGCGATAAAACAATTAACAATAAAAATTCTTCCAGAAAAATTAATAATCTTCAATATAAATGCAGCAATCAACAAACAAACTCCAATCCATCGGGACAACAATGTTCAATTGATTAGTTCAATAGCAGGCAAAACGAATGAAAAAAATGATGATTTAAAATGGCGATTGAATGGTGTTGAAGTTACACAACAGAATGTCGTTGATGTCGTTGGCGATGACAAGAAGATTGCGAATAATAATTATGGCAATGATATTGCAACAATCGGTAATGATGATGATGATGATGATAATAGTGATGAGGAAAATTATGATGACATGAATGTCTCGATTGAAAAGCGGAGGATCACAACAGAAAAAATGCCAAGCATGGGTGGGATGACAATAGCAGCCATTGAAAGTTCTGCAGCCACTGATGAATGGAACCAATTGTTGAAGAAGGATATTGCAAGTTTGACGAATAAAACATATTCTGCTTCAAAGGACAATTATGACTTCGATGAAAATCGAGTGCAAAAAGTTGAAGCTAAAAAAGAACATGATTATTTTGAGCAGCAACTGCTGTCGCAATCGAACAATGATGGTGAAAAAGTTGAGGAAACTAAAATTAGTTCAAGCAATGATAAAAGTGATTCTTCATCGATTGTTCAAACTGTTGAAAGCAACAGCAAGAACAATGAGACCGAAAATGAGCAAGAGAATGCGAATGAGCAGGAGAATATCTCTCAAAATAGCAATAATCACATCCTTACTTATGCAGTGCACGAGCAACGAAATGCAACTAAAATGAAAAAGCATGAAAATGTCACAAGAAATGCTGCCGCTGCTGCTGCTGCTGCTGCTGCTGCTGCTGCTGCTACGGCACACGATAGCACTTTGCATGCGAACTCTAACATTTCTCTTCAATCAATGTCAAAAATTTTTTCCAATTATGATGGTGTCAAAGCGAAGCCTACGCTATCTGCGACGGCGGCGGCGACGACGACGACGACGACGACGACGACGACAGAAAATGCCACCGAGGAGGCGTATTTGATTACGACCAAGAGCCCAGAAAAGGAGCAGTCGTCATCGCCGTCACAATCGGAAATTGCTGCGACAAATTGGTGGCATACACTGTCATATGCGGAAATTAGAAAATTTTTAAATACGATTTTCGATAATGAGCGAACATCTAAGATTTACGCGGAAATCGCCAGGAAATTGAAGGAAACATATGACGGAGGACAACGTATTACGGAAATGATACTGCCCAGCAGTACGGTCAGTTTGAACGGAAAGGATGATAGACAACACGGCAACACAAGATGGAAGCTTTGGGATGTATTGATAACTGATTTTTGGAGCTTATTTTGGTGACAGTTCCCCTCAGTTCCTGAAATAGATATGAAATAGTTTAATGAATATTTTTAAGGATATGTTAACTGAAGGAAAACATCTCGAATGAAAGAGAGAGAGAGAGAGAGAGAGAGAGAGAGAGGGAGACAGAGAGGAATGGATGAAGATGAAATATAAATATAAGAGTGTTATAACGAACAGATGTAAGCGATAAGTTTTATGTTTACCAATGTCAATAATGGAGCCGATTTTTTGGCCAGCACTGAATTAAAGATATTTCTAGGCGAAGCAAATCTTTGTTTCTTTTATACGTTATTATCAGAGCATGTAAAAGTGGAAAAAAGTGGAAAAAAGTAGGCTTTTTTATTTGATTGAAAAATTGAAATATAAATCGAGAGACTTTTACAAAAACTGTTAAGCTTGTTTTTGGTGATTGTAATTTGCTTCTGAAAATGGCAAAAAGAAAAAGAAACCAATGCGGAACTGATGTCTCGGGTTCATCAATTATGTCATGGCGTTTTCTAATCCGCGAGTTCTTTTCTCAAGTGCATTGTCTGCAAAACATCGATATAAATATTGCCGAAAATTGCTTAGTGCTAAGCAGCTGGATTCAGGATTTCAGGCACCGTAACCTTATTTTCCAATTTTGTTATGTGCCCTTTTCCAGTTGTGTTAAAAATTAACTCCTCTAAAGACCTAACCTGTCAAGACAAATAAAAGAAGGCGGACAGAAGGACAGACGGACAGACGGACGGAGAGGTTAAAAGTACCAACGTTAAACTGTACGTTGGTTTAAAAAGTGTCTGACGCTCTCAATCCAAAAATGAAAAAAAAAGTGGACCTTAATCAACGGTCTTGTCAAAGCGGATCCGAACCGAAAAAAATTTCGAAAATACATACATATTGCCTATTCGATCGTGCTCGACTGCGGTGTTAGTCCTTCAAAGGAAATGAAAACTTTCATGAAGAAGCAATGAGAAACTTAAATTTAATAAATATATTTATTTATTTTTCAAAATATTTTTAAAATATATATTTTTTGAAATTGCTTTTTAAATAATAAATAAAAACCCTTCCGACACTAGAAAAAAGTGTGGCTATTCAATCGTCCTTAGTTGTTTTCTGTTTGTTTGTTTTGTTTTTCATTTTTGAAAATCCTTCCATCACGAATGAGCCGCCGGCTTTCGATTGCCTAAAGACCTGCGGTGCATAAGAGGTCTCGGTCTACGATTATAAGAACTTGTTTGCCAGCGGTTGTAGTCATCAGTTTGCACATTGCCTATTGGATCCGAAAGTACCGTGTTGCCTGTCGAGCTAGACCCTTGAGAACCCAAAAGGCCCATTACAAGGCCATTGAGAAAACTTTGTTGGACAGCTGGATCAACATTCGGTTGAGCGGTACTCGGAAGTTCATCAGCCAAAGCATACTGTGTGCTGTCCGATGCGGCCGGAGGATATGACAATTGCGGCATCGCACTTGACGGCGATGGATAGGGCGAAGATAGGGTCGACATGACAAATGGTAGCAACGAAGGACGTTTTCGCAGAAGATCCAAGACTTCAAGTTCGTAGTTTGAAAGTTGTGGCTTTCCATGATGTAATGGTGGTCTCGGTCGAGCGGGTCCATTCATAGCGGGTCCATTCATAGCGGGTCCATTCTGTCCTTCATCGCGCTGAGGTAATTTCGCGTCATTGTGAAAAGGTTTTGGCGGGTGCCTATGCAAGGCAAGCGTAGAACCGAGCAACAATGGCGTTAATATGCCGAGAGTTCTTGGACTGCCGTTGAGACGTTTTAGAATAAATTTCTGTGGCTTATCAGTGTCGTCAGCAAGAGCAATTATTACCGATTTCGATTTTTGTGGTAGCTTAATGTTGCCCTTTAACTTTGTTGTTGGAGTCTTGCATTGCACTGAAGAAAATATCCATATGAACAAAAGGCACTTAAGATAGAACATTTTCTTGTGAAAGTCTTAACCAAGAAGATCGACGGAAACTATCAACGATGGGGATGGTGATGATGATGAAGCGTTAACCCAAAATCTTCTTAATGTTTTGACTTTCGAAACGATACTGAAGCGGCATCAATGGCTTTCGAATTCTTTTTATGCTTTCGTTTCATACGAAATGAGTTCATTCGAAAAAATTATGTCGATTGAGTCTTAAAAAAGCAAAAAAATTTAGCCATTAAAGCTTTATCAGATTTGAAAAACCCATTGCAGGAGTTCGTTCGGAAAGTTTATGCTGCTGATGACATTAGGTTGATCCAAAAGAAATATAGAGATATAGAGAGAGAGAGATAGAGAGAGAGAGATAGAGAGAGATAGAGATAGAGATAGAGAGAGATAGTGATAGAGAGAGATAGAGAGAGAGAGAGATATAGAGAGAGAGTGATATAGAGAGATAGAGAGAGAGAGAGTGAGATAGAGATAGATAGAGAGAGAGAGATAGAGAGAAAGAGATAGAGAGAGATAGATAGAGAGAGATAGAGAGAGTAGAGAGAGAGAGAGAGAGAGAGAGAGAGAGAAGAGAGAGAGAAAGAGAGAGAGATAGAGAGAGAGATAGAAATTGATAGAGAGAGAGAGATAGAGAGGGAGATAGAGAGAGAAGAGAGAGAGAGATAGAGAGAGAGATAGAGAGAGAGATAGAGAGAGAGAGATAGAGAGAAGGAGATAGAGAGAGATAGAGAGAGAGAGATGAGAGAGATAGAGAGAGAAGAGAGAAGAGAAGAAAATAGAGAGAAGAGAAGATAGAGAGAAGAAGAGAGATAGAGAGAGAGAAGATAGTGAGAGATAGAGAGAGAGAGAAGATAGAGAGAGATAGAGGGAGCTAGAGGGAGATAAAGAGAGATAGAGAGAGATAGAGAGAGATAGAGAGAGATAGAGAGAAGATAGAGAGAGATAGGAGAGAGATAGAGAGAAGAGAAAGATAGAGAGAGAGAGAAGATAGAGAGAGAGATAGAGAGAGATAGAGAGAGATAGAGGAGATAGAGAGAGAGATAGAGAGAGATAGGAGAGATAGAGAGATAGAGAGAGAAGATAGAGAGATAGAGAGAGATAGAGATAAGAGATAGAGAGAGATAGAGAGAGAATAGAGAGAGATAGAGAGAGATAGAGAGAGATAGAGAGAGATAGAGAGAGAATAGAGAGATAAGAGAGATAGAGAGAGATAGAGAGAGATGAGGGAATAGAAGGATGGAGAAGAGAGATAGGAGAGATAGAGAGAGGAATGAGAGTGGAGCTAGAGGTTTAAGGAGAAGAGAGAGATAGAGAGAGATAGAGAGATATAGAGACAGATATAGAGAGATGTATTTAGCCTTTATTAGTCGGGGATATTTCGGTCGCCATTGGAGACCATATTCAAGACTTTTATAAGAAAAAAAATTTTAAATTCTTTCTTTCATATAAAAAATTAATAAAACGCCTGCGAACAGTTGGAACTTAATAAATACATAAATAAATAAATTAATGCTCTATCGCTGAGCCGCTTGAGAATGACAAAATTTTCACTCGTCTGCCTTGCCATAGGTGATCTGAGTCTGCGATGGTGGCTTAACCAAGAAAACAAAGTACGATGAATCGTCGGTGGGAGCACCGTGTACGTGAGTGGAGCTTATCTTCGAATCCGAATCGCAGATCCAACTGAAAAGATCACAGAACGATTGACTCTCCGATTCGGCGGACTGAGCATTGGACGTTCCACTGTCATGCGGATAATTCTCTTCCGTATCGACCTTCGGTGTCTGCTTGAACAGTTGCGCTGTAACAGAGGGTGGCAATCGTGCAAATATCGAATTTGATCCAACACCGTTTGTTGCCGTCCCGGGGAGGTTGAGTTGTGGAAAAGACTGCGGTGCGGCCGAGATAATAAGTTGTTGAGAATTTGGTAATGTTGCAATGAAGTTCGCCGGTGGACTAGCGACTGTATAAATTGGTTGTATCGCCGGCAGGAAAGGTCGATACAATTGTCCTTGTTCCGGTTGTGGTGCTGGAGCTGGCGTCGGATGGGGTCGACGGCGAGTGGGTGGAGGACGTCTTGACCAGTAGGGTGGCGGCGGCGGCAATCGTGCATAATGCAGAGGATAGTCCACTGGTTCACGATCGAAAAATGGTGATGCAAACGGAAATGGTGGACGTCGGCCCGTTATTATTGTTGGTATTAGAGTTGTTAGAATCGGTGGTACGGTAACATTTATTGTTATTATTGGTGATCGAGTTGTTGACGTCGTTGTCGTGGATGTTGTTCTTCGCCGATAACGATAGGGATATCTGGTCGTTTTTTTCGAAAACCAATCCGAATTGAAGAATTTCCCCTTATCACCTTTGGTAGTTGTGTCCAGCTCTTCGTAGCTGTCATCGTCTTGGCTTTCGCTAAGACTGTCTTCGACTGATTGCTGCTGCCGACCATTAGACCCGTCGAGTTTCCGCTGTTTCTCAGACTCGGTTTCGGAAACAACAAAGTTTGATATTGCTAAAAGCAAAAGCATAATTTTAACATAACTCATCGTTTTGTTTGTTTGCTTGCTTTTTTTTTTTTTTTTGGGAGTTTTGAAGATTCTTTCCCTTCAAGCAAACGAGATCAACATTTTTTGGATTTATGGCTGCCAACTACGCGGTCGATTAACTAAATTCATCACATCCGATATCTTATATTTATATACGGCTATCATTCTGGAAATATGCAAAGCACACCCGATCGCCTAGTATTGTCGTCGAACTTTCACGACGGCGATCCCGTTCGGCCCGTCTAAAAGGAAAAGCCATTTTTTTTTTTTTTTTTTTTTAATGTTCCCGTGCACCGCTGACAGTGACCGGCAATAAATTCTTTTTATGAATGCGTTTTGTAAACTCATAAAAAACGTTTGCCAATGGAGTCGATTCATCGATGAATTATGATCGTAGAGCAATAACCGATTAAATCGATTAAAAGCGGATTTCGATTATAAATAGAACCCTCCGAGCATCGTAAAACTCCGAGGCTCATTCGTAAGAAGAAATGAAATGAATAAAAAACAAGTAAGGGTGTTATAGTCAGGCGAGCCTGACAATAGAATACCCGACACAGAAACATGTGTTCAAATAATTTTTAATATAAACAGTTATTTAAGGCCATAAGGGGCCCCATATACTGACATTTGTTAAATTTCTTTATGAAAACTGTCCGTTTGCCATGCCCACTTTTCCAATTTGTTTTGAATTCTAATCGGAGGCTTAAATATACGCTCAAATTCTAAGTTTCATTGAAATATTTGGAAAAAGTCCGATTTTGAGGCACTTTTGAGATTTTTGTGACAGACCCTAGTACTGGAGGTACCCTTAATAATGGACCGATCAAGAAAATTTTTGGGCAGGATGTTTATGGCTACAAAGGAAGCATAAGTGCCAATTTTCGTTCAAGTCCCATTTGAATTTCGTGTGTAGGCAGCCATTTTCTAAAAACGCCCTTCTGCAACGCCCACTTTTCCAATTTTTTGAAATCATATTACTAGCCTTTAACTATGTTCAAATACCAAATTTCATCAAAATATCTTGAAAAACTCAGATTTTAAAGCAGTTTTTGTGATATTCGTAATAGGCCCTAGTACTGGAGGGACCCCGATCGGGTCCATTCTTGAACTTGTTCTTACTCATATCCCCGTGAGCACGCATACCAAATTTTGTCAAGATAGCTCAACTCCTTCGATAAGATAACTGTATACAAACAGACGGACGGACAGACGGACGGACATGTCTAAATCAAATCTCCTGGTGACGCTGATCATTTCTATATACATTTTGTATGGTCTATCTCGACTAGTTCTGGGTGTTACACACAACCACACAAACGCAATATACCCTCGACACAGAGTGTGGCGGGTATAATTATAGCCCGGATTATTTAAATTTGAATGATAGCTTCCATTTCGTATTGATTTGCTTGGTGCAACAATTTCTTTTGTTGCTTTTTATTGAGCTTAATTTCTCCCGGCGTAGCGCCCGGGGCACGATGGGGGCACAATGCAGGAAATGCCTCCCCCTCAAACCGGCCTCAATAAAAATACCTTCATAAAAATTGAAATATTATTTGGCCGCCTTCGAGCCCCCCTCGCTACGCTACTGCTCTCGATGCTTAGTTATTTTTAGACTTCAAGGATTATATTGTTTTATCCACTTAGAGCAGCAAGCAAGAAAACCCACTGAAAACAACGCCAACAAATTGCTTTTCATAATGTCTAATGAAGTCCGGTTGGGTGTTTTCTAAGTGTTTCAAGTGGTCCGTCTAAGCGTAAACAAAATATGAAAACAAGAAGAAAAAAACAAAAACAATCTCCATATCTTTGAATGTTTTCTCTAGTTTCTTCAGAAGAGACACCTGTGAAAATAATTTTTATGAAATTTAGAATATTCAAAGAGCAGCATCTTTCTGTCTAATATGGCTTCCAGACTGTCAACTTAAAATCTGAATTTAGCTCCTTAAGTTGAATTTAGAAAATACCCTTTCAGACTGTAAATTCTGAGTTTACGAGCTAACACGCCTGTTCGAACTTAAATTAGATGTTTGCTTTGATTGATCGAAAAGATATCGTGGTATAGTGGATAGGCCTCCGCCTTGGGACCCGAAAGGCTGAGGTTCGAATCCGGGCGCAAACAAGATTAATTGGGGTGAAAGATATTTTATTTATTTTTATTATTAAAACAAACGAAAATTCATTTCACCTCTAAAGATTTGAAAAAAGAAGCAAACAGGTAATTTCATCGTTGTCAAAAAAGGTAGTGAAATGTAAGGGTTGCAGCAACGAATGCCTAAACTCATGAGTTTATTTCTGAATTTAAATACCCTAAACTCAGTTTAAACTCACTACTAAATTCTACTTAAGGTACTAAATTCAGTTTAATGTTATTATCTCACTATAGGGGTTAAGTTCTTAACCCGATATTTTAACTCAAAGCGTTCATATCAGCTTCGAGCGAGTTAGGGTTTACTAACGTCATATGACCCAGCCGGAAAGTTGACTACTTCTGCACTACTTCCGAAGTGGTGAAAATTCATACTGCGGCTACTCGCATTACTAACCCTAACTGTTAATAAAGTTTGTTAGAAGATGGCCGCTGTTTTCATTACATGCTTGCGATAATATCCGGCTTGGGAGTTTGATATATAAAAAACGCGCAACGTATATCTGATATACTATATCATCGAGAAATTGCAAATAAAAATGGAATTTGCTTTATTAGAAATGTTTAAAGAAGCTGAAAAAGCCAAAGGAATATTGGAAGCAATAATATTAGAGGACCATTGCAATAACCGCAGGAACCAAAATAAATTAATGGAGCTAATGATGAAAGCGGCATCACAAAATGTTCCAAGACCTGTGATCAAAATTAACATATCCAAACACATCCTTCACCTCTCATTTGCTGCACGGGAAAGCTTCCCTGTCAGTGCCGTATTAAATATAAACCCGGTTTTTGTATTCGGTGTTAGCAAATGTAACTGAAATTTTCAAATGCAGCTCTGCGCTAACCTCAGAGTTAAATGTTAACCCGGGGTTTATTTTCGGGTTAGATGATTTTTTTATATGCGTTTTGACATTTAAAACCCTGGGTTTCGCCGATAACCCTAACCCGGCCTAGTGAGAACATAGCATAACGCAATATTCTGGAAACCATATAAGGGCCGTTTTCCCATCTTTTTGTTTTATCTGATGATAATTTCCTAAAAATTTGATTAACAAATCAAAGAAAATAAAATTTAATTGGCAGATAGAGCTTAAAAGTAGGTTTAGAAAACGACCCTAAAGCCGAAAATCCAACATTGCGAGAGCCCGATGCGAGAGCGCGAGACGAGACGCACACAAATTTCAATACATTCAATCATATGGTTCAAGCTCCAATGTATCGCACTGCGAGACCTCGTAGCGAGAAAATGTTTGAAAAATTGAATATTTCTCATTGCGAGGCAATTTGCCAGGTTAATGATGTAGCTATATTTTGAGTACTCGCTATTGGGTACTGGTTTAAACTAATAAAACAAAAACTGTTCACTGTTCCGTGAAAAAGAGCTTTTAGAATATTTCGCGAGCTTTGGTTAATTTTGAAATTTTTTTGAAAATTGTTGATAATTTTGAATTAAAATTTTAACTCAAGTGATAACGTATAATTGTTATGAGTACTTAGTACTCGTTAGATTGGTACTTGGTTCACATATTGCATTACTAGAAGCGATATTAACATATGCTTTCATCTGCGTGACGCAAAACTCTCATTGGAGATTGAAATGCGTCACGAAAAACATTTTCGTGACGTCGCGCAACTCGCATCGGGCTCTCGCAATGTTGGATTTTCGGCTTAAATAATTTTTTTATCTCTCAAGTTCTCTTCCATCACTAAGTGAAATTTTGTTATTACAATATAATACTCTGTGTATACGACCTGGAATATGGGAAGATGAAAACGTCCAACTATCTCATTCTCAGCTTTTCGCTGGGATCCGGGCTCTGCAAGAAACAGGTCTCTTTTTAAAGCCACATTCCTCTCTTCAGTGCTGTACATATATACAGGGTTTTCCAGTGAGGGGTGTTATTTTGAACAGTCCGCTATTTCGGTAGCTGTCAGTTTTGCAGCTGTTATTTTTTGACATTTGACAAGTTGATACTACGCCATTACGCAAAAATGGAACGATACACGCTACAGCAACGCATTGAAATTATTAAAACTAACTAAAAAAAAAAAAAAAATGGTGAAAATTTTGCAGTCACAATTCACAAAATTAAAGCGTGTTATCTCTCGAAGAGGTAGTCACAATTGGCCACCGAGATCTTGTGATTTAAAACCTTGCGACTTCTTCCTGTGGGGCCACGTGAAAGAAAGGGTATACGCCAACAGACCAGCCAGTCGATTCAAGACCTCACAGATGGAAGTCGTGAGGCTATCGAGGACATAGGGCCACTTTGCGCTTTTGGTTATGGTTGAAATTTTCATGAAAAGGATATGGTCCTGTAAGCGTGGTCGTGGTGGCCATTTGGCTGATGATGTTTTTCATTATTAACGGCATACCTTCCATTTCATTATTGAAATAAACATCCGATCATTTATCTCAAAAAATTGCATTTTTCTTTGAATAGCAAAATAACGCGTCGTATTGGAAAATCCTTTATAAAATTTACGGACGCAGACAAACCAAAGAGGACATTTCGGAATCTCTAATCGAGGTTTGAAGCACCAGCTGAGGCAGGTGAAAAAAGGGACGTCAAAGGGAAAAAAATGGATATTACACTTAGACGATAACTATCGTAGTATTCTGAAGATTTTTCGGAGCCTCATATCCCGAGTTTTGTTCAATAACTTTATCAACACTGCCCTTTTGCCACGTCGAATTTCGTATTTCAAATATATTTCGACTGGTCGACTGGTTCTGGGCGTTACACGCAACCGCACAATCCCAATATACTCTCGACAGAGAGAGTGTCGGGTGCAAAAGGGGAGCGTTAAATGCTGGCAAAGTGTATTAGGCCAATCCACAGGCAAGAAAACTTCTTAGGTTTTTATTTATTTATTTTTTTTTTTTTGTCATTGTTCTGCCCTTTCGATCCGCACCTGTTAAGAAGACAAACACCAAAAAGATTCCATACAAAATCCAAAAGGAAACACAGAGAAATGACCCCTAGGGTGAAATGAATGGGGGAAAAATTATTGTTTACCTATCAAAGATTGCAATTTGATTTGTGCTTTTTTTTTGTTTTTTTTTTTTGTTTGATGTTATGAATAAGAAATAAGCAGAACAAAAGAACAAAACATTTCGTTGAAAAATTTTTTGTTTTTTCTTTAAACCGAATAATCTTCTTCGATGGCACTTACGATGCAAACAAATGGAAATATAGTATATAAGCCATGAAATTGAGAGCTTTATGAGCCAATTTGCTTAACTCTAAAATCGAAAAAGAAAAGAATTTGAATAATCCACAAAGAACATCGAAACAATAGTGATGCGAAGATTCTTGCACACTAGCTAAACAAAAGAAAGAAGGCCAGGCCTTTTCCCGAAATCGACCGACGACGAGCACAGACAAAAGTCTTAAGTGCCTTCCAAAAATAAAATAAGCTACAGTTTCACGAATGGTATTTGTGGGTCGAGGAACTCAGAATGATAGATTGTCCACAATGCTAAACGGGTCGAAGACACAAAGCATTCAAATCAGAAAACGCGTTACGACCGTTACGTTATGAGCTATTTTTTATTTTATTTTATTTTTTTTTTTTTTTTTTTTTTTTCAATACATACATGGGTATAAATGTACGAACGATGAAGACATCTAAAATCGTTTTAGGCAAATGTATGTTCTCTCTCCGTTTCGCACAGAAGTTATAAAAAGCCGTATAAATACTTAATTGCGCGCTAGAATCGCAGACAGTTGCGTAGCATAGAACGGACTATGGTTCTCTAAGACAATGTTGAACAAGTGGAGTTATTTGATTTTGATCGCAGCCATTTCAGGCGGCTTTGCCACGCTTGTTCCGGAGAAATCCAAAACGAGATCGGCCACAATTGCGCTGGAGAAACAAACATCATTGCAGAATTTATCACCGAAGGTAGAAAAACACTCGCAGACCGCAACGAAGGCGAAAATCACCCGACAAGGATCACAGCCACTGCCACTGCCAGCTGTTCACGTACACAATAAAAGCCGATACTCAGAGGGCCGCGAGCAGCGGCGCAAGGACATTGAAGGCAATGATGGTGCTGTCCTAGTATCGGTTATCCCATTACAAATGTTGCGTAGTATTTTCATGAATCAACAGCAATCGAAAGCTCATCTGGCTTCATCATATCAAGGCTCCACGGAATTGCCGCCGCTGCGATCAAATGTTAATCCATACAATAGACGAATGCAATTTGAAAATATCCCTCAATATGACTTTGGTCAGCAATCGTTGCGATCGCTTCGGTCTGGCTCTTGGCAGTCATCGGCATCGGCATCGGCATCATTACTGGATGCACCATTTGGGTTTTACCAGCCAAGACCTTTGCACTTTCGACAACCGGAATTGAGATTTCCAATGACGGAAAAGACAAAAGTTCCCACAAAAAATGTAAAACCGCACAAAGTTTCAGGTCGATATTACGGAAGCAGCGAAGAGTACGATGACTATGCTGACTACAACACCGTCACCGAAGACGATCACAATGATTGGTATGGATATCCATATCCGTATCCCTATTATTACAGTTCGCCGTATTACTATAACGATTACTATCCATACAACAACTACAACTACAATTCCAATGACTATTACGATTCTTATGGTCGTCATCGCAGAAGTTTGGAGAGTAAATCAACCAAAAAACCTTATGAAAAGCCTGGAACAAAAAATCATCCAGTTGACTATAGCGTCAGTCAAACGACAAAGGCTCCCGAATTGCAAAGGCTTACTTAAACCGCAAAGAGACTAGACATTTAATCGATTAATTTTTTAATTGATAACTCGATAATGAAATGGAAAAAAAAAACAAAAAACAAACTCAAAATGAATGCTTGAGAGAGAAAAATAAAAATGAATAAATGAAGAGAAAAACATTTTTTCCGTTTCACTTTTTTCAAAATATCCTTTTAAGAATTTTTATAAAATTTTCTTTTTTTGTATTTATTTATTTTTTTTTTTTTTGAGCGTCTACAACGGCCCAAAGAGACTGTGCTTGAACGATTAATCAATTGATTCCATTCCGTCGGCAATTTGTTGTTTCCATTATTGCCACAATGTCCCTTCAAACTTTGCAATCACGGTAATTAATTGTCTCCCCGAGGAATGTTAATTGAAACTTTCATTGAAGCTTGCGAAAATCAGAGCTTCTCGCTCACAATGCTATTGATTTAAGATGCTTTCAGGGCAAATAGCTCTAAAGCTGAATCCTCAAACCATTGTGTTCCTTTTCACAATTAATTGATGCGTTAGTTACGGAATTCATATTAAAATGATCCTTCTCAATAGTTTTGCAAATCGGATTACCATAACTCTTCAAGACACAATTTTTCAATTTAAATAAAATCGTCAAGGATACTTCAATCATTTGTTGCAACATTCATTTGATCTAATATGCTTTCCAGAACGAAATCAACGAAATCTCGGGATTTCGTAACAAAATTGAAATCGCCTGGATTATCAAATGTAAAATTTGTTCTAAAATTTTCTGAAATCTCGAGATTTCGTTTTACTTCTGGAAAGCATATAATATTAGGTGTAGTAAAAAGAAATCCATTATTTTTGCATTAAATTGAGGGATTTATTTAAGATAGTTAGAATGACCCGATTTAGGTCAAATATGCGCCGTTTTGTTCGATAACTTGTTGCCATTTTAAAGGTAATATAATTATGCCTCTCTCATAGAAGCCCTCGTTCCTATAAGCAAAAAATTGAGACAGTCGAATTTCAGAAGCCTCTCTTGAAGCGAATGTTTCACCAGCAAAATTGTTCGCCATGGACAGGAACAGATGGTAATCACTTGGTGCCAGATCCGGACTATAAGGTGGATGCAGAAGAACCTCCCAACCAAACTCCCGGAGCTTCTGGCGAGTCACTATCGATGTGTGTGGCCTGGCGTTGTCCTGATGGAACACAATTCCTCTCCTATTGGCCAAAGCTGGCCGCTTATGGGCGATTGCTTCCTTCAGACGGTCCAATTGTTGACAGTAGAGTTCCGAGTTAAGAGTTTTGCCATATGGGAGCAGCTCATAGTAGATAATTCCCTGCCAATCCCACCAAACACACAGCAAAACCTTCCTGGCCGTCAATCCTGGCTTGGCCACCGTTTCCGCCGGTTCACCGTGTTTCGACCACGACCGTTTTCACTTGACGTTGTCGTAAGTGACCCACTTTTCATCACCAGTCACCAACCGCTTCAGAAATGGGTCGATTTTGTTGCGGTTCAGCAGCGATTCGCAGATGGAAATTCGGTCTATGAGGTTTTTTTGCGTTAACTTGTGTGGCACCCATACATCGAGCTTCTTTGTGTATCCAGCCTTATTCAAATGGTTCCAAACGGTTTTTTGTGCAATCTTTAGCTCTTTTGCAATCGAAACAGTGCTAACATGACGGTCGGACTCGATAATTTCCATGATTTTATCGACATTTTCGACAATTGGCCTTCCAGTGCGTGGTGCATCCTTGACATCGAAGTTACCGGAACGGAATCGACGAAACCAAAATTGCGCATAATTGGCTGTTACAGTATCAGGTCCATAAACGCTATTCACATTTTCAGCCGCCTGGCTTGCGTTTTCTCCCTTATCGAAGAAAAACTGTAAAATGTAGCGAATTTTCTCTTTGCTGATGTCCACCTTTGACAAGCTCTCAAACAAAACTGAATCAATCAATCAAAAAAGTGTCAAAAAAGCTTTTTTAGTAGGAACTGTCATCTTTCTAATGCCCCCTAGCGGAACACGATCGGACTTATACAACGCGAGATGCAGATAAATAACGCCATCTACACCTAATATATTATTGAAAAACATTTTAGCATACATAGAATCAAATAAAAGCTCATGTGAGAGAATTGTCTCGCGATTCCGTCGCCCACGACACTGCGCTTCCTATCTTACATCAAATGTGACTGAAGCGGGTTATCTGTTGTTATGAGAAGATCCAATTGCTAAAACGAATAACCCCAAAGGTTCAAAGAGGTCGACGACTTTTTCACTTAAAGGTCCTTGTACAATGTACATGTTCAACAAATTTTTCGTCAACATTTATGTACATATGTGTTTCCCTAAATCCCTTTTTGGCTTGGCAAATTTTCCACAAGAAAAAAAAAAAAACCAGTGCAAGACTGATTAGACAATATTTTCACGGTTCTGAACCATTTGCGTTGGATTGAAAAATTTCGAGCACACTCAAAGAGTAATTTTGAGTTTTTACGTCCGATTTTTGGTAAAAATTGTTCAGGTTTGCAATGGCAAAACGGTATTTAGGAGCGCTCAGATAGACTCTATTTGAAGAAGTGGTTTAGTAATCATTTTTCTATATTTAAATAAAAAAATTTTTCCAAATATTCTTATCAGCTTCGGAACTATGGGCCAAAAAAGTTAAAAAGAGGTGAACCAAGTAAGGGTGTTATAATACCCGACACAGAAACACATGCTTAAATAATTTTTAAACCACTCCCAAAAAAACGGAACCAATAAGAAGGAATATTCAACAGGTTTTTGAGGCCATTAGGGGCCCCATATACCGACTTTTGTTGAATTTCTTTATGAAAACCTGCCCCTTTGGCACGCCCAGTTTACCCATTTTTGTTTGGAATTCCAATCGGAGGCTTAAATATGTATGTTCAAATTCTAAGTTTCATTGAAATATTGCGAAAAAGTCAGATTTTGAGGCAGTTTTGGGATTTTTGTGACAGACCCTAGTACCCCCCAAAAATGGTCCGATCGGGTCCATTCTCGAAATTGTTCTTACTCATGTGCCTGTGAGTACGCATACCGAATTAAGATAGTTCAACTCCGTCGATAAGAAAACTGTATACAAATAGACGGACAGACGGAAATGGCTACATGGAAATTTTTTGGGAGGAGGATGTTTATGGCTGCAAAGGAAGCACAAGTGCCAATTTTCGTTCAAGTCCCATTTGAATTTCCGGTGTAGGAGACAATTTTCGAAAAACGCCCTTCTGCCACGCCCACTTTTCAAATTTTTTGAAATCATATTACTTGCCTTCAAACACAAACAAGGCTCGCCTGACTATACAGCCCTTACTTGTTTTATATGAAAATGTTTGAAAAGTTTGAATATAGCAAAGGAACTTGATTTGAGTCCAACTGGCATGAAATAGATCAAAACTTTTGTAGCCCAGCAGTTTCATTTTCCATAAGTGAATGCCGCTTTTCATTTATTTTTCAGACTTTTGTCTTAAATATACAGGGTGTGAAAATGCACTCCTGAGGAGTTACACGCAAAAAACCAAATTTTTTTTTTTTCGCTGGCGCTCCTAACGTACAAGCCGTAATTTCAAGATCACGTATGAAATCAAAAGCTCGGCAATTTTCCTTTAAAACTGCCTACCATGATTTAAATTATTAAATTTTCCTTTGTCTTTTATGGCCATCAAAGTCAAAAATAGTGTAATTTTGGCTTTTAAAATCGGTGTTTTTTAAATAAATACAATCGAGTCTGTTTTTTTTTTTTTTACTCTTATCGAAAACTTTGAGTTTTTCTCTTCAATTTGATACCATGGTTGCTAAAAAAAAGTTTCACAATCAATGCAAAACTAAGGTTTGAAAATAATTATTTTGTATTTTTGACTCCCAGAAAAGGTATTTTAATCAAATTTATTGAGCACACTTTTAGGCAGCATGAGAAAAAGAAAAAACTAAGAAATTTAAAAATTTCTGAATAGTGTTTTAGTTTTACATATCCGCCTAAAAGTATTGTTGTGCGTTATGCTCAAACATTTCCCATTACCTGTCCCCTCTTTCCTCCTCCAAAGTACATTGAAAACCAACAGTGGAATTGCGCAAGTAAATAGCAACAACAAAGAACAGGCACTAACGCAATAACCGAGAAATGATCGAGTAAGCAGAATTGCAGCCACGACCGAATACGAAAGCACCAGTCGCGGTAATATGCAACTCAACATTATTACATAGAATGTTCTGAGGCAATATCGGAAACTGACCTACGACACCATTCAAGCGACCGAAGAAAGTGTATGAAGTCAAAGGGTCGCTGAGAAAGCACCAGATCAGCATTATGTTCCTATAAAAGCGGAGCTTGAATCAATGGAAAGGCAGATTGATCTTTACGTCATTTACGAAGACATCTCAGCTCTATCGCACGTACTTACCAAGAAGCCACGACGATTGGAGTTAAATAGTAAGAATAGGGAAGTTTTCGAGTAATTAAAAGGAGCTAGGATACATAAGAAACCTTGTTAGACCTAAGGATTGATATTTATTAAATAAAAGGATTGCGAATTGACAATCTCATCTTTTATTTAAAGGAATACAGGATTGTATGACGTGCGTACCTATCAAAGTGCCACGGCGCACAGTGGTCCCGACTCATACATTTTTTGGAAAAAACTAGAAGGAGTGGTCGTAGAACATTGGAATTTGGCACACACCATAGATTTGACATAATTAAGAAAATTTCAAAATTTCGTGGAAATCGGACCATTGCCACGCCTACCGCCCATACACCTGAAATTTCCAAAATTTGCAATTTTGGTCCGATCTTAATGAAATTTGGTAGGAAAGTAGGATTCGAAACTCTTAACCAAAAAAATTTTACTTTAAGAAAATCGGACTAATGCCACGCCCACTTTATATAAAACAAAAATTTCAAAATTCAGTATTTTCAACTAAGTTGTGATTCAGGCTGCCGAAGGAACAGGAAATACTATTTAAACAAAAAATAATAAATTTCTTGAACTGCCACGCCCACTTTCTATGAGTTAATCATATACCGGTTGCTTCTATAATGCCTGCAAAAAGGACAACTTTTTGTTGGATGGAAAGGATAAAAGAAGGTATTTTTTAACTTCATGCAAAACATGTAAAGTTTTTAGAATTATGTTAAAAAATTTAAGATGGTTAAATATAAAATTTTATATCAGATTATTTAAATTTTATATTACCGTTTATTTTATTTTATATATTCCAGGCCCACCTTGTAGACTATGAAAAACAATTCCTTTGAAAAGTTCATATTACTGAAAAACAAATAATTGAAAATAATTATTTTATTCCATTATCATTTCTTGCACCACGGGATCTAATTCTAATTCATTTTTACTTGGCTGTCGCCGAATTGAAGTTATATATGGATCAGAACTTGCGAGTAGTCGATGAAAAACATCAGTGTTTGTTGAGATCCTATCACATTTTCTAGAAAACATAAGCCTAAACTTTCTATAGTCTTTATTTCGCGCTTCTTCGGCTTCCTCAGAGAGCATTCCAATTGGAAGAATTGCGGCATCCATAATTTGCTTGCCATGCATAAGAACTTTGTGTACTGTTATAGGCATATAAAACCAGCTGTATTTCTCAACAAACAACTTTGCTGTATCCATTGCGTAATTATTAAATTTATCGCTATCGATTTTTTGCCCACACGTTATTATTTGGAGAATAATTCGAAAGCGGTCAATAAGTTCTTGCTTTACTCCCGTCACATCAGCTACAATTTCAGGGCTTACAAAAAAAACTCCTTGACATGTTCCCGTCCTTAGATGTCCCAGTACCTTGCTTTACAGCATTAATTTACATAACCCTAAAGGTATGCCACACTTTTTTTTTTTTTTTTTAGCTTTTTTGTGCAAGTTTCATAACAATTTTTCGACATTCGAAGCAAAACGGCAAAATTCGGCTAAATTTTTTCGCATTAATCAACATAACAGACTCCATTCTTTAATTTGCATACAGTTTGAAGACCGATCAAGCCGGAGGAACCATTTCCAAAGTCGTCAACTTTAAAGCACAATTTTCTTTTGCTTATATTTATGAAAATTCTGCATCAATTTCATTAATTGTTTCTTTAGTTTGTCAAAAAAGTACTATATTTGGATAACAAGCCCCCAAAATAGTAATTCGAATAAAATTTAATTAGGAAAATACATGGCAAAGTTGACTAATTTTTTTCCCCATTGTAACTACAAAAATATGTTCTGACTTCCGCTTCCGGTATTCTGTATAGAAACAGCCATTTTGAAAAAAATTTTGATGAATTTTTCTTAATGAAATATTTCTTAGTATAGCTAAGCTATGTATACTTAAAAATTATATGTTTGAAAAAATTCATTTTTTCCGCTCAGAAACCACTGTGCGGCGTCATACCTTTTAATCCCCGTATCCCAACAGTTTGCTCATCAATTTAGTCGAATTCTTTCCGCGCCTCTAGCTCCTTACGAGTGCAAGGACCGTCTGGACCTCCCCTATGACCTCCTTCAGTTTGACACACTCAGCTTGAGACACCCTGTATAGGCAAAATTTTCAGCTTTAAGCTTTATACAAAATTTTTATGTTGTTAGCCTACATCATTCACCCTACATGTCTTTACTTAAACTTCGCACTTGATTTGTCCAACATATTACGCACATACGAATTTCGTTGACCATCAATTTCGCTGGGTGCTCCTTAAGACACTGCGTTGAAAAAAGGAGAAGCCAAAATACAGCGTCAACATGGTCGATATTCCTTAATGGGCCAACATAAACCTTGATATCAATGTGGAAAGTGCGTCTGATGGACGTAAAATAATGCCCGAACATTTTATACTGATTTTCACTTTTCGGTGCCTTTTATTATTTATTTTCTTATCGGCTTAATTTATGAGCAGAACAGCAACAAAGACGAAAACAAAAACAACAACAACAACAACAACAACACAATGACAATCGAAAACACCAATAACGATTGTATATGCCGACTTTTAGGCGCTGTTAATTAAAACATGTTCTTTTTTCGGATTTTGGCTTATATTATTATTATTATTATTATTATTATTATTTTCGGTTTGTTCTTTCGTTGCCTTCATTCTTTGAGTTCTCTTTCAAAAATTTCTTTGAGCTTTTATTGTCGATTGTTTTCGTTCTTTTATTTTATTTCATTTTATTATTTACTATCGACTTTTCCGTTGAGAATGCCTCGATTTATGCTTTTATTATTGTTGCTCGAAAGCTTTAAAGTGTGCTACGATATATTTGATTTGATTATTATTATTTAAAATACGCTGGCAGCGAGGGTTCGAATGCTTTTCTTTGCATTTAGCGCTTTTATTGTTTTTTCTTTTCTTTTTTATTTATTTACAATTTTTGCCTTTATTTGACGGAAAACTTTTGTTCTCTATGAGAACGTGTGTGTGTGTGTGTGTGTGTGAGTGTGTGTGTGTGTGTGTGTGTATTTGACTCGGAAATCTGCAATGATTTCCATTTTCATGTTTGTGTTGATGTTTTTGCTTTCAACTTCAATTTCTAAATGAAAAAAGGACGAAAATGAAAACAAGATTTTCAATTACTGCGAAGCCTTTTCATTTGTTCGATATAGATTTTTGTTTTTCGGTGTTCCGGGAAACAAAGCAAAGTTTTAGTTGGAAAGCTTTTTGGTATGAAGAATGCAGCCTTTGATACGATATGACATTAGTCAAAGTTTGTTAAAGGAATTCCAATCCGAACTCAAGCATTTTTCTCTCTTTTAGAACTAAAAAAAAAAAAAAATCTGACAGATTTTCGGGTTCGTAACATGAATCCTGGAACAATTTTATTCCTACAATGATCTTTTTATGTTTTTTTGTTTTTCCAAAAGCAGTTTGTTAAGCTCCTCTAACACAGAATGGTTTAATCATTTTGGTCCATCTCACCGAGGATACGGCATCAATTGTCAAAAGCATATGGAGCGCAGATAGTTAACTTCGCATTGCTTTCTGTTTTCAAATGGTTTCAATGACATTTTCATTCGAGAAGTATACGTTTAGGATAAATGGCTACAGAAAAGTGATACTGAGTTATTAAAAGGGAATAATTTTTAGAATCAATGGTGCGTTCAAAGAAAGGATAGAATGCTAAGACGTACAGTGCAGAAAGAAAATTTTTTAATTAAAATTTTGTTTATTCAACCAATATGCATATATAATACTATTATAAATGTCCTTATATTTCCTAGTCATTAGGAAGGTAACAGAAAATATTAAAATTTAGCACAAAAAAGTACGCAGAGCCTTTAAAAAAAAAACTTAAATCAGCGTTTCTTTTGCCTTAAAGGGTCTGGCGGGTTGCGGCATCATGAAAGGAATTTTTAAATTTTGTTGATCTTTCGATAGGTGCCATCTAAAAACACTGTGGAGACTTACTTTTTACATTTTTATTTTGAACGGTCCTTGAAATATCCTTGAAAACCTTTTTTTAAAAAGCCTTTTTTCAAAATTTTATATCTCAAAAAATAATTAAGATAAGAAGATGAAACAAACGTTGGCCGATTGCTTATGTAACAGGAAATCAAAAAATTTTTTTTTTCAATTTTTACACTGAGAAAAATTTCCCCACAGAACTAAAAAGACAATTTTAACGATTTTTTTCAGTGTATTCCCAGTTTGACGCCGCTCTACAAATTTTTTTCAAAGATACCTCTAAGTATTTGCTTTCATTTAAAAAACAATTTCAGTCAAATTAAATGGAGCAACAGTCAGATATTCAAAAAATTACAAGTGCACATAGATGCTCTAGTAGTAATATCCAGTACAAATGTACGAAAATGATACAAAACAAATTAACTCATACGGCATGTTTTAAAAAAAATTAATATCTTCAGAAATAACTAAGATAAAAAGATAAAACAAACGGTGACTTATTGTTAATAAAACAAGGTATTTTTTTTAAACATTTAAAAGGTTTTACAAAAACTCAAATACACTGAAAAAATAGTTAAATTTTTGTTTTTTTTGTACAAAAATTTTTCTCAGCGTAAAATTTCAAAATAAATTGTCTATATTCCTTGATTTCTCCAGCTCAACTGGACCGATTTTAATGAAACGAATTGCATTCGACGCAGAATTGTCACCATTATGGCGTGAACCTCAATCATAATTTTAACAAATTTTTTACTATTTTGTTTTTACACTGAGTCATTTTTCAATGGCGGCCATTTGGTAAAAAAAAGCCCCCAACATTATTTTGGAGGTTCACGCCATAATGACATCTATACTGATTATAGTCCCGTTTTTCTTTTTCATTTCGGACAACTTGGAGACCTGGAATCGTGGCAGCCAGCACTACACCTTTTTTTTTTGGAGCATCCACTTTGACGCCGAGAACTTTTTAAACCGCCCTCACATAAAAAAACAAAGTGCTTCTTTGTTAACTTTCATTAATTCCTAACACAAAAAAAAAAATTTAAGTTGAAAAAACTCTTTTCGTTTTCTGTCAGGAATTTTTTTAAAAAGGTCCAAAAACAGCCTCGTCAATGAGACAACCCCCTTAAAAAAAACATAAAATTTTTTAAATGGCTGTGATTGTGATTGTTTTTCCGCCTTTTGAGATGTTTCCACCAACAATTAAAACGAAAATCAGTCGAATATGGCATACAAAACCTTTGTCAACAAAAGCGCAGAATTAAAGTTCACATTTGCGCTGTGGTTTCTTTGCGCAAAATTTTTAACCCTATAAGGGTGTTGTCTACGTAAGCTTTTGTGTACGGATAGAAGAAGTTAGTATTTAAAGTCAAATTTTTTGGCGTCCAAATAATTGTTTTGTAGAGAAATAAATATGGGTATATGTATTAGGCTTGCCTTTGATAAAAAATGCAAAAACGAATATTCTAAATATCTAATCAATAAATTACACAGGCCTGCAAAATTGAAATTTGATTTTCCCCTTTTGAGTTGCAGTGATGGTTCTATTAGATTTTTTTGTCCTCAAAAATTGCAAAATATCGAAAAAATTCCATCAGAGTCAGAGTTTCGAGAAAATAGCGTAAGAAATTTGACCCAATATTTCAAATCAATCTAGTGATTTCTTCTTTTTCAAACGATAAAACAAGTGAATTTTTCAATTCCAACTCAGTGCTGGGAGCTTGTGGAATTTTTTCCCTTTTTGTGGGAATTTTAGTCAAAAGTTTTGATCAAGTGGGAAAACGGAATTTTTACTTTCGCTTAGGGTAAAATGTGGGAATTGGGATTTTCTACATTTTGTACGATGGTTAACACTGTTGACACCGCGGAAAAAATATCGATCGACCAATATATCGTTGAAATCAACTGTTGTTTCAACAAGTTTTGTTTTCAAAGAGATATCGATATCAAAAAGTAGGGATGTGCCGGATATCCGGTAACTATCCGGTATCCGGCGTATCCGGCTGGTTTTTAGATATCAGGCAAGCCCACCGGATATCACTACTATCCGGCCGGATACCGATACATACCGCAGACTTTGATTTGTCCATCTTTGAGTTTTGCTTTTTGTTGAACGTGCAAAATAAATCAGAACATCTGATTATGCTAGAGCTCAAAAGCAATCGATATTATCATCGATGGTATCGATGTTTTTAAATTTCTTTTAATAGATATTGATCGAAATAAATTAAGTCAAATTATCTTAAATTAAATCCTAACAAACTTAGTATGTATTTAGTTTATGGAAAAGGATAGACGGTCGTAGTATGAACTTCGATAATGCTTGAAATTGAAAAACATCGATGTTAGTTAGATACTTACAATCAGATTGATGTTTTTTAATTTTAAGCATTATCCAAGTTTTTATTGCGATTGTCTATTTTTTACCATAAGCTAGATTTGGTTATTATTTTTAGTGATAAATAATTAATTTAGTTTAATGAAATTTAAAAACATCGATAATATCAATAGTGGAATCAAATGTTCTCCAGCTCTATATTATACCAATGAACGGCGTTGCCAGAAAATCATTTATTTCGGACAATCTGTTCAATTGTGGCCAGCGAAAGTACAATTTCATACAGAGAAAAATTTTTTCAGATATCCGGCCGGATACTATGTATCCGGCTACATATTTTTACCGGATATCCGATATCCGGTTATCCGGTAAATTCACTATCCGGCACATCCCTATTAAAAAGTACGTCGATGTTCGGTTTATCGATGTTGATTCGACTGTCGAATAAGATTTAAGCGTATATAACTTCAGAATTTTGAGGAATTTATTTTGTTTTGTTTTAAGCAGTCTTTTTTTTTTGTTCACATATTTTAATAAATTTGTAATAAGTAAATAACATTTCAAGTTCTTATTCATTTTCCTGTAAAAATATGTTCATTTAACAAGTGTGCATTTTTGTGGGAATTTTGATGAGACTAAAGGCGAAAAAATGGGGAATTTTTGAGAGAATTCTAGTCAAAAAAAGACCCCAGCACTGTTCCAACTTGTGTTATGTTATGTATACACAGAGAAAAAACTCCAGCAGAAAACTGGTTTAATCAAAAGGAAAAACATACACAACGGCTTCAACAAGGAATATTTTTAATTTTAACAATTTTTCTTGTTGGGAAAAATAAAGATTTTCCCTTTTGAATCAACTATGTTTCAGGTTGAATTGACATGTTTATTTTCAAAAATGGATTTAAATTTAAATTGTTGAACTAACCACGGACATACATAATTGAAATTATAAGATAATTGTTAAAATAAAAAGAATTTTCTAAAATACCTATACAAGAAGAAATGTCAAAAGAAAATTTAATTGACGTTCAATGCAAATGGCCACAGAGCCCTCTGCTGAACATATCCCCAAAAATAGCCATCGGATGGACTTCATCTGATTTTGCCACTCCGTTGTCGTGTGACTGCTGTCGCAATGCTTAAAAAGTTCTAAGATTTATAAATATCTTATATGTCCTATTTTATAAAACAAATAAGAATTATGCCGAACGAAAAGAAATGTAATTAAATATATTTCCTCTTAAATCAACCAAAAACCTTGTTGACTCAACCATTTTTCTTTTGAAATTTTTGTTCTGCTCGAAAATCAAAAGGACTGTGAATAACAATGCGCCCTTGTAAAAAAATCATGGTTAAGTTCGCTCAGTGTACGAATATCCTATTGAGTTGTTTTAGAAATTCCTTTATATCGTGGAAATGTTTTATGCTGCAGTTCTGAGATTTGACACATTAACACACAATTGATTGGTTAACAATTTAAAATATCGGTTTTGCTCACCCAATGTTCATTGAAAGTCTTTCATAAAATTTTTAAATTTTCGACTTTGAGCTTCATTTTACACCATTCATTTAACAATTTGAAAGTTTATTTAATAATCTTTATTTTGTTGTCATATTAAAAAATTATGTCTTAAGAACACAAAATGTTAAAAAATTTTGAAATATTTTAAACCATAATGAAAAAAAAAAGAGTTTTAAAATTGCAATGGTAGTACAAATTTCTTACGCGATTTTTTCGAAACTCTGACGTGATGGATTTTTTTTTTTTTTTTTTGTTGTTGATATTTTTTAATTTTTCAGCACAAAAATTTAATAGAAAAGCCACTGAAATTTAAAAAGGGGTTTTTGGTGCATGCCTGTGTTATTTTTATTTTTGATGATAATGAATTTTACAAACAAAAATATGCTTTTCGATGCGATTCGACGAACAATAACCATCCAGTTAATGGTATGGGCCATAGAATAACCCAACGGGAAATGTCCCCATGACATCATCGATAAAGTCAGAGTGACTTTGGAGACGGAACGCATGCGATTTCATAGGAAATTTTGTATGATATTTGTACAGGAGTTGGACAGTGAATTCATCGGTGACATGCCATCGTGGTGTCGCTGGTGATACTCCTAGCATGACATGTCATGCTATAGGGTACGATGGCGAAAAAGTCATTTGAGAGCAGCACATTTTCGTATCTCTCTAAATGTCAAATTAAAGAACCACCCATTTGAAAAGACATTTCTTTGTCTTCTCTTTGAATATTTCGAAAATTTTTCAAAATCTATTTTTTAAAATTTTTATTCCCCTCGGCCTCCCGCGATCTTCGGATTCTGAGTTCGAGCACTCATCCTCTACGCCAGTTCATACTAACGCTCAACTGACGCTTAAACCTCATTTCAATTTCAGTAACCAATGAGATTCAAGCACATGAACAGCAACCTTCTACGATGACATGTCCCCCAAGATGTCATGCATGATACTGTCACCTATATGTCATCGATGATATCACTGATGATATTGTCATTTAGGACATAGTTTCCCGCTGAGAATGTCCTGCTAATGGAATAGAAGATTTTAAAAATTCGACCCACCCTAGTATACATATGAATTGTCCTTAAACTATTCATATGCATACACTTAGGTGTTCAATTTAAATATTTTCTGTTGCTCTAGTTTTGAATATCTATCGTAGATATCATAGCGTTTCCATTGAGCAAGCGGAAAAAAGCTTATTTCCCCCCCAATGTAAGAGAAATCGCAATAACTCCGTTTTGGATCGTTTCTAATTCTCCCAGTTTTCCTTTCCACATACATACATACATATAATTTAAGCATAAATATTTACGCTTTCATGCATTTTCATGACAAAATTGTTGGCAACTGTCGTGTCGCGTCGCGTCGTGTCGTGTCGTCCGTTGGCTAATGTGAAATCACTCAGATGACATGCAATGCATGCTTAAAAGGCAAAAAAAAAAACGGGTGCAGCTGACGATAGCGAGCTTAGCCGGAAATGCGCATTACGCCATGTTTATGCTTGTAATTTGTAAAATTCATTATCGGCGTCAATTGTGCGCGACACACACACACACACACACACTAGGTACATATGTATCCGTTTGCAGATACACGTATGCGTTGAAATATTGTGTGTTTGTGTGTGTGCAAATTCATTGTTAAGTGCATTCATGCGCCACTAAACAACGGGAATTATATTAAATCACACATGCATTTCGGTGGAAAATGTAATGACAACTTGTCTGCTCATATTCGCTCGCAGCGCTCGTATATCACATGCGAACTCACCTCTAACCCACTCGCCAATAAAATTCAAGCCGAAACGTCAATGCCTGATAAATGATATTGTGACCTCTTGAGGCAACTGGACTGAAAAGCGACAGCCGAAGAGCAATGTATGGGTATTGGGGAGGCGATGGGTCAACTATAGATACCAATACAAAAGCCAGGAAAATTCCACAATCCATGGACTGCTGATTGCCTATTTGCCTGCCTTTCGTCCGATGCCAATACACCGTTACACACAAAAAACAAAAACCTTCCCTCCCCTCATTCCCACAGCGTGAGAATGGGTATCGCATGCCAGTAGGTACATCCATACATACATACATATGTATGTATAAGTATTTTCGTGTTTGCCTGTGTTTACCTTTCCTTACCAACTTAAAAGCCATTATTATCAAAATGACATTTTGTTACACGGGCTAAGAAGTAACGCCAATATTTATGCTCGGGTATGAGCGCTGCAAAAACATGCCTCGACATGTGTGCAAGTGTCTTGTGTCAATGACAGATAAATTACTTGGTCGTCGAACGAGCATGAGAATGGAAGCCTATGTATGTATGTATGTATGTAGCACGTTGCAGAAAAGTTTTCCCGGTTTTTCTTTCACTTTTTTTTTTTTTTTTTTTTTGATTTTGAGTTTTCTATTTTTGTCTCTTACTTTACTACGTTTTTCTTTTCCCTTGTAGAGCTTCCCTTTCATGAGCCAAAGAGCCAATAACATCTATTGAGTTTGATAGCTTTTGGAAGAGAGCAAAAGAGATCTATTTAAATTGATACGGAAACGGGCAGATGGATACGTGCACGTGTAGAAATGAGAAAGCACGAAAAACACTGACAAAAGAAAAAAAGAAAAAAATACAGGGGTAACAAAACCATTGATTGCGATTGCGATTGCGAATAAGTTCAAAGAAAGTCCCATGACAAGCAGACTTCAAAGAGCGCGAATCCTACCGAACCACTGAGAGGTGCAATCAAAATCCAAAATCAAAATTTCAATAGAAAACGTCAAAGCCGTTCACCGTTCAAATAAGGCGACAAAGTTGTTTCCAAGCCGAAGGGACGCACGGAGAAGTGAAAGAAAAGCTCCCATCAGTGCCGTAGCAACCATAGGGGCAAGAGGGGGCTTTGCCCCCCACGCATTTTTGTTTTTGCCCATGAATAAAATTGAAAAAATAATTTTTACCCCCCACGCAAATTGGAAAAATAATTTTTCCCCCTCACGCAAAACAGAATTGCTACGGCACTGGCTCCCATACCACATTCCCAATCGTTCCTCGTCTTAGAACCAATTTTCACCGGTCACCGGTCTTTTGTCGCCTCATATGAACGGCGACATAGAAGAGAGTAAAATTTTTAATGAATCCAACCGGAACTGTGCACAGGAGGTGCTCGAACACTTGTATAGCACAAAGTCGGATGTGCACAGCACGCTGCTAATATTCGGGACCTGTCCACATTTCCTCCCTGCAGGAAGCCTGTTGGCACATGACCCAATGTCTACAATGAGTCAATAGGTATTGTTCATCTCTGTCGACCATGTCAACAAGAATTCTATATATTTAATTTTCGTGAGTTTTTGCTGCAGTGATTGCGATAGAAACAGTCAACGAGATTTTCTACAGCTATACATATTTCATTCATTTAACACATTTGCTGAACAAATCTCAGAGGACTCAATAGCATAGAGCATGCGTTCTCGTCCAGCAGTCTGAAGGTTCCCGATTCAAACCGCAGCGAAGGCGGATGAAAATGTGAAAAAGCGGGTAATATTTAATGCATAAAAATAATTTAATCTATTCTTCCGGCTTTTAAGGTCAATGCATTTCTATTATGAAAACTAATTTAAAAATAATTTAACATATAACAATTCCTATGCTCAGGGATGAAAAAGCAAATTATATGCATAAAAGTCTTTCAAAAAATCATGTCTTAGATTGAAAATTTTTTTAATTTGTTACCATAAATATTTTTCCTGCAAGCTTTTTGGTTTTTAAACTATTATTTACTAAAAAAAAAAAAGTAAATAAATAAAAAAATAAACAAACAAAAAAAAAATCCAGTGCTCGCGCGAGATTTGAACCCGCGATCTAAATCGTACTAAAATAAATGCCTTCATATTGGTTCCCTCGTCAATAGCATGTCTATTGTTTCTCTCCACTATTGGTGGTTTTGCAATGACAAGCAATGTTAATTGTCTATAGCGGTTTGCATTGCGAAGGGCATAATTGGTCAGTAGTACTGTTGACGCGGACAGTAGAAAAAGAGTATAGATTCACTACTGTCATTTGCTGCAGGGCTACTACATTTCCTAGGATGTGCCGTGGTGTGAAAACTGCGTTCACTGTGCATAGCATTGGTATATTGAAATAGTGAAAAAAATACCGGCTTTGTTCGCTTTGTTCCATACACAAGCTATATATACCAGGTGTGTGGCATCGTACCTGGTTCGTGAAACAATTTGAAAAGAGTTATTTTTTTATTTTGGTATATCTACTAATTCGTACACTTCGTGCCCATACACCAAAACACATCTGGTAAATACCGGGAAGAGTTTTTTTTTTTTCATTTATTTTACATTTGGAGTCTTCATTGTGCGGGAACTACGATGGGATAATGCAGCCCATTTTTATACCTACATATTTTTGGGAAAGACTACGATGAGCAGGGCACCCAAATGTATCCATATAATTATTGAGCTTTTGAGAATTTTTGATTTTTCCAAAACATGAATATGTTAGTTTCCTTCAGCAAGGATTTTTGGTGATGAATAGTTTTATTATTATTTTTTTTTTTTTTATATTTATATGCATGCATTTCAATATTTACTGTTGTTTTTATCCTTAGGATAAACAACATTTTCAATGTTTCAAGGGAGAGCAAATTGCTAAATATTGCCTTCTCCAGAATGTTCAAATAACTCGAAGGATGTTGCTCCCCATGAAAACATGAAATGATCGATTTTGAAATTTCCCATTGCAAGGTATTTACAGCATTGCTTTACTCCAAGGAATTATTCCATAAAAAATCCAAGGCACTCAGAAATCAACTTATAAGAATCAAGAAAAGAATCGGGATATCCAAAAAAACAACAACAACAAAAAAATCAAAAATCAAATATCAAAAATAATAAGTAATAAGTAATAAAACTAAAAACGACAAATCTCCCTATGACTGTCTAATAAGTCCAAATTACTTCCATTCGTAATAATAGAAATCTCGAATTTCCTTTTTCTTATTAAATTATCCCTTCCCGTTAAGATAATATTACCTACCAAATTGCAACATTTTATCGCTGCCCTTTAGAAAAAGCAGTGTACGATCTGCAGTATGGGACTGTAATAAAAATGGTTGCAGCATATTACCGGAAATCCTTATACGGTCATGATTACTGCACACGGATATATTGAAGCAGCAATCGTGGCGGCAGCACCACTAAAATAGCATGCCTTTCTCTCATCCTTGCTCTTGCTGCTGACGCTTCTTCGTGCTTATTATGGCGCAACGCGATTTTTGCTCTCTGGACTTTTACAATGCAGCAAAGGATTTTACTGTCTCCGCCATTGAGGTAGACAGTTCTTTATTCTTAGTGTGCGATATGTGAAAAAATCGGCAAATTGGCTCGATGCCGAGACAAGTGACTTATAAAGAACTTAAGTACGGCTTATGAAAAGCGCAGTAAATATAAATAAAAAATAAAAAAATGTTTTTGGCAAAATTATTCCCAACTTCTTATGCAAAAAAAAAAAAACAGAAGAAAGAAAACAAACAAAAAATGACATACTTAGAAAAACCCGATCTCTTTGAAGTCAGTACAACGATTTTAATTAAATTTTTCAGATTTTTTTCAGTTAAAAAAAAAAATTTTTTTTCTCCAATTTTTTGCTACAATTTTCATTCATTGCGATTGAATTGTTGTCCGTTGGTTTTTTTTTTTTCAGCGTTGTGTCTAGAAAGCATTCGGCCGCCTTGTTTTTTCTCATTTACTTCTCGTTCCGTTTATCAAATTCCATTAATCGTTTGAAGTCTCGGCGGAGGTCGCAGAAATTCATTCATTCATTTATTCAATCATCGCTCAATCGCGAATTCCTTGCGCCGCCAAAAACAAAAAAACAAAAAAAAAAACAAAAAACAAAAAAAAAAAACAAAAAAATTACAAAAAAAAACTCTCGAAAGACTGCAGTCAAGTCTGAAATCGTACCCACGTGCCAAAGGGCCGGCCTTAGTAAGTTTGCCTCAAGTGTGTCATGGATTAGTAGAGCTTTCATTTCATTTGGAGGTAAATTTTCTTTTGAAATTATAATTACAGATACAGTGATTGGTTTTGTATGTCTTCCAATATAATTCTTAGAATTGAAATGTTGACGTAAAACTTTATCTTTTAAAAACTTGAATTAAATTGGCATACTTAAAGGCAATTAGGCTCATAGTCTTCAACCACCATAGCTTAATATTTTTGCTGGTGTAAGCTTTCAAATGATAATCTTCAGGAGGGTTTAAGCCAGGCCTATTCATTTTATATGAAAATTTCCAAAAAATTCAAATATATCAAAGGTATTTGATTGAGTCAATCAAAGCATGAAAATTAAAAAAAAAACTTGTTCAAAAATTTGAACTTTCTAAGCTCTTGTGTTAAACCGAGTTGAAGGACTACAACCCAAAATGAACTGTATACTTCGTCTGCTAATAAAATTTTATGGTATTCAAGCAAGTGTGGAAATTTTGTACCATCGGAATCGAATGGTTCCACACTGATGAGTTTCGTTTTGCGTTGTCAGAAATTGTCTCCACAGCTGTGGAAACTATGCGGCAAGCCCACCAATTCCATAGAATGGAATATTCAAAGCTATCACTTATTTAAAACTAAAAAGCTATAATGTTTTCAAATTAGATGGTTGCTCGCCTATTTTACAACACCTTGCACACAGTCGGTTATGCTTGAATACCGCCATTGTCTTTGATTGCAACAATGGGCCTGAAAGCAGCCTTCGAAACGCTTTTTTCGGAGTATTTTAAAATGTTTTCCTTTCATTTCCATCAAAGGGTATAGCCAACTGAGACAACCTGAATGGGATATTAATGTTGCTCAGTTTACATGGAGCCTCATATGATTTCCAGATGTACAACAAGATGAAATCTCGAGACATCATTTATGGACGCGCTTCCTAAGGATAAATTGTGAATCGTGGAAATGAACGTATCCTTCTGATTATCAAAAATCGATTCATTTTCTCTTTGGCAGATCGATTTGTTCTTCTCTTGGTGGCGTCTTTTCACTGCGGTCCCCATCTCAATGTGACAGTATTCTTCTTCGGCCGTTTCAAGATGGCAAAGGAACGTCGTGCTAAGAAGATTAAAAAAAAATCGATTAAAAATTCTTCCAAACTCACAAAACTCCCCCATCATATTGAAGAGCATTATTTATCTAGGATTTTCTTGAAGAGGACGCAATCAATTCTCATCTTATTTAGGCAAATTGAAACAGTTCCACGTGGCATCTTGATTACCTTAGACAAATTAAAGGAAAATAGTCCACTGAAAGTATATTTGCGGCTTCCTTTGCTCCTTTATTCAAACAGTCTTGGAGTGGGGAAGTTTTTTCATTTTTATTTATATATTTTTTTTATTTTTTTATTTATTTATTTTTTATTATCTTCTTTACGTGAAATATGATGATGCACCAGCGTTCTTCGAGAACAGTAAATCATAATGGGACCCTTGGGGTAACGTACCAGTTGCCACGTCGCGACGTCTGCTGAACGGTACTCAAAATCCGAGTCTATTAAATTAGAACGCGACGCTAGGCTTTTTATATACGAGTTTTGCATATACATACATAGCTATGTACATGAATTTATCGGTAACATTTTGGTTAAAATGATAAAAATGATAAATGTGCATTGACAAGCGCCTGAAAATATGCTTAGATTGCTACAAAATTCACTGCTTGACATAAGCTCTCGAACATGTAAAATCGTGCGCAGGTACGAACGGATGTGTGCGAGTATGCATGCGGCCCTCGTAGATTTACGTAAATTGTCAATAAATCATCTTCCGGAAAAGAAAATTCTTGGAACGACAAACCGACCGCTCTCTCTCTCTCTCTCTCTCACACTCTCTCTATATATCTTTTTCTCTCTCAAATCTGTCTCTCGATCTCTTTCTCTCTCCTTTGTTATCGGCGGACACGAACAAAAAAAATCATCTACGAATGAGAAGAGACCACTAGGCTACGCGAAAAATTTCATGAATATGCATAACACGGTCACCATATGGGAAGGGGTAAAAACAATAATAATAGTCACTACGCCTAAAAGCCATCTAAAAAAGAAGAAAGCACATGTCACAGGTGTGGAATGCCTATGTAGATGGCAGGCAAGCACATTTTTGAGTTTATTGGCATATAAAAGTTCGGTCGGAAATCTCGGTCGTTTGCTGTCTTGTATCGTGATTTCAATTGATTTAGCATGGACACATAGAATTTTGACAACATACTCGAAAAGACCGATGTGACTATTCCAATATTGTACTCCCTCTCTCTCTCTCTCTCTCTCTCACTCTATTACATTTTCTGGTTAGCTTCGAAATTCCATGTTAGCTATGCTATATATTTTCGAGCGTATAACTCGTTTAAAAATTCTATTTCCAGCAACAAAAGCCATATTTCACAATTTTCTTGTATAGTTTTAGGCTCGGTAGCAACATGTAATGCATGTGAATGAAGATATGTATGTCCGTTCCGGTTCGACAGAAATCACATTTTTGACTGTCACTGACCTCTCTTCGTTTCGAAATACTTAAAAATTTATACACGTTCCTCCGGCACGGTATGGCAGTGCTGGAAAGAAGTATGCAAAGAAATTCACATACATTTAGGCGCACCTGATGTAAATGAACGCAATTAATCACGTAAACACTCGGACCCAGAAGTAGTCGTTCACAAGAAATGTTCGAATCGTACGTGCACGTCGAAAATTCCTCATCCACATAGCATAGCAAAAAAAAAGTGAGTTCCAAATTAGGGATGGACGTAACACTTATGTCCTTTTTTTTCCTTCTCTTCCTGATGTTTAAATGACCATTGGAAAAACGGCAAGAGCAAACGTTTAAATCAGCGGAGGAATATACCGCATTAAGAAAGCATTTAGAAAAAATTGGCCCTCCGATGATTAACATGCGGCCATTTGTTTCATTTAGGACACATGCTTTTATGCATTTGTAATTCGTGTTTGAGCAACCGGCCATTTTGAAGGACGCTCGTCCAAGGTTGTGGGAAACTACAACTCTCAAACTGTTTTTATGAATGGCGCTTGAGGTTCGTAAAAGATCGGTACTTTCTAATTGACAATTAATTATGAAAGCCCCCTGGTCATTTTGTGAAGTTTGTCAAAGAAGAAGTTCAAAAAAGGATTATTTTCCATAGGCTAATATGCTAAAAGTTTATTTGCATTTGCCATGCAGAAAATAGCCAGCTTAATAACAATTTAAAGGCAAAAACAATTTTTCCAATCAGTCGAAAATTATGCTTGTAAATAGCAATTGTTCCGAAATAATTCGATCGTAAGTTCTCATTGTTTTGAGCAGCTCAACTTCTCAATATCGTATGCCAGTCAGATATGCCTAGAACATGTTCCGAAACATTCAGTTCGTTGGCAAGAGACGCAAGAGGCAAGGAAGAGTTTCTTTATGCACACAAACGCACTTCTCTCTTGCTCGAAGTTTGCAAAGCGACGCTCAACTCAAGCTGAGCTTAGTGGCTCAGTTGAATTTTGTTCGCGGTGTTGTTCGCATCATTTTCAGTCGTCGCGGATCGCGGAGTGTTAAAATCCAAAGTAAAAAAGTGATTATAACGAACAGACAACTCGTTGCTATCCTCGTGTGCCAGTTACTCGAGAGCAGGGGTCGGCACGCTAGGAACAATTTTTGCGACAGCTACCAAAGAGTATTAATAAATATAAGAGCAGCCAATGTACTCTATCGGCTCTCTTAGCATTTTGAAAATGCTGGCCTCCTTATTACGATACACTTTGTCCCTATGCCATTTCGTCTCACATCACAAAGCGAATGCTGATTGAAAACAAAAATGCGCAACGCTTGTGCGACGAAACGTGCGTAAATGTACATTTTATGAATAGAATTGTGCGTTTGCTTATGCGCAGAGAAAAAAAGGGTCTATGGAAATTTTTTTATGCTTGTGCGACAGGCAAAAGCTGCTTGACGATACAAAGAAAAAATATGCCGAACGTGTGCAAATATTAATGACTATTTCAAATCTTTCTTCAGAACAAGAATTCTATCTTTGGAACTTATAAAAAATCAATTGATTTAATAAATTTTTTATAGTATATATATAAAAATTTGTAAATGTTATCAATTTGTTTCTAGACATTAAGAAAGCTATTTTGCTGAATTTTATATTCATAATTTATAGTTCATGAAAATTTTTTCATAAACTGAAAGGAAGAGAATCGATATTTGCACACTGTATCATTCTTTTGAAATTTTTTTTAGTGGGATTGATTGAAATGAGCAAAAATCATTCGTAGAAGGACGGTGGAAGGGAAAAGAAGTTCTATATGTATGAGCATAAGAATGCTTGTATGTATTTAAAATGGAATGATTCAGCTTGTTTTCATTCGATGGTGCAAATACGATGTCCGTTGAAGACCCATAAAAAAGTGTTTTGAAAATTTCAATTTTGCTATTGACTTCAACAATTTTTTCTGTTACATTTAATTTTAATATTTTGGTAATATTCACAACAATCCTTAAATTTATTGAACAAATTTCAATATAAAGGCAATTCAAAAAGTCTTCTAAAATTCATTTTTAATTTAGCCCCACCTAAAGGGAGTATTTTTACAGCTGAAAATACTAATTTCAGTAGAGGAACAATTTTAAAGAGATTTAATTTTTAATATCAAAAGTAAAATAACAGCATCAGAAAAACATCAGAAAAAAGATTTTTTTCGATTGCTAAAAATTAACATTTCGTAATAGAAATGTTTGGATCCTAAGCCCGAAAAAATATTTAAGTAAATAAAATTAAAATATAAAAAGGGTCGAATTAAAACTAAAAATACTAGCACATAATGTTACAAAAGGTAATCGAAGCGACCAGGCTTCGACTTTTTCGCATTTAGCGCCGCGCAAGTCACCCTACAGAACCATACGGTAGTGACTTTGCATTGGTCACGTAGAAACAGGAAAACAACATAAGCGAGCGAGTCGAAAAACGATTTTTGAATTTGTCAGCGGCTGAAATTTGCAACGGCACACAACAGCCAAATACAAACGTACGTATGTACATTGGCGCACACACAAACTCATATATGCGCATAAGTAAGGCACGCAATCGAAAGAATAACAGCACAGCGCCGAAAAACTATAAGACATGAAAACCGTTTCTCAATGCGTAAAGGCGAGAAGTCAGATTTTCGTTTTTGTTTTGATCCTTTCTATCAATTCCTACATTTCGAGTGTCTTTCTTTCCTCGATTTCATGCTTTGTGAGCGTTTCAGTTTTCAAAGCATAGTGTATCGTAATGCGGAGGCCAGCATCGAGAATGAGTGAAAAATGGGATTTGCCATAGAGTACGTTGGCTGCTCTTATGTATATTAATACTCTTTGCAGCTACTCACACGTATTGCTTACGCTCTTGTCTCAGTTTGACGGGATCAGCCGAGCATGCAACATCGAGAGCGGGTATGCGGAAATTTATAGCTTTTTCCGTCAGTTTCAGCTCTTTTATGCTACTTCTAGCTTTTATTTTTAGCTAGTTTCAGAATTTTTTTGTTTATTTTCGGCTATTTTTAGTAGCCGCTCTGCTCTCACTCACACAATTACATACCCATTTTGCCGACCCCTGCTCGAGAGTCAGACATGCCTAGAACATGTTCCGAAACATTCAGTTCGTTGGCAAGAGACGCAAGAGGCAAGGAAGAGTTTCTTTATGCACACAAACGCACTTCTCTCTTGTTCGAAGTTTGCAAAGCGACGCTCAACTCAAGCTGAGCTTAGTGGCTCAGTTGAATTTTGTTCGCGGTGTTGTTCGTATAATTTTCAGTCGTCGCGGTTCGCGGAGTGTTAAAATGTAAAGTGAAAAATTGATTATAACAAACAGACAACTCGTTACTACCCTGAGACTAGCTCTTTGTCGTTGCTTGAGAAAAAGAGTCCACAGTTAGTTGAGTAGTTGTTTCTTCTACAAAAACAAATAAATATATGATTTCTCCCAGTGAATAACACTTATAACAGACACGATTCGGTTTCTCACCGTGGCTGCAAGGTTTCTCTCTGAGAAGCACTGTTACCAGTTTAGCGGGATCTCCGCGGAAATATGAAGAATTTTATGGTCTTTAGTGGAGTTTAAGGCCAGAAAAGTGGTCAGGGAAATCTGTACGGGACCTCATGGGACCACGTTTTTGTTTTTATGTTTTTATGTTTTACAGCGCTGAGAAGAAACGAATGAGGGAGAATAAAAACAATAAAAACAATTCCTGTTAAACTGTTAACAACAGATGCATCCGTCTTCACTTAACACAGCGCGATTGAGTAATGTTATGCTAACTTTTGGAAAGGCTTCGTATGGGTCATTGACCTAAGTATAAGGTAAGTCATATTGTTGTTAAAATTTATACAGAAAATGACTTAAATTTGTGCTTTAATAAAAACTTTGAATAATATTTAAATCGGCACCTAAAAAGATTGAAAAGTTTTCTTTGTGCACTTGAATTAAAATAGCAAATTTATGAATTTATCACAAACTTCAGCATACTTTCTTTTTCTTTACTCATTTTGCGATTACTTTAGCAATATAATATGATCTTGGTAGTAAATAATATTCTAAGGGGCTCTCTCTAGTTCTGTCAGAAAACATACATCAAAAACTTCGTATACAAATAGCTTCAGAAATGAATCAGAAATTTTCTGAAGCGTTTTTTTTATCTGAAGTTTTTCATTTCTGACAGAGCTGGAGAGAGCCTTTAACCATTATATGAGAGCTTCGCTTTCAATGTTCTTCAAAAAATGCATTGTTAAAGGAGGCATCTCTAGCTGATGCAAATTGCTTTATTGTATGTTCATTTTCCTATCATTCGGTTGAATTTCGTTAGCTAACTTATGGACTTTGGTCTTCTTAACACGAAAACAATAATTCCTGAAAGTTTTTTCTGTATTTATTTAAAAAAAAAATTAAATTGAAAAAAAAATTTATAGGGATATTGCAGCTTTTTAGAGCAAAACTCGACAATGCATTAATTAATTAATAAAGTCTTTTGGATAAAGAATTCGTTCAAAAATTTCTTTCGTGATTATAAGCTCGAATTACACAAAACAAAAAAACAAAAAAAATACTGCATGCTAGTGTTATGTGTTTGTTTAATCTAGATTATTGAGCTTGGAAAAAGACATGTCTGAATAAATCCTTAAAACTACAAGATTTTATCTTAAAATCACTTCATGTGTGCTCCAATAAATGATTCAATAAATTCAATATCCGATAAGAAATACTACATCAAAACGAACAATTTCTGAGCAATTGTTTCACAGCTGTATCAACAAAATCTCCTTGTTTGGGAAATTCTTGGAATTCATTGAATTCACAAAGCTAAAATAAATCTTGTAATTGTTTTTTATTTGCGTTTTTATTCCGAATTTATATCAATTTGCTCACACAGAATCACAAGCATTTGAAACAATTTGCGAAGCTTATTTTGCTATAAAATTTTGTCGTATTTTGTTTTTTTATTATCTTTTTATTGGCAAGAAGCATGCATGTCACAGATTGAACTACAACTTGTTGAAAATGCTTGTTCTTTTTTTTTCATTTTCATTTTCATTTTCGTTTTCGTTACCGTTTCTCTACAATTGGCGTATATTATTGAAAACCAAAATTTCAAGAACAAAGAATTTTAACTTTAGAAGTACCTACCTAATTAGAAAAACATTTTCATATTGATATTCAAACAAAAAACTTTTAAAGTGAAAGAGCTTTAACGGACATGAGGGAGGAGATGTTGCAGTGAAGGGAATCGATTGAAGTGAATTTATTTATTAAATGTTTTCAACGTAAATTGTTATATAAAAATCATCTATTGACTTTTTAAATCGATAAAGCTAAATTGTTCTGCATTAGGAAAAAATATCGTTTAAGGGGGTCTTCTCATTGAAAACCCGTTTTTTGGACCCTTTTTAAAAAAATTCTTATTTGAAAACGCAAAGAATAATTGAAAACTTTTTTTATTTATTGTATTACAAAAGGTTCAAAGTAAATAAAAAATACGTGGGCTGTTCAAAAAGTAATGAGACTTCAAAGTTGGTGGTGAAAAAAAAAGATGTCGTCACGGCGGCCACGATTCCGGGTCTCCGGAGCGTCCGAAATGGAAAAAAAACGGGGTTATAATCAGTATAGATGTAATTCTCGGGTGAACCTCAAGCTTAATTTTGTGATTTTTTTTTGACAAAATGGCGGCCATTCAAAACAAAATTTCAATTTCGGGCTTTTTTTTGTAGTTTAGTGTAAAAAAAAAAATAGTAAAAAATTTTTTTAAATTATGGTCGAGGTTCACCCGAGAATGGTGACAATTCTGCGTCGATTCCACTTTGTTTCATGAAAATCGGTTCAGTTGAACTGGAGATATCATGGCCGCCAGTTCGAAAAACGTGGTTTCGAGATAAACGCGTTTAAAGTTTGAAGCAACGCAAAAATTACTCGTTTTAGCGCAGATCTTGCTCGACAAAGAAGGCTATATCCTCTAAACTATTTCGAATTTCAAAAAATCCTTTTAGGGGCATATTCACAACTACCCAAGCTATAAATAAATGCAAAAAAAAAGTCGAAAAAAAAGTTGCTCAATGAGAAGACCTCCTTAATTTTTTTCAATTAAAGATAAAGGAAGCTCAATAGTATTTTATGTGATTTTAATGACGTCAAATGAATGTTTTTATACCCGACACACTCTATGTCGAGGGTATATTGCGTTTGTGTGGTTGTGTGTAACACCCAGAACCAGTCGAGATAGACCATACAAAATATATATAGAAATGATCAGCGTCACCAGGAGATTCGATTTAGACATGTCCGTCTGTCTGTCTGTCTGTCTGTCTGTCTGTCTGTCTGTCTGTCTGTCTGTCTGTCTGTCTGTCTGTCCGTCTGTCTGTCTGTCTGTCTGTCCGTCTGTCTGTCTGTTTGTATACAGTTTTCTTATCGAAGGAGTTGAGCTATCTTGACGAAATTTGGTATGCGTGCTCACGGGGACATGAGTAAGAACAAGTTCGAGAATGGACCCGATCGGACCATTTTTAGGGGTCCGATCGGGTCCATTCTCGAACTTGTTCTTACTCATGTCCCCGTGAGCACGCATACCAAATTTCATCAAGATAGCTCCACTTTTTCGATAAGAAAACTGTATACAAAAAGACGGACAGATAGACGGACAGACAGACGGACAGACAGACGGACAGACAGACAGACAGACGGACAGACAGACGGACCAACAGACAGACGGACATGTCTAAATCGAATCTCCTGGTGACGCTGATCATTTCTATATATATTTTGTGTGGTCTATCTCGACTGGTTCTGGGTGTTTCACACAACCACACAAACGCAATATACCCTCGACACAGAGTGTTTCGGGTATAAAATGTTTTGTCTTATGGCCGTCATGTATACACATATTTTTCGATTAATAAAAACAATTGTTTTTTGCGAAAAACCTTGCTGCAAATTATATTTACTAACATTTATAAAGACCATAATGAACTTCGCTCTTATCTGGTGTCCTATGACACAACTCAACTTGTTTTTCTACTTAGCATTTAGCATTTAAAAAGCAACTCCTTGTCAAATGAAAACCCAGAACGCTGTCTTATCATTTCCATTGCAATATTGTGTTGTTTTTGTGACTGAGATTGTTGGGTTTTTCTCAAAACGTGAACGTGTGATCGGCCCATCGATCGGTCCGGGATATGTTTAGGTATGCACCTACTCATAAGAAAGCTCGAATGGCAAAAGTGCTTTTCATCTTATTTTTGGAAGTGACTTTTCTGACATTTCATTACATTTTGCCCGAGGTATTCTCTTTCCACGAAAGTTAATTTTGGCCTTTGTAAAAGAGAAAAAAAAATTTTGTTTTTCCCCATATAAAAACATAACAGCGTGTAATATTATTTTAATTCAAAAAAGCCAAATACGAATGAACGACAATGTTTTTCCGCAGCAAACGAATCGGAATTCAAAGAGAAAATGTGCTCGAAAAAATCAAGAGGCTCACTGGAATGAAATTGTAATTTCATTTTGTCGTCTGTCGACGTGGAAACAGAATTAATAAATGAACAAGCCAACGAAAAAATCAAGAAGAAAACAGTAGAAATGAATTTTCCAGCATCCAAACAAAAAGAAGATTAATGAAAACAACGAGAAAAGAGAAGAAAACTAACAAACAATGAATTACGAATTACGAATTACGAGCTGCGAGTTACGAGGAGAAAAAACACGCTGGAGCGAATTACATCTACACGAACCAAACTGCCACCTTCTGAAGAGATGCATAAATGGGGAAATTAGCTCACCACTGATTCATAGAATCAACGAGGAACATTCAATTTTCTTGAAAAATATTTTTTACAAACAAAATGTACAAGGGCATGTCATCAAATCCGAACAATCCCAGGGCAGGCAAAAAAGTGGAAATTTTAAAATTCGAAATTAATTGGATTAGGAGAAAAAAAAAAATGAAATGTTTCACATTCGTAAAATTCTCATGAATTATATTTTCAAAATTAATTTCCACGCAATTAAAAATTTTTTTTTAAAATTACCACTTAAATTGGGAAAGATTGAAACCGTTAGGCCAGAAATTTCACACTGACCCAAGTGTGCGCGGGTTTTAAATTTAGAATGACTGCACAGCATCACCAAACGTCAAATTTTGCCAAATACCAAAGTCCTAGAAATAATTGGCTCGACAGTTGGCCAGTGATGAAACTATCAGATTAATTAGTGATAATTACGCGGGGAATAATGGCAAAAGAATTTTTGAGACACGGAAAAAAACCAACGGAATGGGGCATTTCATTGCTGCAGTCCTGCGTGAAATCTGACGAATTACCGCGGGCAATACGCGTAAATATTGACATGAGATTTGATCTTTTTGGGCGTTAAATTAAACACCAAATATTGGTTACATCGAAATCATTGTGCGTATTCGCAATTTCCGATAATGCTAATATTCTGCGTGTTCACCAATCCACGAGTCCAACAATCTACCAGTCAACCAGGCAACCATCAACCAGTTATCCAGCCGACCCACAGAATGAAATAATGTTATTTCCATTTCGGATTTAATGGAAATTGGCTTATTCGCACTGCATCAAATTGAAATGCTTATTGTTCAGCTCCACTTGTACTTTCTTTAATTCGGAAAAGCCTCTTATTAGGATTTTTCACAGCTTTTGCGTTTTTTTTTCGACTTCATTACTTTTTTTTCAATTTTTTTTTTTTCTTACCGTTCAAGCATCTTTAAGTTCAAAATGCATTTTTATGTTAACCCACGGTTCGTGTACTGCTTTGCTTTTTTCCTTTTATGTTTTCGTGACGTAAAATGGCTTTGATTCAAATATTTTTTGGGAATTTTGATGGGAAAAATTTTTCTTTTCGTGATGGTTAAACCAATGCTAATTCAATTTTATGACATGCTTTTTTTGGACTTGCAGAAATTGCAAAAAAGTAATAGTAAACTTCTTGGGATTTGATTCAACTCGGGTTTTCCCTTGACTTGTCGTTCTTCTTCTTTTCTCACTATGCGGTTCCATTAACATCAAAAACCAATGGGAACACTTATATTATGTATTTAAATTTTTTTTTGGTCGTTAAACTTTATTTTGAGTTTTGATTTTTGCTTTTTTAATTTTTTCGAAAAAAAAAAGCCAAACGCAGCCCTTAAAAATTAGTTCATTTTTCCGTAATTCTATCTGTAGTGCGTGTAGAATGCCGCGAAAATCGCCAAATTTTTATGACGCTCTGTCTGTCTGTCTGGCTGATACTGAAGGAGTTTATTGAGAATTGTATGCGTGCTACGGGCTGAGTAAGAACAAGTTCGAGAATGGACCCGATCGGACCTAAGGTCCGATCGGGTCATTCTCGAACTTGTTCTTACTCATGTCCCCGTGAGCACGCATACAAATTTCATCAAGATAGCTCCACTTTTTCGATAAGAAAACTGTTAAAAAGGCAATGACGACAGGACGGACAGACAGACGGACAGACAGACAAGAAGACGAAGACAGAACGGACCAACAGACAGACGGACATGTCTAAATCGAATCTCCTGGTGACGCTGATCATTTCTATATATATTTTGTGTGGTCTATCTCGACTGGTTCTGGGTGTTTCACACAACCACACAAACGCAATATACCCTCGACACAGATTGTGTCGGGTATAAAATGTTTTGTCTTATGGCCGTCATGTGTACACATATTTTTCGATTAATAAAAACAATTGTTTTTTGCGAAAAACCTTGCTGCAAATTATATTTACTAACATTTTTAAAGACCATAATGAACTTCGCTCTTATCTGGTGTCCTATGACACAACTCAACTTGTTTTTCTACTTAGCATTTAGCATTTAAAAAGCAACTCCTTGTCAAATGAAAACCCAGAACGCTGTCTTATCATTTCCATTGCAATATTGTGTTGTTTTTGTGACTGAGATTGTTGGGTTTTTCTCAAAACGTGAACGTGTGATCGGCCCATCGATCGGTCCGGGATATGTTTAGGTATGCACCTACTCATAAGAAAGCTCGAATGGCAAAAGTGCTTTTCATCTTATTTTTGGAAGTGACTTTTCTGACATTTCATTACATTTTGCCCGAGGTATTCTCTTTCCACGAAAGTTAATTTTGGCCTTTGTAAAAGAGAAAAAAAAATTTTGTTTTTCCCCATATAAAAACATAACAGCGTGTAATATTATTTTAATTCAAAAAAGCCAAATACGAATGAACGACAATGTTTTTCCGCAGCAAACGAATCGGAATTCAAAGAGAAAATGTGCTCGAAAAAATCAAGAGGCTCACTGGAATGAAATTGTAATTTCATTTTGTCGTCTGTCGACGTGGAAACAGAATTAATAAATGAACAAGCCAACGAAAAAATCAAGAAGAAAACAGTAGAAATGAATTTTCCAGCATCCAAACAAAAAGAAGATTAATGAAAACAACGAGAAAAGAGAAGAAAACTAACAAACAATGAATTACGAATTACGAATTACGAGCTGCGAGCTGCGAGTTACGAGGAGAAAAAACACGCTGGAGCGAATTACATCTACACGAACCAAACTGCCACCTTCTGAAGAGAATAATGGCCGCAGAATTCATCCGTATGAGTGTGTGAGACACGGAAAAAAACCAACGGAATGGGGCATTTCATTGCTGCAGTCCTGCGTGAAATCATGACCGAATTACCGCGGGCAATACGCGTAAATATTGACATGAGATTTGATCTTCATTTGGGCGTTAAATTAAACACCAAATATTGGTTACAGTCGAAATCATTGTGCGTCATTCGCAAGTTTCCGATAATGCTACATATGTCTGCGTGTTCACCAATCCACGAGTCCAACAATCTACCAGTCAACCAGGCAACCAGTCAACCAGTTATCCAGCCGACCCACAGCAAGTTGAAATAATGCTTATTTCCATTTTCGGATTTAATTGGAAATTGGCTTATTCGCAGCTGCATCAAATTGAAATGCTTTATTGTTCAGCTCCACTTGTACTTTCTTTATTCGGCAAAAGCCTCTTATTAGGATTTTTCACAGCTTTTTGCGTTTTTCCTTTTCGACTTCATTAGATTTTTTTTCTTCTCTGTTCACTGTTTTTTTTTTTTCTGTTCTCTTCTTTGCGCCTCTCTTATGTTTCGTTTTGGTCTTTGTTTTCCTTTTTTTTTTTTATTTTCCGTCTTTTCTAGTGCTTTTGCAAGCTTAATTCCTTCGATGAGTGCCTAAAGTGGCGGTGTTGTTCTTGGAGGCATTACCTGTAGCTTTGTACTCGCTAAGTTCCTCGATGCTAGCTTTCAACCTTGTTTTTTCTTCTTATTTTTTCATTCGTTTTTCTTCTCCTCTACTTCTTTTTTTGCACCTTTCTAACCAAAACAAAAAAAAAAAAAAAAAAAAAATGGAAATATGTACTGTCAAGCGAGCGAACAAGTCGAGCTTACGAGTGTTGAAATAGGTGAAAAGACGGTTCGTTTGAATTTATTGAAGTGGCCTTTTCGGAAGTCGAACCAATAATTCATAATTTCGGTTACCTGACACCAATTTTTTGGTCTAACAAACACGAAGTGACGCCTCCAGAAATGTTATACTTAGCAAAAATGGTAATTACAGTACGCGGACTGAGCGAATGAGCAAGCCCCCATTATTCAATTGAAATTAGGTTTAGCCTTTTTGCGACCTTCAAGCAGAATCAAGGCAAAACGCAAGGAAAGCAGGTAATTAACGTTGCAACAACGCTTAACGCATTTACACAAGAATTCTTACCCTTTCAAATAAGTATGTATTTGATTAAAGCTTCGAGTCAAAAATTCTTAAGAGCAATCTAAAGAGAATGGAAAAAAAGTTGGCTTCGAAGAAAATTGGTTGAAAATTCGTTGAAAATTCAAAATAATCAGAAATCTGAATGGAAAATCAATAGATTAGTTCTCTTAAGTGAGTCTCGACTATACGGATTAAATATTTGCGCTTTATAATTGACTTATGGTTTTTTCATTTCATCATTTTTTGTAAGCCTACATCTCGAAAACTAAAGGTGATACAATAAAAAAAAATGTTTCCCCCCTACTTCATATCATCTCGAGGTATAATTAAGCCGATTATGAACAATTTAATTATGCCGATTATGAACATTACCTTTTTTTTCGTGGCCCGCTTCACATGAAATGCCCCCTATGCAAATATTGACATGTATACGCCTACGCAAATATGTACACTTCCGGCAGAGAGTTCAATTTAGATTGCGATTACGCAGTCGAAGGCGCAATAGACACTATTCTATCGCAACACAGCGTTATGGTGTCGAGCAGTGATTTTCAAATAAATTGATTGCGTAATTTTTTATGAACATTTCTGAGCATTCTTCTTGACTTCGTCCTTCAGAGCGAGAGCGAGTGTAAAGCAGTGTCGGCCAAATTTCGATTACCCAAGCACATAAGCTTGGAAGACAAATTTCTGCCGACGCAGCAGTCGCACACGTATAGCGTATACCGAGACGTGCGAAAACCGGTCGGCTGCGTTCGTGTGCGTAAAAAACAAACTTCGTCCATGCAAATCAGAGTAACTCACAGCGAAGTCGACAGCGCATTCACACACACAATTATGAATGTTTACGTATTGGTTTGGCCATCACTGATGTAAAGTGAACTTGGCAAGCGGTTCTTAATAGGTTTCCGGTTCAAAGCACATTTAACACGCGCAAAGTCTTCAGTCCCTTAGTCCGTCGTCAGACTTCAGCCTTAAGATTTTGGTTTTCCGACCGCGCCTGGCAAACGTACCTTCGTAGTTCGAGGGTGATACCGCGATAACGTAGGTACTCGCACTTGCCGCCCACTTTGGCAAACAGATTTGCAATGTTATTGTTACGATTGAAAAAGTTTATCCCAAATTTCGATTAGAGTTTCAAGGCTCGGTGACTGATTGAATTAAGAGCGTGCGAAGTGACGCTGCGAAAATGAGCTGAGTGAGCTTTTTCGGAATGCTATTTTTGTCTGACAGTGAGTCGATTTATCGCAGCAGGTCAAGTCTTCATACTTATATGAACATGCATTTTTTTAGTAAGTTAAAAAATTTTTCATTTTTTAAATAGTTTGATATTCGTTGCCACTTTCAATCTAGCTCGAAACGCCATCCGAATTCATTTAATAGCATGTCCTCACTATTTCGTAATTTGAGCGTTTTCGTAATTTCAGTCAGTCAATTTCAGAGACTGAAATTACGAAAACGCCAAAATTACGTAATTTGGGCCTATAGTGAGGACATGCTATAAGAAATATTTCAATAAATTTCCAAACAAAATATTTGAAATTAATTGTGAAAACTCAAATATTTCATTCATTCGCAAAAAGAATTTTAAGTCTGAGCACGTGCATATGTGTGCGCTGCACTCTCATATAAAGCCTGGGCTTATGCTACATTAATTTGAAAGGCTTCGCCATGCAGACGCCATGCATTAGACGCGATTTTGTATTCGAAGGGCATCGTGATTTTTTGATTTCTATTTTAATGCGAATAACACCGAGGAGTTAAAATATATAAATCGATATTGTTGGATTTTCAATAAATTGGAAAAGGTCCCAAAAGTCCTAAATAAATCTCCCTTATTGCACTAGCTTACAGCTCTTTTCTCAGGAGATCTCAATACACTTTTCTCATGGACTTTGGACTTTTAAGCACGAAAAAAATATTTTAAATAATTAATAATTTTTGCTTTTTCTATCGCGTTTCATTTATATGTAGGTATTAAAATTAGAAAGAAAAAAAATTATTTTGAGCTGATACTGCAGCTATTTCGAGCTGAATTCGACTATGCATCTTCCGATTTGAACAAATTAAAGAAAATAATCCCCTCTAACTCTATTTCTTACATGGTTTTAAGATTGGTCAAGAAAATAAAAGAATCTAGACCTTTAAACCTTAAGAAAACACATATTTATAAGAAACAAGTGAGGGTGTTATAGTCAGGCGAGCCTGACAATAGAATAGCCGACACAGACACACATGTTCAAATATTTTTATACCCGACACACTCTGTGCTTATGCTTCCTTTGTAGCCATAAACATCCTCTCCAAAAACATTGATCGGTCCATTATTAAGGGTACCTGCAGTACTAGGGTCTGCCACAAAAATCCCAAAAATGCCTCAAAATCGGACTTTTTCGAAATATTTTAATGAAACTTAGGATTTGAGCGTATATTTAAGCCTCCGATTGGAATTTAAAAAAAAATTGGAAAAGTGGGCGTGGCAAAGGGCCATAAAAGGTTTCCATAAAGAAATGTTACAAAAGTCGGTATACGGGGCTCCTTTTGGCCTTTAAAACCTCTGAAATATTCTTTCTTAGTGGTCCTGTTTTTTGGGCGTGGTTTAAAAATGATTTAAACATGTGCGACTGTGTCGGGTATTTTATTGTCAGGCACGCCTGACTATAGCACCCTTACTTGTTTTTTGTTGCTGAGATTTCTTTGGCTTTTTTGGCCACTTTCATTAATAAAGCTTTCGCCGGCTCGTAAAAAGCGTAAATAATTTAGGTACGCGTTCGAAACTTAATGGTTAAGAAATTAAGCTTAATAAATCGCAATTGAGGGGCAGCAGTGATCCAGGAACGAACTTTTTTTTTATGAAAAGACGTTCAGCAAATAGATTAAATGAAAGTATTTTCAAATGAGCAAACGTCCAGTTGTTTCCATATCTTTCGCCTTACATAAAAAAATGAGATTATTTTCTTATACGCTGCAGAAATCTGAAGTGTTTTGTTGCGGTTTTTCGTTTTTCGCTTTTTTTTTCTGTTATTTTCGCAACGTCCGCAGTACTGTGCAGCCACCATTAAAGCTTCAAAGACCTTATTGGCCCAATTAGTTACGTTTGCAATCGTTTCGAATGGAAAGTGTCAGAATAAAAGAGAAAAAAAAAGACAAGAACGAAAAACAAAACTTGACCTGCACACGTTTCCCAACAGGCAACGCACATTGATTTCAGAAGTAATTTTTTTCCCGAAGAAAGCCGATAAAAAACTGATGGAAGGAAGAAAGGAATGCAATATTCGATGAGTACGTACATATGTTAGTGTGTGTGTGTGTCTGTGTGTGTGGGAGGGCGGGGGGGCTACATGTGGGTGCGTGTGAACATAGGTGTCTCACAGATGGAACTTCTTACATTTGAAAGACAATTAAGAGGCAATAACAAGCACTTAATTGAGAACAATGAATTAGTGAAGTGAAAAGCGTCGAAGTAACTTATTAAGTATACATGGTGCTATGGATAAGTAGAGCTATTGTTGTCAGAAGGTGCTCAAGTAAGCAGAAAAATTTCTATAGAACCAATGATAATTCGTGAATCGTAAAGGAACGTTTCATTCGTTTAATTCGCTCGTTCTAATGATGATTTCATTGGGTAAAAACGAACATGCAAAAACAGCAAATTTACATACTTCCTTGAGAAATTACACGTGTCTAAATGGAAAAGCTTTTCCTGGTAATACTTACCCACATAATTACATATTCATCAGCAAAAAGATAAATCGCTAATCGCTTGAGACAATGAGAGCTAAATGCTTAATCCTTAGAAATTTTTACTTTAAGGATCTTCAATATGAACGAATCTCATTACGGCGAGCACAGTTTCCTTAAGGGGCTCTCTCCAGTTCTGTCAGAAATGAAACAGAATTGAAAAACTTCATATAAAAAAACGCTTCAGAAAATTTCTGATTCATTTCTGAAGCGTTTTTTTATATGAAGTTTTTTATTTCTGACAGAACTGGAGAGAGCCCCTAAGTCTCGAAGTGTTTTCCTACATTAATCATGTATGGATTAAAGTGTGAAGTGAAGGTTTCTCTAGCGTGAATATTTTCTTCAATTTTTTATATTTATTTGTGGGAACTCTTGATAGTTGCTTGAAAAATGTATTTTTCATTGATATAAAGAGCGAAAATATTTGAAACTCTACGGTCTGAGCCACCTCCTTTAAATGCTTTGGCGTTAAATGCTTCTTCGTAAACATGTCCACGCAGGCTAAGTGATAGCTATATTTGCTATTTTACGTCACTCCTTGCCATATAACATATTGGCATTTCCACAGAAAAATCATCCGGAAAGGAGAACGCAAAAGCTATTAAAACTATTTCTGGGTTTGTGTTCCCAGCAGACCACATTCGGAGTGTTCCAAAAGCCAATGTAAAAGGATTACTTTTAAGGCACCCTGATGAAGAGTGTTGTGCTTGGGAGTGTTTAAGGACTCATTAGTCCAGTTCTATACTAGGCGAGAGTCGTCGGAGATACATTTTGTTTTGATGGCGAGGGACGGCCGGAGAAGAGAGAAAACAGCACCCTTAACTCTTCGCCGGCCATATCATAATCAACCAAAATAGCAATCAAACCCAGATTCAAATTATCTGCTGATTCCGCAAGTCCAATTCGAAATTGTTATTCACAGAAGAGTAAAATTTCCCCTTCTATTTATAATATCATAATTGCTTAATTGAAAAGAACTAACGTGAAAATTACAGACTCTTTTCATGACAAAAACCCTTTTTTTTTAACTGCATGTCACGTAGCGAATGTCACGTTACGTTACGTCTTAATAAGTACAAAATTAACAACGACTCTCAGATTGAAAGTTATGATCTTAAAGCTGCAATACGCCTGGTCGGTTCTTATGAAGTTATTTTAAAAAACACATTAGTGGGACTCATACAGCTTCGCAAATTGTGGGAAATGAGAAATTTGTCACTCAACTGTCAAAATTTATATGAAAATTTACGATGGGAAAAGTTGCGAAGGCATTTGCGAAGCTGCATGAGTACCACTATTATATTTTCGCAGACTTTTGCGTTTTAATATTTAAAAAAAAAAAAACCAAATCCATTTTTCGTCACATTGCGACACATTTGCTAGAGAATATCTCAGGTCCGCTATATTGCCCACCCAGATCGTACAACGAATAAACTTAATACAAATGAGATACTGTCAGATTAGTAAGGAAAGGAAGAACAAATCGGTAATTTTTAACGTGATAACGTCTATTAAATCGATGATAGGAAAGTCTATCTGCGAACATCTCACGCCGGGAAACTCAATGTGCGTTCAACATGTTCATCGTTCAATTTACGCGACACACAAACACATTCAAATGCATAAAAGTTCAAACCGGTTTAGGGCAGAGAGTTCGCTCTCATGAGAAAGCAAATCGTCTCAATCGTCTCTTCACAAGCAAGACAAGAAAATATCCAAACGTCCAAATACAAATTTACGTATAGCTATGGGCGCACACACAAATTCACACATGTCACGCAATCGATAGACAAGCGCGGGACTGCCGAAAAACAATCAGAATGAAAAACACTTCTCAATGTGTTGAGGCGAGAAGTCTGATTGTTTTGTTCTTGCCTTGGTACCTTCTACGAATTCCTAGCGTTGTTTTCATAAAACGTCTCTCTTGTGAACAAATAAATTTGAAAAACAAAGACAAACTGAATCCTGTATTTTTAAAGAAAATAACAGAGCAACAAAATATATTCACTCCCCCTGCATACTCTATCGAAATTTATAAAATTTGCGTGTCGCTGTTCGTTTGTATGAGCGTTTGGCTGCAATTAGTGTGAAGCTGTCATGTGTTTGTTGTATTTCCGCAACAAAAAACACATGACAGCCTACGCTTCAGCTTTAGCTTCATTATAATTGCAGCCTTGGACATATTAGTAGTAACACAGTCTTTGGTTACATTACTTCAACTCATAAGCATTATGCGGATGAACATATAAGACGTAAAAAAATTTTCCGAACAATTTCACGCACTCATATAAATTGTGCAGATTAATTTTTGAAAAGAACTATTGCTACATCATCATACTCTGCACGTTAAATATATGTACACTGTGCCAAATAAAAATTTAATTTTGTATGAACAGGGCCTGCAAAAATTTTTGAAACGAAGGCACAGGATTAGAAAATTTTTAAAGGTGGTAGATTTTGACAGAAGGGGTAGATTCGTATAAAAAGTTGTAGATTCAAAATTGCTTAAAATATTAATATGTATAGGAATATATCTCATCTGATCATGTAGAAAATTGGGAAAATTACATGTTTAGGTATTTTCTCTTCTTTAAAAAAAAAATTGTGTCAATATTTATTGGATGTCGTCAAACGCCAATACTGCCATTCTTGACAATAGGAAGCTGCCAACATATTTTTCAATAACAAATAACATTGAAGTACATATTTTATTCTCTCAATGATTCTAAATGATCATAAAATAAATAAAACAAAGGCACAAATAAGTAAAAAAAAAGCGGTAGATTTGTACCTAGAGTGGTAGAACGAAAATAGAAGTCGATCTACCATCAAAGTAGTAGTAGTCCGCGCACTGACAGGGATCGAAAATATTTATGACATTGATTTTGAAAACTCTTATATGCAATTTTAATTTAAAAATTGAAGTAAGTATAATTATTATTTTCTATTTTATACTTATATTAAAAATCGCCAAAAAAAAAATTAAAAAATTAGACCTATTTTCTAACATTTAAATTAATAGTCTAAGGGGAGGGAGTTTGAAAATCGTCAAAAATAGCGTACGTGATACTTGAATGGTCCCTTTTATGTACAAAATGAGTGTTTTCTTAAAACGTTATCACGTAAAACTATCGTCCGTAAATTGACTTTACAGACACCAATTTTTTTTTTTGTTATTGATGCCCATATATATGGACAAATTCAAACGTCAGGGACGCTGCTTTTGTACACTTTAAACCAAGCTTTCAATATAAAGGGATGGTGATTAGGGATGCGTATCGAAAGAAAAGTATCGATATGTTGTATCGCGATACCGATATTCGATATATTGGTCTTCAAAGTATCGATATATCGGTGGTAATCAAGAAATCGAATTTTGAACTATAAGATATTAATATTGTAAATATCATTTTTTATATTTTATATTAAAAACTTATAAATTGAAAAATTAAAAATACTCAATACTAAAAGTGACACTCTCATTTTTTTTTTAACTTTGCTTGTAGGTTTGATAAGAATACATAAGACCGAATGCGACAGAGATAATAGTCGATATATGTAAGTGCGACTGAAAACGACTGATAGCTGTGGGGACCCAGCCGGAAATGTCCCGGTGAAACAATCAATGATTTCAGCATGACATGGAGCCTCGACTCCTCCTGATTATACACCAACTTTCTAATGAAATTAACACACAAGCGGCATTGGCAGTCATAAGAGCATATGTCACGAGTCGGTCAACGAAAGTGGAGTAGATCTACTCCGTCGTATCGATATCTCTATCGATGACAGTGCCATTAGAGTTGCGATGAATAGCATTACCTCTCGATGACACTGCCATTGCAATTGCGATAAAAAGCACCTTCTCTCGATGGCAATGCCATTGCAATTGAGAAGTACTCAAATTTTCTTCTTGATATCCTTGGTGAAAAAATTAATGAATTGGTCATTTATGAGAAAATTTCCGGCTGGGGAGTTGAAATTTGTTCTTGACTGTATGTTAGTGATACTGGCATTGTACGTACACGCGTTTTGGTGAAAGTCTAAACCTTCCCTGCAGTAAGTGGGACTACTCCGGGGACTACTCCCCGGAGTAGACCAAAAGTCACTATAACTGGTCCCACTTAATTTACATTTGCATGGGCTCAACTGACGCATTTAACATTGCGATGTCATTGGAAAATAACTAGTCACAGTTTTTGCACATATGGACTAGACCGGGGAGTATATACAGTTGTGTCGATTTTGGGTCAATTTGCTTTTTGGAAATTTAATGACAAAAAAAAATTATTTTTTTATTTGTTTTGTTTTTTTTTTTGTTTTTGTTTTTTAAATATTTTTTTACTTCGTTTTTAATCTTTGTTTTTCTCGCTTCGGCCGAACCTCCAACCGCTGATCTCTGGGTTGGGAGGTCTGCGTCTTAACCATCACGCCAAACAAGCAAATTTAATGTGGTGATCGAAACGCTAATTTAAGTTTCTGGTTGCTCGAGTTTTTGTGAAATGCGTGTATAGAATTTTTCACTACAAAAATATTTTACTTGAAAAATAAATATTAAAAAAAATCTTACAAATTTGGGGGAAAATTTTTTTGTTTCTAAATAAGCTATTAAAAAATTAATTAAAATAAGTACATAAGAAAACCTTAGGTTTTGAAAAAAAAAAATTCTCACCCGAGCCGCGGATCGAACCCTGACCGCCGCGCTGCTGGGCGAGAGTCTTAACCATTCAGCTAACTACCCTTTTTAAACTCGATGATCAAAATGCGAACTTACAGCAGACAATAACAATTTGTTTTTCTACTTCGCAATCAAAGCACAAACCGTAAAGAAATCGTCAAACTCACTCTCCGTACATATCCTTTTAACTAGACATTGTCTGGTTAAAAAGGATCTAGTCCCGCTCCAATCACATTTCATACAACAAACTGCCGTCATTTTAACTAGTGACATTAGGACCATACCGGGGTCTAGTGACTTTGTTGAAATTGACCCCAAACTTACTGCAGGGTTATTGCGGCTGTATTGCTTTTGTTGAATGTCCAAACTGTGTGGTGAAAGTCCATGTTCCATACAATTTTTCCACCTCCCCTCACCCGTCTCGGTAATTTTTTCCCGCCATAGCCAATTGTCACTTGTAGTATTTTATGCTATCTAGTATCGAAAGAAGAATATCGATACTTTCAATATATCGTATAAGGAGTATCGATATCGGTATCGCGATATATTGCAATGAAAGTATCGATACTCGATATTATCGTATCGGTATCGAGCATCCCTAATGGAGATAATTTGGATTTACTTTTTTATTGGTCTAGTCATTTTGTCAAAAAGCCGTTTCGGACACTGCGTTAGGGACGTTGAAAAAATTTCCCACATGTATTCTTTGCATTATGGACGCCGAGCATCACTCAAATAAGCTCTTTCTAATTGCAAATGAAACGAAATGTAATATTCCAGCAATAGGGACAATTTGAACTCCTTGGTGTGTTTTCACAAAAGCACATTGCGAGGAGCTTCAAATAGATGGGAAAATTCTCAGAATTGCTTAAAATCGTGACGATTTTCGCTAATTCGTCCTATACTTTCAAAAGGCAAGCGGGGCACGGAAACTAAAATTGATTGTAAACAAAAAATTGTAATAAAAAACTTTTAAATGAAAAAAAAAAAACAATTTAATATTTTTGTGCCTGGTTTACTTCTTGCTGAATTCGCCCATATAAATCAATTTCATTTAAATAAACACCAAAACAATCCGCACCAATATCGTTTTGCATTATAAACAATTAGCCAATCCGATTAAAAGATTTACAAATTTAGTATTTATTATTAGGTACATGTTGATATATTTTTAATTTTTTTTTTTTTTTTCTTTCTTTTTTCTTCCATTTTCCGAAAGGATTTTAATTCAAAATAAACAAAACGTTAATAGAACGTAAACGATAAGCTGATTTGATTTAGTCACTTTTAGCCAAAAAAAAAAAAAAAACAATGCCGCAAAAACGCATTTGATTGTTGTCCAAAATCGGCTGCGTTGATTTTCGAATTCCGAACGATCATGTTCTGCGTGCATACTTTGAAATACTTTTATGTGTAGAGCTTCATTGCTGCATTCCGGAAATCGCACTCCATTAAATTAATTGAAATTATGAGCGCGCGAGAATAGTATGCATTTTCGGTTAAAACTTTTTCCACATCCGTTTTCATTTTATTATGATAATTTTTTCTTTTTCTTTTTCTTTTCCTCTTTTGTTTGTTTTGGTTTTTGTTTTGACTTCTTTTTTTTCGTTTTTGTTTTTGAGGTTTTCACATTTCTCTCCCTTTATTGTTGTTGCCTGTGTGAAGTGCGCGCTCCCAAAAAAAAAATCAAGCCAACACGAAGAAAATCCAAATAAAATAAAAAACCACTGTTTTCGTTTATTTTATTTTCATGATTTTCATGCTTTCAATTCACGTGGAAATTGTTAAGCTCGTAAAAAATTTTACTTAAAATTTTTATCAGATTATCCCTAAAATATGAGCAAAAAACCTTATTTCTGTGAGGAGAAAATCATGGAAATATTTTGCCACGCTTCAATATTTTCTTAAATATTTTTTGCTTTTTTTGTATTTTTAATGGAAATATTTTATTGCGTTTATATTTTATTACGTGAAGGTTTTCTGAGTAAGCTTCGATAATGAGTTTTGAATACCAAGGCCCTCAGCACTTTCACCGGCCCCTCCCGCTCTCTCTTTCTCTCTCTCTCTCTCTCTCTCTCTCTCTCTCTTCTCTCTTTCTTTCTTTAAATCTCACTCATTTTCTCTGGTTCCTATACGGGCCTCAAGCGTAAGCATTCACTTGCGCCATTCGTTCAGTCTAAGCTAAAACACACCAGATAAAGCATTGTCTTAAGCTTTTTTGAGCAATCATTTGTGTAGATACCCTGTAGAAGATTGGAGTACTCCAGGGTATGGTCTAAGAGTACTCGTAAATGCCCCAGTACTACTCGCCATTAATTTCCCCCGCAATGCATTCAACGGACGATTTTAACATTGTGCTGTCATTGAAAAATCTCTACTCGCTTTTGAAGTAGTGTAGAAGTAGAGATTATGGAGCCAATCAAGTACATTTCATATGTTACGTTACTAGCAAAGGCAACGGCTCGGGCTGAAGTAGCGCATGGGTAGAGCATTCGCCGCACGCCCGGGAAGACCGGGGTTCGATTCTCGCCAAAGCCAGAAAAAATTTTTTTTTATCAGTTATTTAAAATTATATATTAAGAAGAATAAAATGCAAATAAAAAAAAAGGGTTCTAAATTCATAGAAATATTTGAACAAGTTCTGAGACCTCAATGCAGCAAGGGCGAATTCAGACAAAGCCGTGTATTTTATTTTAAATTTTTTGTATTTTTGAATTTTACCATTCTTCCACATTTTTTTCGCCTAAGACAGGGATTGAACTCGCGCCTTTCCAGATTTCTAAGCCAACACTCTTCCATCACACTGTCGAGTTATCTGACTTAAAGTTTGCTACGCTGTTACATTAACGTTGAAGCAAAATTGAACTGTAGGCGTCTCGTTTACCGTGCCACTAGTTAGTCTCTATTCTCGGTATCTATACTCGTGCACTGGTTCTTTTTCCTATACTCGAGGACTACTCGCTAGAGCCCCAATTTACCCCAATCGCTGAATTCTATTTCAAAGAGCTCGTTAATCTCAATTATGTATATTTTGCAGAACAAAATATCATCTGAAACCTACTGTCATACAGTATTAAAAATGACCCTATTTAAAAAAATGTTTTTTGCCTAAACTAACGAATTGGAAAATAAATTATTTTCGATCAAGATATATACCCTACTACGTTTATGCGTAAGACCTCTTAATCACGATTTACTTATCGCGAGTTAGCTTACCCATCGTTTATGCGGCAACTAACTCGCAATTTGTGTCTGAGCTAAATGACGATATCAAACACGATTTATTTGCTAGCCCGCGAGTTATTTTTCAGATGTTGCCACCTAAACTAATAAATTTTGAAATTTAAGAGTATGACAGCGTTTAGTTCGTTCGCTGAAATCAAATTGACGTACGTATTCTATTAGAAGAAACTGAAAGCTTACAATAAAAAAAGGACGAAAAAATAAACGGTGTGGAATATTAAAGCTGCCATGCATATACACATTTTTTTGTATGGCAACTACGTACGTCTTAAATCGTGATATAATACATTTCGCATAAACGGGTACTTAGTTAAAACGTAATATATTTAAATCATGATTTGCTACCGCAAATTTGATGAGAGGGAATAATGTTTTGTTCTAGTAAGAATGACGACAATTTCGGAATAAGTAGTTTTTCAAATAGTTTCGAGAGACAAGGAAGAAGACTAATCGGCCTGTAGGATGAGGCTTGAGAAGGATCTTTGCCTGGTTTCCGTACCATAATTATGACCGATCTCTTCCAGTCATGTGGAAAATGACCATACTTTCTTATTGCATTAAAAAGGTTTGTTATAAACACCACTGCAATAAAAGGAAAGTTTTTTAACATTTTCGGAGTAATCAAATCATACCCTGGAGCTTTTTTGCAGACTAATTTATTCTTGATGACGTCAATGATTTGACTGGGAGTTATTTCCTAGTGCAATTGTTGAGTGTTTTCAGAACTTTGTGTAACAGGGTGATCAAAACTACCTGGATTTGGTTGAAATACCTTACTAAGGTGCAAAGCAAACACGTTAGCCTTCTCTTCGTCGTTACGCGCCCACCCACCGTTAGGAACTCTAATAGGGAATTCACTTTCGATCGGAGTCTTAACCCCACGTATTGATTGCCATAAGGATTTTTGATTTTTGCCTTTCGGAGTAAGGTTTTGCACAAATTTATGTTGTTCATATCGTTTCTCCCTTGAAAGGGCTGCTTTGAGCTTATTTTCCGCTTCTTTCAATCTACATTTAGCTGCTGGTGATCGGGTTTGTTGCCATTCCCTCCTGCACCTTCTTTTACAGGCCACCAGATTTTCTATTTCAGTATTTGTAAAGGACACCTTTTCCGTTTTAATGTACTTAGGCGTAGAGTTCTCTGCTGCTGAAGTCAACATAGAAGTAAGAACTGTCACGGCATCATCAATATGCTCTTTACTTTCGATTTTGTAATTGGTGTGTATATGTGAGCTTATATACTTTTTGTATTTAAGCCAATTGGTATTGAAATTTGTTAATCTGTGGGGAATATCAACTTGTTTTGGTCTTTCGTTCAATTGGAATAACACTGGAGAATGATCTGAAGACAGATCAAACGTTGTATATGTTGATATGGATTCTCTTTTAATCCCTTTTATAATGCCAAAATCTATAAGATCTGGTAATTTATTTGGGTCCGCTGGGCAATAAGTAGGTTTCCTCGGAGAAACAAAGTCGAGATTGTTATTTTTATTCATAATTGCCCTATATAGTTGAGCACCTTTAGGATTACAAAGACGGGAACCCCAGAGGGTGTGCTTTGCATTATAATCTCCAGCTGCGATGAATTTATCACCGAGGGTTTTGAAGAAATCTATATACATTTTTTCTGAAATAGTGTGTTTAATCAACTAAGGCTTACCTATGTATATGCCGAAGACTTTCTCATATCAAGTTTTCTTAAGATATAGGTACCTACTTAGCTACCGGAAAACATTAAAATTTACTCCCTTCAAGCCTGAGCGTATGCAATGAAATTCAGAAAATTTCATTTCCCTCCATTTTGCTATGGACTTCAGAAAAAAATGAGAAAAAACACATAACTCGATTGGAGCAATTGTTATTTGGAATTCTTTCATCCTTTCTTCCTTTTTCTTTTTCTTTTCCTTTTTTTTCGCTTCCCACTTCGGCATATGCTTTTCCACGTTCAATTTTTCCATCAGTCGCAAAGTCGCTTCAAACAACAGCTTCCTATTAAATTGTACTGTTGCATCTTCACTAACTTCCTAGCACTTCCCGATTTAGTCTTCTGAAGCACAGGCGTGCATCGAACGCATGAGCACACATGAGTCAAACGATGATGATGAGAATGCAGCCGCCGACGCCGCTGTAAGCTCGTTAACGATGTTCACGCGGTTCATGCGATTTGGCTTGTTGCATGCGCCCACAGCTTTCCGAGAACATGTCAATGAAAAAAAAATTATAACAAAAAAAAAAAAAAAAAATTGGAGAAAAAAGAAACTAAGGATGTACTTCGCGCCCTTATTGTTCCTTCTTCCACTTTTCACTTCCATTTCTTCTTCTCCTCTGCCCGTATCTGAAAGTCTTTAGCGTGAATATGCTTCACGCAGACAGATAGCCTTAAGAACTCTCTGCAACATTGGATTGCCATTGTTTTTGTTCTTGTTGTTGTTTTGGGTTTTTCGATTCTCTGTTGGAACTTCATATTGTTTTAACAAGCATGTAAGGCAGACTTCGATACAGTGTGCTCCACTGGGGGGCTTCTTGCCATGTCAAGTTTGCTTGAAACTTTTTTAATAGTAATCTTTTCTTGAGGCATTAGAAGCACTCTTTCCACCATCCTTATTCATACGTAGATACTCTTTTATATCAAAATAAATAATTTAAAAAATTAATATAAGTGCGAGAAAATACAAAAAATATAAAAAAATTGAAATAAATAAATGAATAAGAAAATCCTAAAAGACAAATTGAAATTTCTTTCTGCATCACATTTCCTAATAAGACAACATTTCCCTCTTCAAATAAACACAAAGCCCAACGTTAGTGTTGACAACTATACTGCCAAGTGGATAGAGAGAGAGAGAGAGAGAGAGAGAGAGAGAGAGAGAGAGAGAGAGAGAAATAGTCTAAACCAATTGCCCCCAACATTGACAATGACAAACTGAAGCCATGACCCCAACTCAATCCAACCAACCCACGACTTCCCTTAACTGAAAGCACGAGCAACATCAGCCTCAGCTACAGTCGTACCCATTTCAGCTCACCCTGGAGATTTTTACGATTCGCCTTCAGCACATTTTAACACTCCCCGACAGGCTATAGTCGATGTCCACCTTGCTCATTAGGGAAATCAATTTCGAACGAAAATATGACATGAAAGCAAAAGCTCAGAGAGGTTGATTGTCAGCATGCACATACATTGGCCAAAAAAGATCATTAATACGGAAAAGAATAACAGACACACGCAAACACACACACACACATACAACGGAAGTGATGCAATGCCAGTAATGGAAGATAAAGAATAGCACATTCATAGTACATATTTGCGAAAAGGCAGTAAAAAACAATAATAAAACACCAACGAAAGAAGAAAAGCTAAGAAAAAAATAAGGCATTAGCAGTTTTGAAAGAAAAGTATTAGCCAAGAAACGGACACTGACAAGAGCGAGCGGAGAAACGAAGAGAAATGGAAATATCATTGAGAGCACACAGCACAATTGAACCGGCAGCGGGAAACTCGATTAAAGCCATTGTGCCTGGACGCCTTACAGGTACCTACAGCAGCTGTATGGACAGCCTGTGCAGTTTCGAGCTGTCGCGAAAGCTGGCGTATTAAGCGATGTGATCACCAAGTTCAAGCAAGACTACAGTGCCCTAGAAAACGCTTTATACATAGTTAAGGGAGGAACAGAACAATAAGGATAAGTATAAAAAGCGGAAAAACCAAATCGTACCGTCCAATGAACCAAACCAAAATGATAGTAAAATAAATAGCCAAATCTATACAAGAATATACCGACAAACCACCCATTTAGTCTACTTCGATACGGATGCTGAAAACTTAAAGCTGAGCGGAATGTAACGAAAAGGGGACAAAAAATGAGTAGGTACGCAACAACGCAACTAGTGCCAATACTTAGTGACAAACACTCTTAATGATGACTGCTTTGGAACACTGCAAGATTTTGAAGCGTAAAATAATCATAAGGGCTACAGAAAATATTGAAATCGAGCACTCAAAAGCATGCGTATAAATTATAATAATATTTCCGATACTGAGAAATCTATTCATTCTCATAGGTCTGTGTACCTGTCACACATCATGTGCAAGGCTTTTGGATGCAGTGCGGAGTTTTGAAAAATCTTAATTACGACTCAAATATTTTTTATATTGATTTTGAAATGTTAAATTGCATACCCAAAGTTGCAATAAATATTAAATATTTTTCAATGGTGCTAAGCAAGGCTCAGATTTTGTTGAATTTTATATATTTAAAGTATACTTTATGGAGTAGTAATTTTATTCAACTCACATAAAGTTGAGATTCAAATCGATTTTTAAATCCAATATGAAATTTGTTTAAAGTTAAAAAAGCGATTTAAAGTTCAACTTCGCTAAACTTATTCGCAAAATGTTGGTAAGAAGAACTTTTTTGCCCCATAAAGTAAACACTTTTAATTTCTAAAACTCAATAAATTCTAAGCCCTGATGATAAGTTATCATTTATAAATATTTTGCTATTGGAAAAGTTCTCGCTTGAATAAATAAAATCATAGTAAAGTATAAAAAGCTTTTGGCATAATTAATTTGCTCAGCTAAATTGCATTTGACATTTCTCTGAGTGTACTTTTCATGCCTTCCTCTCGTGACTGGCATTAGTGCCACTAGTTTGCAGTAATGTCCCGCTTTCGACTGTTTGCCAGCGTCCCACGTGCTGCAGTCAAAATGTTGTCATATCGATTGCGAATTGGTATTACGGAACGGATCGAAACGAAACGAAACGAATCGCTAAAGAAAGGGGACAGGTTGCAAAGGGAAGGGAACGAATGGAAAAAGCAAAACAAAAAAACCAAAAAAAAAAAAAAGGTTAACGAGTTTCGCCACACTTTTGCAATGGGGTGTCCTTTACACGCTCCGAGTATTTGAATGTTTGTGTTTGCGTTTTCCAATGCATGGGTTTATGGGTCTTTATAGCATTTTCTGATCCAATATTTCCCTAAGCGTAAAAGGCAAGCTTATTGCTTGAAATCGATTTTTGCAGATTGGCCTAATAAATGTTCGAGTGCGATTGTGCCCCCAGTGCTCCCATTTGTACATACACAGCCACACACACACACACGCGCGCGCAACGTACGTTAAGACAAAAATACATACAAATATATCCCTTTCACATTAAAAAGGAGGGAGAAAATACCGAATACTTGTACCAGTACACGCACTGCCATGTGTCGAGGACTTTCTGTCTCTAAATGTATACATATATGTGTATGTATGTATTTGTATATCCATGTATGTGTGAACATCGATTTCATTTTTAATATCGGATAAAATGAATACCGCTACCAATAATGTGCAAATATTTTATGAACTCCACGATTCGAATTGGGTTACCCGCTGCTAATAGTATATCTAATAGCGCGGATTATTGAACAGAGCTTTTAGAAAAATAAAATCCTTCGTAGGGACGGAGTAAAAAAGAAAAAGGGAGAGATGGGTATGGATTTTCGGGTACTTTGTCTACTCACTACTGCTGGCAATTTTTTTTTTTTTTTTTACAGACAATGTAAGCATTGATAGTTTCGGCTTCGGTTTCAGTTTCGGTTGCTCAGGAAACGATATGAATTTTGGCTTTGTACTTTTAGCATTTTTTTATGAATTAAGTAGGTACTTCAGCAAAATGTTCCCTTATCTAATGTCAGATTGGTGACTCAATATGATCAAATCAAAAATGGCTTATTATTTGTCACATCTAATACCTTAAGTAACGGCAAGTGAACGTTTAAAATACTCACCAAGAATTCCACTGATCCATTGACAGAAAAGTGAAGAATTTTTTCGATTATAATTTACCTTGAACTATGTATAGAATGAAAAAAAGCGTATATTTTTCATTTTCCTAGTTTTTTATAGCATTCTTTTTTCCTCATCCTTATTCGCGATGGTGTGTGAAAAACTTAAATATTTTCCTTAGCATTTCTGAAGCTCTTTATTCATATGGAGTTTGACATATTTTACACAGATGGAAAGAGCCCTTAATTAAGAGTTTTGATAATTACACTAGCTTACACAATTGCAGTGGATCTAAATGCAATTTTCTGATGGACTTTGGCCTTTATACTTGGTGATGTGATATCAAGCAATAGTGACATTTTTGTTCTGTGTTAATTTGCTGAACAAAAGAAAAATGGTTACCATATCCAGTTGTGCACACCCGCGTTTTTTTTTTTCCAGAAATATGCCAAATAACGTTGTATATGTTAACTCTTCCACTACCAGAGGGACACGGTATCCTGAAGAACGTACAATTGGCATTTTTATAATTCTCATATCTATAATATACATATGGGCATTTCCAGAAAAAGTAAATTTTTTGTCGCGTCCGTATATAGCTGAATGACATTCGGGACTGCATAGAAACTTTGAAAAATATAAAAGCCCGCATAGGCTGCACGAAAGTATTGAGAAGCAAAAGTACTATTTACCGCGTACTTGAATTCGGGGTTTAAAATTGCATTAAAATTTTTTTTGGTTTGAATTTTTTTTTTTTTTTATTGTTTTGCAATAATGTAATTGTCAATTTATGTATATAAACTACCCGTCTCATGTATTAAGACTTTAAAGAGCTTGAAAACATAATTTTTAAATTGGACATTTACCTAATTTCGTTTAGAGCCCATTAAAAATTTATGTTTTACAAGGAAAAAGGTGTAAAATGAGGTAAATGTAATATTTATTTTTATAAGTCAAGCTTTAATTTTATTATCATTTATCTCAAAAGTCGCGGTATCTATAGCTTGGGTACAGTTCGTCCAAATCGTGTCCCGAAAATAAAGCTGTCATCTGATGCCCACTGTCTCTTTTCGGTATAAATAAACTTACGTAAGAAAGAGACATCTTTTAATGCCCATTAGGCATCAGCCATCTCTTTTACCGCCTATGTTTTTTCATACCAAACCAAATGGGGGTGATCAAGAAATATCGTATTTCGATATTGGAGTTTAAGTATCGATTTCCGATATTTTAAAATGAAAAATATCACTCACAAAATCCGTATCGATGTTTAAAAAATATTGATATTTATCATTATCGATATTTTAATCCCAACCCTACTTCAAAGCCCCTTAACTCATTTGTCGCTTATGTCGACTTAAGCTACTCTTCCATATTGTCACAGATATGTAAGTATATAAAAATGTTTCAAAAGCGTTAACTAACGAATTCGATCGAATACTCAATGTTTGTAGATGTTTATATTATATTTTGCACGAAATCGGGCGACACGTTCGTGAGTTATGCAGAAATTCTTAGTTTTAAACCCGACGTATGAGCAATGTTATTTTAATACCCAGTTGTAAAATTAAGCATGCATGCCCATAGTATTCATGATTCATGCATTCCTTTGCTGCAAAATAGCATGCATGCCCGTAGTTTTCATGATTCATGCGTTCCCCTGCTGCAAAAAAGCATGCATGCTCGTAGTATTCATGATTCATGTGTTCCTTTGCTGCAAAAAATCATGCATGCCCGTAGCATTCATGATTCATGCGTTGATAATCATGCCTGATGCGTGGAATTCATGTTCACATTCTGATCGCCGCGCCGCCGAAGGGAAGCTAGCCTAGTGCTTAAATGCTAGGTCTTCCAGCCGACTGAGCCGGGTTCGAGCCCTGGCTCTGTTGAGAAAAAAAATTTTTTTTTTAATTATCTAAGTTTTTTTTTATTTTTTCATTTTAATTAATTTTTTTTTAATTGAAAATCTTGCAACAAAATATTTTTTTTTTTAATTTTTCCCATGTTAAAATGTTTTTTAAAATATTTGCTGAGAATAAATTTTTTTTCTTTGAAAATTCTATGTGCGCGTTTCAAAGCAAACTTGATCAACCAAAAACTCAAATTAGCGTTTTGACAAGAAAATTCAATTTGCCTATACAGTGTAATGGTAAAGACACCGACTTACCAACCGAGCGGTTAGTGGTTCGATTCTCGGACGAGACGAAAAAAAATAAAAAAAGTTAGGAAAGTAAAAAGTTTATAAATAAAGAAAAAAAGCAAAATAAGAAAAAAAAACAAAACATTAAAAATAAAATTTTTTTTATAATTTTATTTTATTTTTAAAAAACAAAATAACATTGTTGAACCATTCGTGGGAAAACATGTTTCATGTGCTCTCAAGCATTGTTGAATCATGCATAGAAGGGAACACATATTTCATGGGTTCCCAAGCATTGATAAAACATTTTTCGTCTATGCATGATTTCCTATGACAAGCCTTAAGAAAAAGAAATGAATAGGCATGGAAGTTTGGCATGCATGCAAAGCACCCTTAAGAGGCATGATTCATGCATCTTTCATGAATATTTTTACAACTGGGTAAATATAGCAGCTGCTATAACATTACGTATACGCCACCATTTATTTCCGGTGCAGATTAATGTTGCTTTTTCTATTTGCCATTGAAGGCCATTTCATTTTCAAACTAATTTAAAACCGACCTATTTTTCTTTTTTTTAAATTTATAATGAATTTAACATTTTATTTTTAAGATTTAAAGCGATTTTAGAAGGCTGTCTGGCCCAAAACTACCCCTTCGCAAAATTGATTATAAATTTTTTCTGATCGATTAAATATGTGAGGTTACTCAAGGGAAAAGTTAGATTAGTCGTTTAGCTTTCTACTGGTGTGCATTCCACTGCATGAGATTGACTTGGAAAAAATTTGTTCGCGAAAATCACAACTGTACATCCACACAGAAAAACTTTTGTGCGTAAATACAACCAATTTTTTAATCAATATAACAATTTCGTTGTTAAAACTCAGCCTATCACACTTTTTGTTATATTAAACAAATCGTTTGGTTGGGACAATTAATGAAAGTATTCACACTCAACAAATATATTCAATCAACGATTTGTTGTATCAACAACCAAAAGTATTCGCATTCAACAAACATTTTCAACTATTAATTTGTAATATCAACAATCAAAGGTATTAAAAATCAACTAAAAATTTTAAATAAATAAAAAAGGAAAAACTGCCTCATCTACATATTCCATAATAAAAATTGGAGTCTGTAAAGTCAGTTTACGGACGATAATTATAAATTATAACATCATGATTAATGAACATATGTCAGCTTTTGATTATTTTGATTCTTCTTGTACGTACGTCCGCATAAAGCTAATAAGAACTTTAGAAAAATATTTATATGCACTAATACTTTCATTAATTGATATAACAAAACAAGCAATCAAGGTTTTGTTGAGGATGAATACTTTTGGTTGTTGATAGAACAAATCCTTTATTGAAAATGTTTGTTGAGTGTGAATATTTTCATTAATTGGTACAACAAAACAATCAAACAAAGTTTTGTTAAGTGTGAATACTTTTGGTGATTGATATGACAAATCAGTCAAACAAAACTGTGTTTAATAATTCATATTACAAAATTTTGCCGAAATTGGTGATTTGTTTGAAATTTTTTATTGTGACAGTTAAAATGCCAATGAATCGAGTTTAACAATCACCATTAATTGGAATTTTTCGTAGCCATTTTTCTGTGCAACAAGTTAGTGTTTTCAATAATTTATTAACAACACTACTTTTTTATTGGCGACATTGGTGCCTTTGTTTCAATGATTTTTAATTTTTAGTAATTGGCACATGTGCCCTTATCATTTATACAATCACTTTAAGTTAAGCACTACGTGCTGAGCAGTTCATAGCTTATCTGTGAACCGTAATCTTATAAAATGACTTGAAAAAATTTTATTTTTTGGCTACGAGCGGCTAAGAATTAGAGGACAGAATTCAAGTGCATGAGCTAAGCCAATTCGACAAAGCTACGTGCGGGCTCTTGAATTAAAAAGACAAAAATGTAGAGTAGAAAATAAAAGCTACGAGCGGAGTTTGAATCAAGAGTCGAAAAGACAAATAAAATGCAGCGATTCAGTGTCGCATGGCAGAGCTCGCCTCGATCATGGGAATATGCAACTCAGCCAAAAATAACGAATTTTGAGAACCCAGACTCGGCACTTTGCTTGCATCGTGCCGTTAACTCACATTGCTTGCCATGTGACGTTAACTTGCACAACCGGTCACATTCTCCTATTGATTTTTGAAAAAAGATTTTATTTTTTGGAAGCAATGCATCTTTTTTTTTTAAGCAGAATTCGACAGTGCATGGTCTGATTCGACCAAACTATCTCTCTAATTATTAAATATTAAAAGTTAATTAAATCCTTTTGAGTAGTTTTAAGATCGGTCAAGAAAATAAGTTTCTGTGGACCTTTAAATCATAAAAAACACATATTTTGAGAAAAAAAATTCGTCACTTTTTTCAATCACCGGCAAAATAAATTTTTGCATTGTATATTCAAAGTCGATTCCTTGGCTAACAAAGCTTCGCTCGACAAAGTATGCAATGCATCCAAAAAACAAAAAAAAACAAAAATTCTCCAAAAATCAATATAAACAAGTAAGGGTGTTATAGTCAGGCGATCCTGACAATAGACACATATCTTCAAATAATTTTTAATATCAAAAGGTGTTTAAGGCCATAAGAAGCCCAATATACCGACTTTTGTTAAATTTCTTTATGAAAACCGCCCCTTTGCCACGCCCACTTCTCCAATTTTTTTGAATTCTAATCGGAATCTTAAATACACTCCAAATCCTAAGCTTCATTAAAATATTTGGAAAAACTCAGATTTTGAGGCCGTTTTGGGATTTTTGTGACAGACCCTAGTACTGGAGGTACACCTAAAACTGGTCCGATCGGGTCCATTCTCGAACTTAGTTTTACTCATGTTTATGGCTACAAAGGAAGTAAAAGTGGCAATTTTCGTTGAAGTCCGATAGGCGTTTCGGGAGTAGGAGACAATTTTCGAATTTTCGAACTTTCTGCCATGCCCATTTTTCTAATTTTTGTAAATCACATTAATTGGCCTAAAATATGTTCAAATGCCAAATTTCATCAAAATATCTTGAAAAACATCGGTTTTAGAGCATTTTTTGTGATTTTCACAACAGACCCTAGTACTGGAGGGACCCCGATCGGGTCCATTCTTTAACTTGTTCTTACTCATATCCCCGTGAGCACGCATACCAAATTTTGTCGAGAAAGCTCAACTCCTTCGATAAGATAACTGTATACAGACAGACAGACGGACGGACAGACGGACGGACATGTCTAAATCGAATCTCCTGGTGACGCTGATCATTTCTATATATATTTTGTATGGTCTATCTCGACTAATTCTGGGTGTTACACACAACCACACAAACGCAATATTCCATCGACACAGAGTGTGTCGGGTATAAAAGCCCCTCTTCGTTAAAATATCCTTTTTATAATCGTGTTTAGAAATCCGAAGTCCATAAGAGAAGTGCTTTTTAGTGTTCAGAAGAAATAAATATTAATTATGTATTTGTAAACTAGTGTTATTTATGTAAATAAAAACCCGTCTTCTGAAGTCCATAACAATCGGAAAACTCTCTAAAAAGCAACAAAATTTAATGCTCCAAGATAATATTAGGTACCTACTTTTGTAGCCAGCAATCTTTATGAAATATTTATAATCATTTTTAAATAATCAATTTCAAAGATATACGCAGAAAGCAATTCGCATTCATGGTCGTGCCACACCGTCATAACTTTGGCAAAGCCATTTCCCAGGCTCTGCGATTTAAGCGCTCAAAAGCATTTTAAAGAGTTAACTTATCCAATGATTCGAATCCTTGCTGGAAAAGGTTTGCCTAAAAAGAAATCGGGCAAAAAATTAAAAGAAAAAAATGGAGGAAACGAAACAAAAAGGAAAACAGAAAACAGAAAACACAAAACACAAAAGTAGAAAAGTGGAAAAGTAGAAAAGTTAATAATTCAAAGAGCACTTCGCCATTGAGCTTATTTCCTTTTACAAATAACCAAAGAAAAAGGGCTAAACGCAATAAAACGAAAGAAATTACGAAAATCATTTGTAAAATCGCAAATATTTCCCCAAACCGCCAAATTGCGTATCTACAGAATTCGAATTCGGATGGTCCAAGTCCCTTGGTCACACGACTTGTCGTTGTTTTTTTTTTTTTCTTCTTATTTTATTATATTTTCGTTTTCTTTTCTTTTGGCAATTTATTATGCTATTTTCCCTTTTCCTGTTATTCCTTTCGTTTTATGGAGGGTGTGAGGACGGGGGGGTTCCCCCACCATTTGCATTTCTTTTCTTTTCGTGTATGGCTGGCTCGATTCTCATTTTCTAATAACTCACTTAAGCTCATCCATTAAATCCAGAGCACGTAAAATTTTCAACTTGAATTCGCCATCGCAGGAGCATAGCATAGCATCGCATCGCAGTTGAAAAAAAAAAAAAAAAAAACATCCCCCCTGTGGATTTGCTTTGAGCTCGCTAACCGCCTTGGACATGCATTGAAATTGAAGTATATGTACAAGCGTGGAGATGTTATTGTTTGCTTCATTTCCCGTTGGATATCTTTTCGGGGAATTTGACCACGCGCTATCTCGAACAGATCCAGAGTTGGCTCGCCGCTTCGGGCAACGCGTACATCCCGAGTACATCCTGTAGGGCTCGTTTAAAAAGTAAGAAAAGCAAAAACCACTTTTTTTTTTTTTTCATTTTTCGCATTTAAAACACTTCATTATGCCATCAAGCAGCAATGGATTGGAAGGGGGGGAAACAAAACGAACCTTTTTATTCAAGTTCTTTAGTTCCAACATTCCAGTGAGAGCTATGAGTGCCTATAATGCAAAAAATAAAAAAAATAAAAAGCTGAACATGCTATGCTGTTTCTACGCAGCTTGGACCTGCTCCTCAATACTAGTCATATCGAATAATTCGGTTTGAATTATTTGAACGGCTACACTGCTGGCTTAGGCACGTTCAAATGAATCAAATAAAATTTGGACAGCCGGAACAACACTGAGAAACATCGGCCAACCGATAGAGACTGTGAGAGCGAGAGATGGAGAGCTGTGGATTAAAAATATAGCGAGCTCGGGTTTTTTTTTCATCTCTTTTTATTATGTTATTTTATTTTATTTTATTCTATTTTATTTTATTATATTTTATTTAATATTTTGAAGTGTTTAATTTTTCGTCTGCAGCGCCTGTATAAGTCCTCCAGAATAAACTCCGCATAATCAGCGCTATATGGGTATGCGAATTCGGTCAGAATAATTTTTTTGCCAGTGCCGCCAACGGCATCGTATTGTATTACCCATTTGAAACGAACAATTTCAGTCATTCAAAATACAGTATTTTACATATGCATGCGTTCGGCCCTTAAAAGCCTCGAAACTCTTGCGATTTTGGATTCTAATTACACTGAAATTATTTTTTTGGAATTCCTTTTGTTCTTATTTCTAAGAACCTCCCTACACTCTCCAATTATGGCAGTTTCAAAAAAAAAAAAAAATAAATAAAATTAAATTATCAGTGATAATTTATCACGAATAAATTTGAATAAAATCTATAAAATCAATTCTATAAGATTCAAAATAAAACTTAACAAAAAATTCATTTAGAATGAAAAAATTTAAAAAAAAATATATTGTTGGTCTGATTCATCACCATCATCATCATCATCATCATCCGCGCGGAGCCCCTTTCGAGCAGTGAAGTCTCAATCTAACAGCTGTCAATTAAAAAGGATAATTTCCATGGCATTCATCATTTGCTCAGTCGTATGGAGCGTTTGAGAAGCCGAGATACTGAATTTAAAATTGACGACGCCACCGCAGCGGCCGCTCCGCGCGGTCCTTTGAGCTCGCATAAGATTAGTTGAAGTGAATTATAGCGGAAAAATTAATGAAGATTAACACTTTTGTACTTAACTGCCCCATTTTCCGCTTTATACTTTCCGTTTGCCCTTTTTCCTTTTTACATTTTTTTTTTTTTTTTTTTTTCTTGCGCCTTAGGATTCCATAACCGCCAGTCCGATTCTTTGTTGCTTGCGACCGGTTGACTTGCAAATGTGAAAATTTCGAATTTTTTCGGCCTGACGATAGACAATTTCATTTGCACAACTTTTTCATGTTGTTTTTTTAATTTTTTTTTTTTTGCTCTTCAAATTATTGTATGGTTCTTGGCTTGCTGCGCTTCCGCCTGACTTATTATGATAATTAAAAAGCGCTTAAATTCGAATGTTTCCAGTAATTTATTTAATTTTCAAAGGGTCTCGAGACAGCGCAGCGCATGATTGCTTTGCTTTAATAATTTATCAAATCGCACGACATCAAAACACAATGGCGAGAAATCTCAATTCGAATCGATTTAGTCTTTAGGTACGACATTGCTTCGTTGCAATTCAAATGGGCTATTTATGAATTCCAAGAAAAAAAAAAAACAAAATTTAATAAAAAAAAAAAATAGAATAACTCATCCGGGCCTAAAAAAGCTTAAGCGGAATTCCTTGAATCCAATTAATTTCTTATTTATTGCTTATTCAATATTTTCTTTTTCTTTTTGTTTTTGGTTTTTTGCTTTTTTTTATTTTTCTTTTTATTTTACCTATAAATAAAACGTTCGTGAATTTCATTGGGAAAGGAGCCACCACAAGCCGAAGCTCGCTTTAATTCAAGTTACCGTATACATATACATACATACATATCTACATATATGTACAATGTACATTGTACATATATAGAGAAATCCTTTGGCGGCATAAATTTCCTATCTGAACAGAACAAAAATACTTCCAAAAACTTTCCAGACCCTTGCACGGAGAGTCCCGTGAAAGCTTTGCGCAAAACTTTTCAATTTCCACAAGAAATCTTTTCATGAAAATTTCCTTTCCAACGAGTAAATGCCATCAAACTACAATTATGTATGTATTTACAACCTGAATCTACTCTAGCTTGCCTCAAGGCCGAAGCTCCATTTAATTGTTGTGCATGGCGGTGACATCAGCTGCGTTAAGTTGAATTAAGTTAGGTCAGCTCTTAAATTTACCCAACGAAAGTGGCACAAAAATTTCATATACCTACATATATTTCATTCGTATTCCTTCGCAAAATTATAAGGAGGCTTGCGTACAGCGCCACAGTAATCGGGGTGTATGTATGTATATACATACATACACTGTATGTACATCACAATGATTCGTCCCATGGGCAATACAAATTTCTGGTTCTCATCTTTAGTGAGGTTCTCATACCCCCCAACAAAAAAAAAAAAACATTTCCCACCAAACAGAAATCCCAACTACGTCGCTGATCTCGAGTAGGTAAGTAGATTGTGGCAGTGTTGTATGCAGTCGTTTCGAGAGAAGTCTGAAAACTCCTCAAGTCTTAAATGTTGCTCATTACATTGCACAAAAGGTTTATTGGAATTTTGAATAATGAAACTTGGCCATTTAAGGAGACGTTTTTGAGTGGAAATTGAATTTCGACTTTGCCTTTTATATTTAATATACAAAATGATTTTCCACTCATTAATCTTCCAAGCGAACGGCTAGACAGGTTTACGCGGAACGAATTTTGCCCTTGTTAATGTTATTCTGTGTAGAGTTTTGAACGCACCTCCACAATGCTATTTCACACTTCAGATTCGGAACTATGTATAACTAAGAAGATGCAGGTCATGAGGCGTTTTTAAACTGATTTAAATATTCGATTAGAATACTATACATTGAGAATTAAAGCATCGATTGAAGCGTTGTTCCCTCCTTCCTTTCGCGCGGGTAACATTTTAGCCGAAAAGCAATCAATTTCTTTGCCTTGAAATTAAGAAGCCTGCTTAAAGCTGCTCCCACCTCTCATAACATATTCCTTAAAAATTTTCTCATTTCTTCGGTTTCTTGTTTAGTTATTTTCCTTATTTTAATGAGTTAAGTGTGCCTTCTACTTCCACTTCTACTTCTTTTTCTTCTTCTCCTTTCCTCGCCCATCGCGGCCGCCTTGACAACCAATTCAATGTCATAAACATTCCATTGAAATCATTTTCACACATATTTTCCTTTTTTCATAGCAACGTCGTAATTCTCTTGAGTTTATTTATTTACCTTTCTTTTTTCGCTTTTCTTTTTTTCCGTTTTTCTTTTTTTCCGTTTTTTAATTTCGAGTATTATTTCGATTGCGCGCTCATGCGGGTGGTAATGCTTACCCAAATTGATTTTCTTTCCAATCAATTCACATACTTCTTCACTACATAGACTCGGATAAGGTGTGAAAGTAGATATTATTGCCTGCGATGAATAGCTGAACATTTTGTAAGTTAAAATTCGACTGAAAATTGTGCAACCGTATTATGATCTTAACGTTATGAAATTTCGAAATTTCACATTGGAGCAGCGAAAACACATTTTTAAGAAGCTTGTTTTCTGCTCGTCTTGTTCTCGTCCTTCGATACATCCGAGGCTAGGCGGAAGCATGACGCCGAAGAAGTCATTAAGGTGTAGAAATGTGGGAATGTGGAAATGTTATGATGTGACGCGGTGCGCCGCGGTCCTGGGCGCTGTGAACATGTTCAGGAAGTGAACGCAAAGAAATGCCCGAACACTGAAGCGTCTGTAAATGATTAATGAAAGATGTCAAAAGAGATTTGATATTTCATTATTTATTTAGGAAAATTGCAATGCTTTCTGGCAAATTCAGGCGTCTCATCCTGAAAATGTGAGCTTATTATTAGAGATGCTGATAGCCATTGTCTAAATTTGAGCCTTTTTTTTTTTTTTTTTTTTTTTTTTGTTTGCTCTTCCATTATTTCTCTTCTCAAACCCCAAAAATAAATGTCACACGCGTACGTACCGATATAGTACGCGTAGTATATAAAATGCTTACCTTTGTAGGCAAATTACCCTTTATTGCAAATTCACTCAATGTACTGATTTAGGAGATACACCATTAGTCGACTATCTATTTTTAAGCTTTATCGGGAAAAAAGCCAATTTAATTCATACACTCGCTCTAAAGTTTTATTCTGTGGTTTTTTTTTTTTTTTTTTAGCAATAACAGAAATTTCCTATTTTATATTTATTTCAATCTACTGGAATTAATCCTCACAGATTACAATTACACTACACCACAAATTTTCAACAATTCTCATATCCTTGATTTGATATGTACCTACATCATTTCTATGTAGAATTTTGCGCTGAATCCAAATCAGATTGTTTAAAAGTAGACCAGTTTTTGAGATATTTTAGAATTCATATTTGGATTCAGCGCAAAATTCTACATAGAAATGATGTATCAAATGTCGAGGATATTTGATTTGTTCAGTAGTGTTATATATAGGTTAGGTTAGGTTAAAGTGGCTGCCCCCTTTAAGGGGACACACTTAGGCCGCATATGGGCCCGTTGTGGTACCACATGGGAAGACATGCCTCCCTAATTATCCGTTTGGTGAAGCCACTTGGACTCATTAATGAAGCGAGCTATGTCTTTTATTTGGACAGATGACAGCTCAGTGAAAGAGGAGAAGAAGAAAGAACCGAGCAGCCTGAGGTGACTTACCGATCTGCAACTTCTACAGAAGTCATTGTAAGGAACGCCAAGGCGTTCTGCGTGTCTGCCTATTAGGCAGTGTCCTATGATTATGAAGACCATACGCCTTATGTCGGCGCGGCCCAGCGCCAGGAGTTGACTGGTTCTTTTGTAGTCCAGGTCTACCCACATCAACCTTGAAGTTAGGCAAGAATCTTCCTCTGCCTATGCCTTGCGCGCTTGCCCGTAGAAATCTGATTTAATCTTTAATTTAACTGAGGCAAAAGGAACACCCAGTTCGGGCTCCGTTAAAATGTTATCAAGTTCTGTACCGGCCCTCGCAAGGTCGTCCGCTGTACAGTTACCTTTGATGTCCCTGTGTCCAGGTACCCACATCAGGGTCACCGAAGAGTGCTTAGTCATCTCAGTGTTATATATAACACTTATTCTAATTAAAACTCAAGAAATACTTTCAAACGCACAGATTTTTCGTTCCACTTTCAGTGTACGTAATAATAATTTCTGTAAAATGAAATTTCTATATAATGAAGTGATTTTCTGTTCCCGTGCGACTTCATTATAAGGAAGTTCGACTGTAGTTCGGTCGCGTCCTCCTCAGCCCCTCCAAAATCTTTTACTCCGAAATATGTAGGTCGTATAGGAGTAAGGGTTAAAAAAGTGTTCGCATTAGCTGCAATTTAGTGCAACTTCTTTAGGGTTACTGAAATCCATGCAATGCTTTGCTTCTGTGTGATATTTCGTTGTTGTTATGCTCTTGTTATACCCAGCGTAAGCGGGGTATATTAGTTTTGTGCGAATCTTGTAACAGGGAGAACTAAGCTCCGGAGATATAGACATATATATATAGAAATGATCAGGATCAAAAACTGAATCGATTTAGACATGTCCGTCTGTCCGTCCGTCTGTCTGTCCGTCTGTCCGTGGTCGGATCTCCTCCGAAACGGCTGGACCAATCAAGTCGAAATTTGGCACATAGGTATATCGGGATCCGAGTATGATCCTAAGTAAAAATGGGAGACATCCGCCCACTGCCACGCCCACAAATGAATATAATGTGTTTTCAGTAAAATGCTTGTAACTTGCGAACCACTCAACACATTCCATTGATATTTGGTGTACTGGTAAACTACGAAAAAAGACATATCCTGGAAAAAAATTGACGCCGTCCTCCGTGAGCCACGCCCACAAATAAGCCCACAAATAAGGGCTTATCGTAACTTGTGAAGTAAAAGGCGTAGAAGCTTCAACTTCGCAGCATAGGTTGACCGAGGCGAATGAAAGGTGTAGGGAAAAAATTTAACTGGCCCGCCCCCTGCCACGCCCAAAAATGAAGATTTTTCGTAACTTCCGAAGTAAAAGGCGTAGAAGCTTTGAATTCGCAACATAGGTTCACCAAGGCGAATGAAAGGTGTAGGAAAAAATTTTTTGTGGCCCACCCACTGCCACGCCCACAAATAAAGATTTTTCGTAACTTCCGAAGTAAAAGGCGTAGAAGCTTCAAATTCGCAACATAGGTTCACCAAGGCGAATGAAAGGTGTAGGAAAAATTTTTAATTGGCCCGCCCACAAATGAAGACTTTCCGTAATTTCCGAAGTAAAAGGCGTAGAAGCTTCAAATTCGCAACATAGGTTCACCAAGGCGAATGAAAGGTGTAGGAAAAATTTTTTTGTGGCCCGCCCACTGCCACGCTCACAAATGAAGATTTTTCGTTACTTCCGAAGTAAAAGGCGTAGAAGCTTCAAATTCGCAACATAGGTTCACCAAGGCGAATGAAAGGTGTAGGGAAATAATTTATTTTGTCCTCCCACTGCCACGCCCACAAATGGAGAAGCAAAACATAGTGCGCTCATAATGTCGGGACGCTGGGTATTTCAAAGTCGGGCTTGACCGACTTTAGCTTTCTTACTTGTTTTCGTACTGTATTTAAAACGAAATTTAATTTAAATTTTTATAGGTCCCTCAATGAACATTTTTATTAAAAAACGAAATGAAAGCGAGATGCATTTGTTCAAAATATGAAAGGCGTTCAATGCTATAATTTTCCGCGCGGTGATTTTACATAAGGGGCGTTCCGTTAAACGTGGAAAGATCGAAAAAGTGTAAAATGTAAAATTTTTCAAACAAAACTTGCAAGTTTTCGAAGCAAATACACGTTTAAAGGAAGACTCCTATATATATATTTTCTTTTGAAAAAATTCAATTCATTTTCAGATTTTTATTTTTTTTTATTTTTGGAAGTTCTTGGAAGTTTTTAGATTTTTGGAAGTTCTATATATGGGGGTAGGACCACTGTGTGTTGTCAAGAAAATGTCTTTCGATACATGAAAGTAACGCTGTCACTGTTCAAACTTGCTCTTCATTACGCAATTTTGACAGGTTATATACGTACAAGAGTATCGTTTCATTTAAAGTAGAGCAAAAAACAAAAAAAAAAAAAACAAGTTAGGGTGTTATAGTCAGACGAGCCTGACCATACAATACCCGACAAAAACATTTATGTTTGAACACTTTCTAACAGGCTCCAAGACCACTATCATCAAGACAAGATATTCTACAGATTTTTAAGGCCATTAAGGGCCTCATATTCCGATTCTTTTTTTCAATTTCTTTATGAAAACCGCCAAAAAGCTTACCAAATTTTTGAACTCTAATCGAATGCTTAGATATATGCTCAAATTTCATTGAAATATCTTAAAACGTCGTGACGGACCCTAGTACTGGAGGTACCCTTAAAAATGTGCCGATCGGTTGCATTCTCAAATATCAAATTTAATCAAAATATCTTGAAAAACTCCGGTTTTAGAGCAGTTTTTTTTTTCATTTTCATAAGAGACCCTAGTATTGAAGGTACCCCTAAAATAGTCCAGTCGGGTCCATTCTCAAACATGTTCTTACTCGTATCCCCGTGAGCACGCATACCAAATTTCGTCAATATAGCTCAACTCCTTCGATAAGAACACTGAACACAAACAGACAGACCGACAGACAGACGGAAGAGCATTGCTAAATCGTATCTCCTGGTAATGCTGATCATTGCTTTATACACAGAGAAAAAAATCAACCAGATAACTGGTTAAATCAAAAGGAAAAACATACAAAAAGGCTTCAACAAAGAATGTTTTTAATTTTAACAATTTTTCTTGAAGACTTTCCTTTTGAATCAACCATATTTCCGGTTGAATTGACATGATAATTTTCAAAAATGGATTTCAATTTAAATTGTTGAACTAACCACGGACGTAATTGATATGACAAGATACACTGAAAAAAATTATAGTACCATGTGCTATATTTTGTTAGCGCTAAATGCTATAACCCTAGTAGAAAATGGGATAGTAGATTTTTGTTACTGCATCTGCTAAATTTTGTACGAAACTTTAATAGCTGCTATTGCTATAATTTAATATAACCCGTTCTACACCAATAGCAGCTTACGCTGCAAATCCTCATAGTTTTTGCTATATGAACATAATATCTACAGATATAAAATAAAGCTACTCCTTGCTATAGCATTTGGCAAATGGCCTAGCACCAGCTACTGAGAAAAAAGAAAAATTTTATTTTGTGTTTTGACTTTTTTATTTATTTATTTTTATTAATTATTATATTTTTTTTTTTTTTTGTTTATCTATCTTTTATTTTTTATCATCTTTATCTTACACCTCGTTAAATTTTCTCGCCTCCACCGTGCCTCGAGAACCGCTGACCACCAGTTTGCTGCGCGAATGTCTTAACCATTACGCTAAACGAACGAATTTAATGTCTTGGTCAAAATGCTCACTTGAGTTTATGGTTGCTCAGGTCTTGGGAAACGTGCTTAAAGAATTTTTTCACTCCAAAATTTTTTTACTTGAAAATGAACCCATTACAAAACAACAACAAAAAATAATTATAAATCCATAAAAATTTAGGGGAACATTTTTGTCTTCCCAAACAACTGAACTTTGAACAAAAAAAAAAAAACTGTAATCAATAAAAAAAGTAAAAAATTGAGGAACAATTCTCGCTGCCCGCATGGATCGAACCCCGAACCTCTCGACTGTCGAGTCACAGTTTCCACCACTGAGCTATCGAATCCTTATCGGGAGGAGCAGATATAAGGGAGCATGTCGAAAATGACAGCACAATTCAAGGCATAGCAGAGAGCGAAAGAGAGTAAACGAGAGCGAATTTGAATAGAGAGAGATTGAAATGAATATCATTTACTCATTATAGCTGCATATGCTATACAAATAGCCGCATATGCTTTAAAATCATTCTCCTACAGCTTTACTAACAAAATATAGCTATGTTCGCTATGTTTGTTTCAAATCAAGACATTTCGCTAGCTGAAATTCATATAAAATATAGTAAATGCAGTAATAACACCGTTGCTATAGTTTATAGCAAGCAAGTAGAAGTTCTGTTTTTTGAGTTGAATTTTTAAAATAAAAAAAAATTTTCTAAAATACCTATAAAAGAAGAAATGTCAAAACAAATTTTATTGACGTTCAAAGCAAATGGCCACAGAGCCCTCTGCTGAACATAACCCCAAAAATAGCCATCGGATGGACTTCATCCGGTTTTGTCACTCCGTTGTCCTGTGACTGCTTTCGCAATGCTTAAAAAGTTCTAAGACGTATAAATATCTTATATGTCCTATTTTATAAAACAAATGAGAATTATACCGAACGAAAAAGAAATGTAATTAAATATATTTCCTTTTAAATCAACCAAAATTGCTGTTGACTCAACAATTTTTCTTTTGAAATTTTCGTTCTGCTCGAAAATCAAAAGGACTGTGAATAACAATGCGCCCTTTTAAAAAAAATCATGGTTACGTTCGCTCAATGTACATTTTGTACTTGACTGGTTCACACACAACCGCACAAACGCATTATATCCTCGACACAGAGTGTGTCGGGTATAAAACAAAAAATACTCCCTTCAATTTTTCCAATGTGCTCAAAAACCCCCCCTCCGAACGTTGAAGGCAAACATTTTCTTGTTTTGCTTTGGAATAAAAATCGAGGTAGAAAGCGTCAAAAATATGCAAAAAGTAATTCGATACAGTGAGCTAAGTATGGGAAGGCAAGGTAAACGAGACAGTTGAAGATTTAATGAAATATGAAAAACAAGAAAAAAGGAAAAGTGAAAAAAAAAATTGAAAGAAAAACAAAAAAAATTATGAAAGAAAATGTACGCTTATTTGCGAATTTATGAACGAAGCTGAGCGACGATATTAACGCTTGATAACCGCCGTTCGGTTGAATTTTCATGCGATATGGTTATTAAAATCCTTGTGTCTGCGGAGCGTGAAACAATGTTTTTCAACTTTTTAGTTAATCATATTTTATGCTAGAAAAGAGCAGGATTACGTCACTCGAGTAATATTCTTTGATTTTTTCAATAATTCCAGGAAAACATGAAGAATGCTTTCCTTTATGAAATTTAAGAGTAGAAATTTGCGAAATATCACATGTTCCTTATCCCTTGTAAGTAACATAAGTGTGTCCCTGACTTCTTTAAGATTTTTATTTATTATAATATCCCTGCAGGAAATGTCAATAGTGAATCTATACTCTTTCACTAATGACCGCGTCGACAGTACTACTGACCAGCTATACCCGCCGCAATGCTTTGCGCTATAGACATTTAACATTGAGTTGTCATTGAATGTCGACAGTAGACCGAAAAACTATTGACGAACTAGTGACGTCGGTACTATTATGTAGACAAAAGGAGTACTTTTTCGCTAGTCACCAGTAATTAATATATTATATATATATTACTTTCCGCTTTCAATAAAAATAGCTTGCATTTAAGTTTTAACGAGTCTAACTTGTTCAATTTTGCGGCACATTTTACAAGGAGACACGTTGTTGACATGGTCAATGGAGATGAACTATATCTCTTGACAGTACAGTTTCTCTAATGACACCGCCTATAAATACTGTTGACGTTGTCACTAGTTCTCTTGTCTATATTGACGTCAATATAGACATGGGGCCATATGGCGACAGACTTCCTGCAGGGATTATATATATTTCGTTTGTGTGATTGTGTGTAACACCCAGAACCAGTCGATAGCGACCAATACAAAACGTATATAGAAACGATCAGCGTCACCAGGAGATTCGATTTAGCCATGTCCATCCGTCTCTCTGTCTGTCTGTATACAGTTTTCTAATCGAATGAGTTGAGCTATCTTGACGAAATTTGGTATGTGTGTTGGAAGGGACATGAGTAAGATCAGGTTCGAGAATGCACTGGATCGGACCATATTTAGGGGTATTTTCAGTACTAGGGTCGTTTATTTTTATTTATTAAATAATTTGAAACTAGTACAACAAGAATATATCTTATAGTTAGCACTAGTGGCATGATGATATACATTAACTCTAAAGATAACAATAGACTTAAAAGACTTAATACTAATGTGTAACAAGTAATACTTGTCAAATATACATATTACAAAAAGAAAATTACAATTTAAAACATAGCACATAGTTATAAATTACTCCAGTCCAGCAGGAGCGTGCTTGAGGAAGCCATCGTAGCAGTTCAAAATCTCGAAATTACAGAAACACTTGAAATGGTACAATCTAGTAATCTAGTAATCTAGTAAATTCTTAGTTGATTGTGCTACTGCTGAGAAAAATTATGAAAAAGTTTATTTTTGAATTGAGATGCGTTGCTAATGAATTGAAGATTATTTGGGAGCGAGTTCCAGAGACGTAGTGCATAAACCAAGAACTGGCGCTCGGATGTTAGCGAGAAATGTCTTATTGGAACTAAATTATTTAGCCTATTTGAGCGTGAGAATTTCAATAAATTAAATAGGTAACAAGTAAGGGTGCTATAGTCAGGCGAGCCTGACAATAGAATACCCGACACAGACACACATCTTCAAAGAATTTTTAATATCAAGAGGTGCTTTAAGCCATAAGGGGCCCCCTTTTGTTAAATTTCTTTATGAAAACTGCCCCTTTGCCACGCCCACTATTCCAATTTTTTTGGAATTCTAATCGGAGGCTTAAATATACGCGCAAATTCCAAGTTTCTTTGAAATATTTGGAAAAAGTCTGATTTTGGGGCAGTTTTTAGATTTTTGTGACAGACCCTAGTACTGGAGGTACCCCTAAATAATGGACCGATCAAGGAAATTTTTTGCGATGATGTTTATGGCTTCAAAGGCAGCATAAGTGCAAATTTCAAGACCCATTTGAATGTCGGGTGTGAGAGTACAATTTTCAAAAAACGCCACTCCTACGCCCACTTTTCCAATTTTTGAAATCATTTACTTGCCTTTAAACATGTTACAAATACAAGATTTCGATCAAAATATGTTGAAAAACTCCGATTTTAGACAGTTTTTGTTATTTTCGTAACAGACCCTAGTACTGGAGGTACCCCTAAAAATGGTCCGATCGGGTCCATTCTCGAACTTGCTCTTGCTCATGTGCTTGTGAGCACGCTTACCGAATTTCGTCAAGATAGCTCAACTCCTACGATAAGAAAACTGGTATGAGACAACAGACCACGACAGACGGACGACAGACAGACAGACCCCAGACAGACAGACGGACGGACATATCTAAATCGAATGTCCTGGTGACGCTGATCATTTCTATATATATTTTGTATGGTCTATCTCGACTGGTTATGGGTGTTGAACACAACCACACAAACGCAATATACCCTCGACACAGAGTGTGTCGGGTATAAAAAGGCTGCTTATTTATAAGAACTTTGTGCAAAAGAGTCAGCGTTTTGAATCTAAGTAAATCCTCAAAGGTCATGGAATTAAGTTTCCTGGAGTAAACGGAGACATGATCCCTTCCTTTCAGCCCGTACACATACCGTGTAATGTTGTATAATGTGTTCAATTTTCGCTTAGAAACTGAATCACAGTTTGCAAGAATTTCGCATCCATACAGTAGTGTCGGCTGCAAGTAAGCTTTAGCTAGGAGCAACCTTATGTTCAGCGGTGTATAGGATTTCGTTGTCCACAACGAGCGGAGCATACCATATACTTTGCCTACTACGGTGCTTATGTGGGTATTCCAGGATAAAGTTCTGTTAAAGATGATTCCCAAATTTTTTGCGGTGTCTACGAAGTCAATGTTGACATTATTTAATTTGACTTTAGGGATATGAGAGAGGTCTTTCACAAAAATCCCAAAACTGCCCCAAAATCGGACTTTTTCCAAATATTTGAATGAAATTTAGAATTTGAAGGACCAAAACGCATATAGAAGAACTGCTAAAGGTTTTTTTTAATGGAAACAAGAATTAGCAGTTTTGTCTCTAAAATAAATGTCCATACTTTTGAGTGATTTTCTGTTGCCCTTTTTATAATGGCAAAAAGCTAAATCTGGCTTAAAATATTGATTTCTTATGCTTAAGTATACGAGTACTTATCCCAGCAGGCATTTTTACTCAAAATTTGCTCAAAATTAGCTATTTTTTTGTTGAAAAAAGTTGGTTCAAAGTCTGAAATAGCTATACGGGAGAGAAATATGAGATACATATGAGCTATTTGGCGCACTTTTCTGAATTCATTAAGAGCTCAATATGATATGAATTAATAGCTCATAAAAATATCATATTTATTCATATTCACGCATATTGAGCTTGCTTTGTTTGACAGGCCGAGTAAAAAAATATGCATTTTCATATTTTATTATAAGACTTATGAATTTAACCCTGCTGGTAGCTTAAAGAAAGTTACACTAAATGCTTTAGGGACCATTTGGCCCGCGGTGTATTTTTCATACAAAATATATGGTCAACATAAGAATTTGAACTCTTTACAAGAAGATTGTTATGGCTGAAAGTAAATATATAATATTTCATCAATCTCTAGATATTGCATTTTGGACCAAATGGTCCTAAGGCACCAGCAGGGTTAAGGCTGTAGGTAGTCTAGTGGTAGTGTGCTCGGTTTCTAATCCGAAGGTTTGTGGGTTCGAATCCCCATTCAGAAAATATAAATAAAATTTTTTTTTTCCACGCATCGGATTATTTGCAAGAAAAAGGGCGCCAATACCGAACAGGTATAATTTTCCCACCAATTTTAAGACCCTATAACAATGGTGTCTGGGGGAGTCCATTCGCCACGTTCGCTTAACTACATCGAAGAAGCAGAGAGCAGTAAGTCTTAAGGATTATTTAGTGCTTTTTTTATTTACCAAATGCCTTTTCCGAGATTCGAACCTCTTACCTCTGAAACATGGAGCCAACACTCTACCTCATCTGCCAATGACACTGCTTTGCATGTTTTATTAAAAAGTGTTTATGAATTTATAACGTGAGCAGGGCGTGCAAACGAAACAAATAACGTGCGGGTAATGGTTTTGGTTATGAAATGATTGTGGTTTCGATTACGGTTTCGTTCTAAAAAAAAACTATTTTTGTTTCGGTATCGTTTCGTTCCGGTTACGGTTTTTCAAAGATTTTAAGAATCGCGGAAAAAATTCAATTCAGTAAGCAATTCAGTACTGTGTCGGGTTCGCTTTATAGACCATTGATATTCACAGCACAAAACTTAAGCCGTTGTCAATACGCATTTACACGTTAAGAAATTTCAATATTCTAGAGTCAGACTCGGAACAAATGTTTGGAGAAAATTAAGTAGGTAAAGAAAGACGTAAGAAGAAAAGAGACGGTGTTTGTTAACTGTTCCGGAACGGAACAATATTCTTCATACTTCAATCAATGCTTCTATTTCTTTCCCATGTATTCAAATGGGATAATTTCGAAAGATGTTTCAGAAATCTGACCCTCGCGCCTGGCCTGCAAAATATGTTTTTCATTATCGATATGTCTTAACGTGTAAATGCGTACAAACCTTATTTATTATGTTTGTGCCGAAAATCTAAAAGCTTCCAAAACGTGCATTTTCGGCTGAAGTTTGGACATGGTGTAAGATGTGGCTATTTTTTTTATCGTCATTTACCATGTTTACACGACCCGCTAGATACGTGTTCACTCGACACACTTAAGTCTATCTGTCTCTGTTTGCCCACACGATTTTTACTGGTGGCAAAAAAAAAAAAAACAGAGTCTTAAACGTGTCGAGTAAATACGTATCAAGTGGTCATGTAAACATAGTATGTAATTGATTAAGAGTCACATAAACATTGACTGAATGAGTCAGTTAATTGGTTTAGTGAAAAAAGCACGTGTGCGGCACACCGACACATGAAGGGAAATGTATAGGCAAGAGTACATAAACACGCACACGGGTGACTGATCAGTCAGACTGAATGTTTATGTGGCGCATTAATGAGCGACCATGAAATAAATAAAATTTTGGGGAAGATGTTGGAAATTGTTTCAGAAAACCGTTTCGAACCGGTTTCGGTGTTTCGGTTTTGGTTCGGGAACCGGTTCCCAAAAAAACAAAATATCGGTTTCGGTTTTATTTCGGTTAGGAAAATAAACCGGTTAAAATCGGTTACGGTTACGGTTTCGGTTCCGGTTCTGGTTGCACGCCCTGAACGTGAGCTTAATATGTAAGCGCGCACTGTGACAAATTTTTGAATATGCTCCACTAGAAGGCTTTGGACCTTTTATCAGTTCATAAATAAGAAAATTTAATTTCAGTCAGTATCAAGGTGTATTTAACACCTTGGTCAGTATTAGCTCACAAATACGTAATTTTTTGCTCAAAAAAAACATAAGGACTGATGTCATTATGAGCTCATTATTAGATCACAACGAGTTTGATTTTCGGTTTTCAATTTCAATCTGATATTTTTGCTCTTCTTAAGCCTGAAATCCACTATAGAGTTTTTTACGTAGAGAAAATATTGTAGAGTGTAGAGAATCTACCTTTATTGTGTACACTGAAGACATTCTCTACAATTCTACAGCTCCACGTAGAGCTGCCGTCGACATATTTATAGTAGAGCTCTTCCATGTGCTCCATGGCTATTTAAACTGCAAAAGAATGATTTCTCTACGACTCTAAAGTAGAGAAAATTACTTTGGCAGTGTATGTAGTCGTGGAGCACATACTACAGCTGTACTCTAAATATGTCGACGACAGCCTCACGTAGACCTTTAGAATTGCAGAGACGGTCTTCAGTGTATACAACAAAGGTACTTTCTCTATACTCTACACACTTTTCTCTACGTAAAAAACTCTATAGTGTATTTCAGCCTTTAAGCTCATTTTGAGCTACAAAAGAAATTTTCAATTTTGTGAGCTCATTTTGCCTGCTGGGATGTACTTATTAACAAAGTTATGGGTAAACATATTTAGGAAAGAACAATGCACTTACTTGATTCATTTGGAATTTTCGAATTCGTCGTGCTTAAGCCGTTCAATGAACTTTAAGATGTTTGGAATGGATTGTCCCGTATTTACTGAGCTTAAATGCTCTTACAAGGTTTTTGTAGACCAATGTACAATGTACACAAGTGTACAAAAAAATGTTGAACTCCCAAGAAAGCTGCGGTAAAATGAAAAGTTAGAGCATGATTTAAAATTAAAAACAAAACAAAAAATATTTCAAAAGTAGGTAATATCGACTACCGAGGAAAATGTTGAAGTTTCAGTTTCCCGAAAATTTTTATTAAATTAACCTTCGGTCGAATTTATTTTCTCATCGGGAAAATCCAACTTCATAACTTCGTTATTGAGTAAATTTTCAATATCCGCAGTCTCTCATTCTGCGAAAATGGTTCGAAAACTATTAAACAAAAATATATATAATAAAAGAAAACGAAAAACTGAAAAGCTAATCCCGCTTGATTATTTCGTAAAATTGACTCTTCCTGCGTATGTATTTAAGTGTGTTCGTGTGTGTGTGTGTGTATTTCGTACCTCCCCAGTAGACAACTCGTACTTCCATGATTTTTTTCTTGAATGCATTCATTGATGAAGTAGGTGAAGAATGTAATGCCGAAAAGATTCATGAGTAGTACCTAAGGCAAAAACTCAGCGAAAGCGGACCGAGAAGCTTTAAGCAGTCAATCGATTTTCTGGCGAACCATACCTAAAATACTTCCCGTTCCGATTTAACTAAATTTTTGCCTTGCATGCATATTTTCTAACGAACCGAAAACTTCACACAAAAAAAAAAATTTAAAAAACAAGTAAGGGTGTTATAGTGAGGCGATCCTGCCAATAGAATATCCGACACAGACACACATCTTCAAATAATTTTTAATATCAAGAGGTGTTTAAGGCCATTACGGGCCCCATATACCGACTTTTGTTGAATTTGTTTATGAAAACCGCCCTTTTGCCACGCTTACTTTTCAAATTTTTTTTTTGAATTCTAATTGGAGGCCTTAATATAGGTTCAAATTCTAAGTTTCAGTTGAATTTCTCAAAAAAATCCGATTTTGGGGCAGTTTTGAGATTTTTTTGACAGGTTCTAGTACCCTTAATAATGGACCTATCAAAAAAAATTTTGGAGAGGATGTTTATGGCTACAAAGGAAGCATAACTGCCAAATTTCGTTCAAGTCCAATTTGAATTTCAAAATATCTTGAAAAACTCAGGTTTTAGAGCAGTTTTTGTGATTTTCGTAACAGACCCTAGTACTGGAGGTACCCCTAAAACTGATCCGATCGGGTCCATTCTCGAACATGTTCTTACACATGTCTCCGTGAGCACCAAATTTTGTCAAGATAGCTCAACTCCTTCGATAAGATAACTGTATACAGACAGACAGAGAGATAGGCAGACGGACGGACATGGCTAAATCGAATCTCCTGGTGACGCTGATCATTTCTATATACAATTTGTATGGTTTATCTCGACTGGTTCTGGGTGTTACACACAACCACACAAACGCAATATACACTCGACACAGAGTGTGTCGGGTATAAAAATGACGAAGAGTGTCAGTGATAGCGGACCGAAAACTAAATGACAAGAATGCCTAAAATTTCCTAGGACATCGCATTGTTAATTTTTAGCGAAGGAATTTCGCAATAGCCCATAGAAGCTATTGTGGAAAAAGTAGCTGATAAATCTTACACTTGCCTACTGGGTCGGGAAACTTTTCACTTGGACTTGTAGTCAAAATCGATTGATTTGAAATGAAAGTTTTCAAAACGAATATTCGTTAATATCCATCCATTTACGCGCGCTGCTCCTTCGCCCTCAACTTTCACACCATTGGCAATCATTAATTCTACGTCAGCAAAATTTTACTGAGCACAATTAGATTTAATGAATTGGATGAGAATGAGACTGCGAATGCGAATGCGAATGAAAATGAAAATGAGAATTGCAAAAGAAGAAGAAGGAAGAAGGCGAAAAAAAAACAAAACTTATTCCATATCACAGAATTATACGATGGAAATCGCACGGATTCTTAGTCCCCGTGAGTGCTCGTACATCCATGCATATACAAATACATATATATACATATACATATATATGTGAACGTCTTTAAAAAGTGCACGTAACACTGATGTCCTGCGGTGCGGTGCGCCTCAAGAATTATATTTACCGCATTAAAAAAGCACCCGCTGCGCTTGAGTATTCGGGGGCGGCAATTCTCATTTTCGTTGTTTTTCTCCTCGTTCGTCCTTTTCGTTTCAACTTTTCTTTTTTCTTAGCTCTTCATATTGATTGCTTCGTACGTTCCGTTTGTCTTTGTATGTATGTGTACCTATGTAAGTGTGTGTGTGTGTGTGTGTGTGCATGAAGCTTCTCAATAATTGGAAAATTGTTATGTTCACTGCTTATAAGGACGTGCTGTTAAACGAAATTATAATTACCTGCACGAGAGAAAACGAAGTGCTAGTAATTGTTAATGGTGTTTTGTACTAACAACAATATAACAGGGGAAATTCATAGGAGCTTTGAACAAACAAATGGCGGAAATATATCAATGATTGGATTGTTCGAAAAAGTCAAAGACCGCTAAAAAGCGATAATTTTTCAATTCAAAGAAAATTGCATTTCTTTCTTTTCACATCTCTAATTACAGCATTCGGTCAGTGTTTTTCGTTGATTAATCTTCTACGATAAAAATTCTGTAATGGCTCTTTGTGCGCGTTTTTTTTTTTATATGTTTTTTTTAATTTATTATTTTCACTTATTCAACATACCTTTCATACCTAAGAGCATCATCTTTCTTTCTAAGAAGAGAGAGAGACAGAGAGAGGGATAGAGGAGAGAGATAGAGGGGAGAGGGAGAGAGAGAGAGAGAGAGAAAACGAAATGTAATAAAACAATGAAAAATATACCTACACAGAGAAAAAAATCAATCAGAAAACTGGTTAAATCAAAAAAAAAAAAAACATGCAAAACAGCTTCAACAAGGAATGTTTTTAATTTAAAAAATTTTTCTTGTTGCAAAAAATCAAGATTTTCCTTTTGAATCAACCATATTTCCGGTTGAATTGAAATGATAATTTTCGAAAATTGATTTAAATTGTTGAACTAACCACGGACGTGATTGAAATGACAAGATAATTTTTAAAATAAAAAAAATTTTCTAAAATAGAAGAAATGTCAAAACAAATTTAACCAACGTTCAAAGAAAATGGCCACAGAGCCCTCTGATGAAAATAACCCTTAAAATAGCCATCGGATGGACTTCATCCGGTTTTGTCACTCCGTTGTCGTGTGACTGCTTTCACAATGCTTAAAAAGTTCTAAGATTTATAAATATCTTATATGTACTATTTTATAAAGCAAATGAGAATTATACCAAACGAAAAAGAAATGTATTTAAACATATTTCCTTTCAAATCAACCAAAAATCTTGTTGACTCAACCATATTTCTTTTGAAATTTTCGTTCTGCTCGAAAATCAAAAGGACTGTGAATAACAATGCGCCCTTTTAAAAAAAATCATGCTTACGTTCGCTCAGTGTACAATAATGGGTATGGGCCAGAATTTCAGAACGCACTTTACCGCTCATTATTTTTGTATTATGGACACACTTAGCCATTATCGGTATTATAGCTTTGATTTTTATTTTTATTATGGCTCACTGAGCCAATATTTCCATTACGTAAATTGATATCCTTTCATCAATCTCCGTTTGTGATTAAATACCCAAAAAGTGAATGCATTTCATTTTCATACTAATTCAAGACAACATATTGACCATGAAAGATGAACGAAGAACGTTGAAGAGTAACGAATGGCGAACGGCAAATGGAAAATGGAGAATGGAGAATGAGGAACGAAGCTTATATACCGGAATCCAATTTGAAAAGCTTTTTAGTGATTAGGCAAATGAAATTTGAAATCATTTCCTCGAAATAATATTTCAAAAATGCGGTCATATGTCATAAGTAGCCTGAAACGTTTTCGCCACAAGGTGTTTTGTTGTTGAAGAAAGATGGTTTTTTATTTTATTTATTATAAATATTAATATTTAATATTATTTAATAATAATATTTCAGTAGTTTGCGGTCCATCTATCTACTATCTACTTTTGCCTTTTTTTCAAAATTAAATAACGATTTAGATTAAATGGGTAGTGAGTGAGAAAAGTTATGAATTTTGGTAGATGGTTTATTGGGATTGTGGTCAAGAAATCCAATAACTGCATAGTTGTTGAGGCATCCCGTAGGGCCAATATTACCAAGCATATTTAAAATTTTTTTTAAATAAAAATCCGCTTTTGGTTTTTACCATTCCAATATTTAAAAAAAATTTTAAATATATTTTAAATCACCTCGGCACTGCGTTTAAATATGATATCTTTGAGTTCGATTTTCAAAAACCAGCTGTTTGGAAAAATTCAAACAAATAATTTTCCAAAAAATGCAATTTTGGAAATAACACAATACGATAGACAGGACTAAAAGATTTAGAGTCACAGGGCAGTAATTTGGAGCAGTGATGCCAGATTTTATCGATAAAAAACCCTCATATATTGGAAAAAAACCCACTTTTCCCCATTTTCAAAAACTAAAAACCCACGAAAAAACCCAGAATGATTTTTTGAAAATATGGGCGCACCGATTTCAAAATTGAACATTGGACTTAAACACAATAATTTAATATTTTAATAAAAGTATCAAGAAAATAACAAAAAATAAAAGTAACTTAAATTTGCAGTCTTATTCATGACTTAAAAAAAAACCAAGTTTCTTTACAACACTTAGGGAACACGCGACTAGATACAGCAAAAAGAGTCATGCATGGTAATGGAAGATTGAAAACACGATTTTCATTCTCAAAGTAGTAAATATACCTTAAATGTAGTGCATAAATTTCGATATAAAATTGCCCATACATTTCCCCATGTCACGATATTTGAGTGAAAAAACCCACAATATGGGGAAAAACCCAATCTGGCATCACTCATTTGGAGTACGAAACAATCGTTAGAATGGCTCTTTATAGAATCCGCTTTTAAAAATAACGATCTAATCAGCTGTCAAATGTACTCACAGCCCTGGAAATAGACGGTGCTGCCGTAAATTTCGATGCTTAAAAAATTGCGATATTGAAAATGAAATTTATTTTTTTAAAATTTTAGTTTTGGCCCTTAATATCAGGTTTAAGTATTTTTTAAAAGAATTTAAAAAAAAATTGATAACTATAAAAATTAAACAAGTTCATGATGCTTTCCATTAAATAATAATTCAATTGATCATATCGGAAAATTTCATACTGATCGGTTGCCTAGTTTGTTCAAAAAGTACTTGCAAACTACGAAACATATAAAAATGTATTGCTTTCACGAAATCCATATCGAAATCCAAGCGTTCACACGACAATATCGCCATCAAGTAATACTTGATCGCCATTGAGAGGATTTGGTTTGACAGCCATTCATCTGTTTGTAGTGCTGCCAATTGTAGGGAAATTTCCTTAAAATTTTTTAAGGGATTTTTTTTAACAAAAAATGGCTTTTAGGGACAAAAGAACAGTTTCTTAAAATCGGCCAATGTACGGAATTTGTGATGTATTCCAAAATATTTAATAAATTTTGTATAAATTTACTGCCTTATTCATAGAAATGCTAAAGTGGATTTTAGCTAAAAAGCATTTTAATTTCATATATTTTTGACAGTAAAGTCACCGTAAAAAAGGTTTAAACAACGTTTTATTTCTATGAATAAGGCCATTAGTTTTTATATTATATATCATAAAATTAAAAAGACAAAATAAAAACTATGCCAATTTGTGTTTATGTGAAAAAATTCGGTCGAAGCTATAGTTAAGCGTCGATAGTCTACAAATTTGAAATTTGAAATAGTATTTGTATAGGCTTTTTTGAATAAATTGAAAACTGTTTTATTTACCGCTACAATAAAAGACCTATTCATATTTTTAATGAAATCATTTTTGCTTGAACCACAACAAAAAACCTTAATTTTTGAAAGAAACTTTTTATTTTTGAAAAAAAAAAACAAAATTTTAAATGACTTTAGTACGGTTCGGAGTTCCAGACTACCCTGAAAGATTCTCAAAAATATAAGCCTACCATATTCATGGCTACTCATACATTTTGGTATACAAGAGGCATATTATTTAAAAAAAACATAACGATATTTGTGGTAGGGAAAAACGTAAAGAATTGTGGGGATTTTTTTTAGTTTGTAGGGATTTTTTCGTTTGCGTATGGCAGCATTGCCTATTTTTTTACTTTGGTTTTTTCAAAATTTGACAGTAGTGTTGCGGCATTTCTTCGATATATATCGAAAAACACAGAGTTGCATTCAGTTTGTACCGGATTTCTCTTGGGATTTCGTTGAAATCCAATTTCTGAGCGGATTTCGTTTGACATTCATTTGTATCACTTCTTCGATTGGAAAACTGTATTCGGACCGACATATAAACAGACGGACAGACGGACGGACAGACAGACAGACGGACATGGCTAAATCGAATCTCCTGGTGACACTGATCATTTCCTAACATATTTTGTATGGTCTTTCTCGACTGGTATGTGGACTATCTATGTATCTAGACACAGAGTGCGTGGGATATAGCAGTATATATGGCAACTGCTTTGATTTCTTGCTTTCTGTCTTTTTTTTTTTTCCTGTACAAAACATATGAGCACAATCATTTTTCTTTAATTAATTTACAAGCGTGGCGACGTGCGACGGGTATCTAAACTAATTATATCAAGTGTTATAAAAAGCATATGAACCCGTTAAATGAAAGGAGAAGGTATTACTAGAAGATATAGATATTCCATCTAAACGGCTGGCTCATTTCTTTGAATATTGTAACCCTCTTCGATTCTCTCCCTCTCTCTCACCCTCTCCCTGTTCCTCTCCCTCTCCCTCTAATTCTACTTAAACCATAGAATGATGCATTTTCCGCAAAATCTAGGACTGTTTTCTGCGGTATATGGCAATAGCGACTATTCAAATAACTGGATGAATTTGGGGACAAATACCGCCCAATTAATCAATATAACATAATATCCAAAGTGGGAGAATGTCAAAAGAAGCGAATACAATTATATAAGGCCGCTGGAAAATATTATTCGGCAACTCACTAAAGAACAGGATACCGAAATATCCCGGGATAAGAACGAGCAAAGTGTTAAGCTAAAGAAGCAGGGAGTTCCCCCGTTTCATACAATCTTATTGATGCCATACAATTTCTGATCTTCTAAACGCTCATGTGGAAATAACTAGGAACTACTAACTAGTCTTTTCTGTCGAGATTCATTTTGAGATGAGCAAAAATAAATTTTTTGAACATGACTTAGCAAAGAGTCTTTCAGACTTGAATCCAACGAATCTCCCCAAATCAGTTTGGGAAATATTTTGGAAAATATTGAAAAAAATTCAAGTTCAAGAATTCGAAATTATTAAAAATTGGGCAATCTGATTAGCAAGAAAATTTAGTGGTGAAAATCGTGAAAACTCAACACGACACGAAAGTTAAGAGAAAAATTCCCTTCAATCTGATGGGAGTTAAGAGAGTTGTTCGGAGTTTGCGCAATGGAAAACATTTCGACCTGACCCAAGAAAAAAACGTTTAAGTCGCGAAACACTGCGTTCGGCTTTATGAGGAGCAACTGTGTAGGATGGACTGTATCCCTTCTTGGTTTCAAATGTGAAGCGAGTCGTTGAATGCCCAACGGTAGTGTTAGATAACAATATTTGTTTTATGCTTGTCATTGGCGCGTTGAATAAGTCGAATGTCCTTGACTAAAGCCGTGTCCGTAGCAGTGTCATGTTCCGATTCGAGACTAATTAGGTCTGAAAAAAAGCTTTGCAAAGTGAGTTTTTGAATTTCATTTTTTGCAAGCTCTTTTATTTTGTAAGTACGTAAGCTTATTTAGAAAAAAATAATTGAATTGGACTACAAGAGGTTGTTTTATTAGGACTTGTTATTCACTTTTTATTTTTAACTTTTCACTTTCGAGTATAGATGATATGAAAAAATTAAAGTTAAAATTAAAGTTTAAAGTACTTTCTCATAAAGTAAATTAGAACTGATGATTTTGATTATGTTTTCTTTGAAATCAACCCAGAAAACATTTTCCATTGCTGAAGATTCTTCAGTAACTCGCCGTGATGATTATTTAACTCGCGCGCGACTGCTGTCTTCAAATCGCGAAGGTGTTACCGGTGGCGCTAACATGTCTGCCCTGAAGCGATTCTTCCTGAGATGTTATTTACGACTCTTCCAGAATAATAACGAGCAAGTCGTATTTGAAATTGTTTGCTTTAAACAAAAAAATGTTTAGATGAAGACGGCAACCCGTTTTTTCTCACCGGATTACTCAATTGAACTATTGAGATTAGGACCCCAGGTACCTTTAGTATTAGGGTATCTTCTAGATGTGAAAAGCTGCGCTAAAGGATGAATTTTCGTAGATAACACTGTGCTATATATTTTTTTTAATCTATTTGATGAATTCCCTACAAAATGGCTCCTATCCGTCAAAAACACATCTGAATTTAGACTGAAATGCCAGATAGACCGGTATGGCTGCCAAAGGTCCGCTGGTGAGGTCAATCCTTTCAGATATAAATTTTTTCAGTTTATAAAGGTCAAGCGTTCATAGTTGCTCTAATATTTTCGAATAAAAATCAAATATAATTCCGATTCAGTCAGAAGGTATAGGTACCCACAGAGTTATTCTATGTTTATTCGAAATCAATTTTTCAGGCGATACATATTTTCATCATTATTAAAGAGATACATACATATAATAAAACGGACCTGAAATTCATCATTCATCAATTTCTGAACGAATCCAATAAGCTACATTGCAATAAACATTGATCGTTTTATACATATTTCTTGGAAATAAACTCTGAGATCATTGTAAATTTCGACATAAAATACCTAAGTTTTGAATTGATTTCTTGCAGAGGGCTCAGCTCAGCAGTGTGTTTGTTTTTCTCCGCATTTCTATTCAATATTTCGTCCTTTGCGTTAATATCGCTGATAGATATTTTCATTCGAACAATTGCAACCCGTCTCACACTGCTCTTTCGAATTAAGGCAACATCTTAAGAGCGGTGTTTCAAAAAATTAAAACTGAAAATAATATAAAAACAAGTTAAGAAGTTTACATCGGCTAAGCCGATTGCACACATACCTTTTCTTCAGCCTAAAATATGTTGAAACATAACCTTAACAAAAATTCCTGCTGTTTTCGTTGCTCTAGCTACACATTATCTGTGCTTCGATTTAGCTTCACCAACTCGAAATTATATTTAAGTATAAATTTTTTGCGAATGGTGGTCATGGTCAAATTTGAACCGTTAGAGGACATTTTGTCCAGCTGCGAAATACTCAATTCAAAATAGTGAAAATCAAATTTTCGCGAATTTCGCGAATGGGTGTCTTGATCAAATTTTAACCGTTAGAGGACATTTTGTCCAGCTGCGAAATACTCAATTCAAAATATTGAAAAAATTTTTCTCCCAATTTCGCGAATTGTGGTCATGGTCAACATTATCCATAAGGGACGACTTTATTTGACGGCTAAATACACAATCAAAAGAAAAAAAATTTTTTTTTTGTATACAGATATGAGAATAAGAGAAAGAGTGTTTTTTTCTAATGTGTAGGATGATGACCATAGCGAAAGCTTAAGTCTACATAATAGCTATACACACACCAAATTTCAATAAGCTGGGATGTATAGTAAAAAATTTATCCAGGAAAAACCTTAAAAATCGTGATTTTTGAAACTTCTGAACCACTTCCCACGACCCAAGAAGGGATTACGAAAAAAATTTGTATGCAGTTTTTCGGACATTTACCTGGTTCAAGTCCATGCCGAATTTCAATATGATATCTTTCATGGCTTAGGAGTAAATTACGAGAAACTAAAGTGTGACCGACAGACAGACAGACAGACAGACAGACAGACAGACAGACAGACATGGCTAGATCGACTCCTCTTGTCACCCTGATCAAGAATATATATATATGTTTATATCTATCGCGACTCTTTTGGTATGTTACATACTCCGAGCCAAACTTAATACATATACCCATTCCTTCGGAAAAGGTATAAAAACTTAAAAATAACAGAAATTGCTGCTTTACATGAACTTTTTAACTGTCCTTGCTTCCAATAATTTTGGGAATTAAAAATTCAAAACCAATTCACATTGTCTGAAGAGTTTCGACCCACAACTGTCAGTTGAGTGGCGCCCCGATCTCAACTCCGTGAGTTTGTGTACTCTCATTTTGTCCGCTTAATTTGCAAAATTTTTAAGCATCGTTAGCCTTTTGCATTCTTTGAAACTTGGCAATTGCAAAAACGTGTCGCTCCATGCTCTCAAGGTGAACGGTGAGCGATGAATGCTTCTGGTCGAACTACATATCCTTTTAGACAATGTAAAAGTTTAGCGCTGCCATACGTCCCACATTTGAACTCACTGCTCTGTGGTAGCGTTGCACAGTAAAAATTTCCTCCTCAAAACGAAAGAAAAATTAATCCTGAAGTGAATGAATTCAATTGAATGCCTATGAATAATCAATTCAATCTATGGCATCGATTTTTGTCAAGAAACAAACAAACAAACAAACAAAAAGTCAAATTAAGTCCTTGCTCAAAACATTCCTCCATCTTAGCATGGCAGGACAAGGACGAAATGCGAAATTTTAAATGGTTTTTTTTTTTACTTAAACTGTTATGACCGGATGCAGAAAAAATTCCCTAAACGTCTCCAAGTTCACGTCTCTAATGAAAATTTCTTTCAGATCTTTGATTTAAGGGGCTCGCTCCAGTTATGGCAGAAATGAAAAACTTCATATAAAAAAACGCTTCAGAAATGAATCAGAAATTTTCTGAAGTGTTTTTTATATGAAGTTTTCCATTTCTGACAGAACTGAAGCGAGCCCCTAAGCTTTAAAACTCATCGAAATTATTCATTTTTTTTCGATAGGCTTTTTCATTTTCACAACAATTAAAAATTCAATGCAAGAAAATATATTTTAATAAATAATAAAAAAGAAAACAATTTTTATTTAAAATGGTGATTTTTTGACAATAATGAAAGGTTTTCAGAGTTTTTCGGGTAGAAATTAATTTGGATATTTTTGAGGCATTTCTTTTTATATTTTTTTAATACCATCTTTCCGAGCCCTTGCTTTGATATACGAGAAGTTTTTCGGCCGAAAAAATATTTTCAAAAAATAAGTAAGTTAATCGAAATTGTCCCGAAATTTTCAAGTAATTAAAATTTTAGCTGGCTGCACACCTTAACCTTAATTGACTTATATTTGCCAATGGCAATATGGGCCATTATAGATTTTCTTGATTTATTGAAATAATTTTTAGAACGAGAATGCCGTAAAGCCGTGACTCGTGCTCCGGCTCGGACTCGTGCTCGGCTCGTTCAAGGTTGTTTTGTGTGTTTCCCCGAATTCATTGAAGTCGCATTCGTTGCGGTATTGGAAAATTCTCAATCTCACAACGACTTTTTGACACAATTAAAATGGGGAAAGTTCTTTTGCGTTTCGTTTCGTTTCGCTTCGTTTTTCGGCTTTTTTTTTTTTGTACTTTTTGCCTTTTTATACCCGACACACTCTGTGTCGATGGTATATTTCGTTTGTGTGATTGTGTGTAACACCCAGAACCAGTCGAGATACCCCATACAAAATATATAAAGAAATGATCAGCGTCACCAGGAGATTCGATTTAGCCATGTCCGTCCGTGTGCCTATCTGTCTGTCTGTCTGTATACAGTTATCTTGTGCTCACGGAGACATGTGTAAGAATATGTTCGAGAATGGATCCGATCGGACCAGTTTTAGGGGTACCTCCAGTACTAGGGTCTGTTACGAAAATCACAAAAACTGCTCTAAAACCTGAGTTTTTCAAGATATTTTGAAATTCAAATGGGACTTGAACGAAATTTGGAGCTTGTGCTTCCTTTGTAGCCATAAACATACTCTCCAAAAACTTTGATCGGTCCATTATTAAGGGTACCTGCAGTACTAGGGTCTGTCACAAAATTCCAAAAACTGCCCCAAAATCCGACTTTTTCGAAATATTTGAATGAAATTTAGAATATAAGCGTTTATTTATGCCTCCGATGGGAGTGAAAAATATTTGGAAAGGTGGGCGTGCCAAAGGGGCGGGTTTCATAAGAATATTGATTAAAAGTCGGCATATGGGGCCGCTTATGGCCTTAAACACCTCTTGATATTAAAAATTATTTGAACATGTGTGTCTGTGTCGGGTATTTTATTGTCTTGTCAGGCTCGCCTGACTACAACACCCTTACTTGTTTTCTTTGTGATATGCTTGCTTTTTCTCTTTGTCTTCCGTTGAGTTGGGCTTTTTACGACATTGATCGGAAATTAGGTGTCATAAAATGAAAAGTTTAGCAATTATTATGGTTTTTTCTTAGAATTTTGATGGGCGTCATAAAAGTGCTTTAGTTTATGGTGTGGCATTTAACAAATCTTTCGAAAGTTCGTTTTTTTTTTTTACAGTTGGAAACTATTCAAGCGAAATGGGAATTCATTTTATTTCAATAGAAGCGGAAAAGTTAATTTAAAGATTTTCCTACGGGTACTTTCCTCTCAGAAGTGTTCTTATCAGTAGCGTATCGAGGGGGGAGGGGAGGTGTAAGGGGGCAGCTGCCCCGGGCGTCCAATAATATTTATATTTTTATGAATATATCTTAATTGCGGCCGCGGTGGGAGGGGGCGGAATTTCCTGCACTGTGCCTCCATCCCCGCGCCACGGTCGCCGAAATGTTTCGCTACGCCACTGGTTCTAAGAACCCGCTTATGAAAATTTTTGATCCTTCTTGAATATGGTACGATATCAGGACTTTTCAGACCTGAAAAAAAGTGTTAAGTATCGCAGACGGCGCACAGTGGTTAGGCTTCATACATATCGCGGCAAAAAATGTAAGGAGATGCCGTAGAGTAATGAAACGTGGCACCAAGTCTTTATTTGACATAATTAAGAAAAATATGAAGTTTCATCAAAATCGGCCACGCCCACCACCTACCGCCCATATAACTCAAACCGTTTTTTCCCCATAAAACGTGTCCCTTTCGTCAAATTTTGCATGTTGGTAATATTTGATAAAAGAAAGACATCCTGCAAATTTCATCTAAATCGGCCACGCCCACCACTCACCAATTCGATTTGAATTAGAACGGTGTGTTTTAATTGCGTAAAATTTACTATTTTTTTTTAGAAAATAAATAGATTTGAATTCGACTGGAAATTCAGAGCTGAACCGAATATTTATTTATTAGATAACATGTCTTTAACAATTTCATCAAGTTCTTAATGTTTTTTATTTGGTTGACGTCTTATATATGGGTCATATGACACAAGGAGACGGTTAAAAACATCAGAATTTGTGGCAGTTCTGCTGAATTTTCTGGAAAACATCAACCTCTACTTCCTATAATCCTTATTTCTTGCTTACTCAGCTTCTTCTGATAATTAGTTAATTGTTGCTATTATAATTCGGCTTAATGAATAGGAATGCCTAAAAGTATACTATAAATTTTTTTAAAGCTTTTTTATTTCAAGTGTAATGCATTTTTCTTACAAAATTGATTATATCTTAAAAGTGCTCTGCTATACCGGCCGTTTTTTTTTTTTTTTTTTTTTTCATAATTTGTTAGAACTAACTATAAGCTTCAATTTTTACCCTATTCGAAAATAACTGCTCGTAACTCAAATTAGTTCTATTCCAACAAAAATAGCAAATCCTGTAGTTTTCGGAGTCATTATACCCGACACACTCTGTGTCGAGGGTATATTGCGTTTGTTGGGTTGTGTGTAACACCCAGAACCAGTCGAGATAGACCATACAAAATGTATATAGAAATGATCAGCGTCACCAGGAGATTCGATTTAGACATGTCCGTCTGTTCGTCTGTCTGTCTGTCTGTCTGTCCGTCTGTCTGTCTGTCTGTATACAGTTATCTTATCGAAGGAGTTGAGCTATCTTGACAAAATTTGGTATGCGTGCTCACGGGGACATGAGTAAGAACAAGTTCGAGAATGGACCCGATCGGACCATTTTTAGGGGTACCTCCAGTACTAGGGTCTGTTACGAAAATCACAAAAACTGCTCTAAACTCGAAGTTTTTCAACATATTTTGATGAAATTTGATATTTGAACATGTTTCAAGGCAAGTAATACGATTTCCAAAAATTTTAAAAGTGGGCGTGGCAGAAGGGCGTTTTTCGAAAATGGTCCCCTACACCCGAACTTCAAATGGGACTTGAACGAAAGTTGGCACTTATGCTTCTTTTGTAGCCATAAAAATTCTCCCAAAAAATTTCCTGGATCGGTCCATTATTAAGGGTACCTCCAGTACTAGGGTCTGTCACAAAAATCTCAAAACTGCCTCAAAATCGGACTTTTTCCAAATATTTCAATGAAACTTAGGATTTGAGCATATATTTAAGCCTCCGATTAGAATTCCAAAAAATTGGAAAAGTGGGCGTGGCAAAGGGGCAGTTTTCATAAAGAAATCTATCACAAGTCGGTATATGGGGCCCCTTATGGCCTTAACACCTCTTGATATTAAAAATTATTTGAACACGTGTGTCTGTGTCGGGTATTCTATTGTCAGGCTCGCCTGACTATAACACCCTTACTTGTTTTCATTTCCGCTTAACTTTTAAACTACTAATCGTATCTTACTGATTCCTTCGGTAATTTCATGAGTAAATCTTATATTTTACTAAAGAACACAATTTTTTGTACAGAAGCAATTTTATTTTACATTAATGCCGTACTCAATTAAATGAAAATCTTAGTCAATTATTACCCTTGCATGTTTATGTGACTTCCAACGGGTATACCAAGTATTAATATCACCTTTTGAAACAAAAGCTTATGGATTTCTCTTATTTAGACAATTCTCTACAAAACTGCATCATTACTTTTTCGAAATCATATGGTCGAAAAATGGAATTTTTGCCGCTGAATGACCACTGTGCGGCGCGCCGGGGCTGGGTCTAAAATGAAGATAAAAGTGAAAGGAAAAATTTGGGCATGATTTAAAATTTTTTTCATTGAGGCTTGAATTTTTCTTCTGAAATTGCAGCTGAGAAAAAAGTCTTTTTGCAGCGCCGTGTTATCTAATCTTTAACAGTTCCGATTAACTCTCACTGGCTTACAATCATGAATCCTATGCTTCCGATCGAATATAATTTGCATGTAGGAGACCCGAGTGAAAATATAAGGCCGATAAATCTACGAATTTTTGACTTTGCTCGAGCATTGTCGAATACGCCGATTCGACGGCCGAAATCTAGCCCAGGTAGTGAACACATGGCCGAAAAGACGCCTATTTGAGGCCGAAAAGACGCCCATATGGGGCCGAAGAGACGCCTATATGAGGCCGAAAATACGCCTATATAAGCCCGATAAAACGCTTAAATGATATACAACTAGGAATCGTATCTTGAAATGCTATTTGCCTCTATGCGGTAATGGTTCATGAGTAAATCTTATATTTTACTAAAGTAACACAATTGTGTTTGTACAGAAGCCTCAATTCGGCCTCAAGTCGGCCTTTCGTAGGCATTAATGCCGTACTCAATTGAATCGGCAAAATCGTCGGCCTCAGATCGGTCTCATATCGCCTTGCATGTTTGTGCCTCGACTTCGGCCTAAACGTCGGCTATACTCAAGTAGGCCTTAATATCGGCCTCACGTCGGTCTGAAGGCAAAAGCTTATGGATTTCCGGTCTTATTTAGACAATTCTCTACAAAACTGCGCATCGTTTTTCGGAAATCATATTCGGCCTCGAAAAATCGGCCTTTCGTGCGCTTTAATCGGCCACTGTGCGGCGCTCAGAGGCTGGGTCTAAAATCGGCCTTAATCCGCCTCGATTCAGCCTAAAGTCGGCTTCTCGTAGGCCTTAATTCGGCCTCACGTCGGTCTTAGGCGTTTTTTTCATTGAGGCTTGAATTTTTCGGTGTCTGAAATTTGCTTCTGAGAAAAAAATCCGGTCGTGTTTTGCAGCGCCGTCATTCGGCTCAAGTCGCTTTAACAGTAGCCGATTAACTCGCTCACGTGGCTCTTTGAACATATTTCGATGTTATTCGGCCCTGTTTCACTTTTTAGGCGTGTTTCGGTGTTTTTTCGGCCCGATATAATTTGCATGTAGGAGAGACATTACTTGAATGAGATATTTTGTCAGTCCAGTCATCGCAGGTGGCAAAAATTTTCTCCTCCATTGACCAAAGGACTTGAAAAATAAAAAGTGTCTTTAAAAAAAATACTCGAAATAAATTCCCCCCTCTATCCAGCATTACAGCCCCGGAAAATCAGAGCGTACCGCGTACGAAAGAAAATTCCTTATGCAAATTGAAACTGATAGCAACGGTAAAGCAGAAAAGGTCCTTCCTGTAAAAATGTAAAATTATTGCTTTAATGAGGCATGCCCCGAAAAGGAGCAAAAAAAAAAAAAAGTTTTAAAAAACTAGAAAATCTAGAAGCAAATGCCTTACACCGCTGGAAACCACGAAACCATAGCTGTTAGTTATGCATAGTGCAGTCGGTGGTACCTGCCACCAACACGCACACACACACACACACACACACATTCATACATGTAGACACACGTATCAGGCCTCTTTTTTATTTATGTTTCATAGTGCTGTTCATATTTTCCTGGAAGAAAATGCTGTGCAAATACGTATGCCCCACAACTCAACTCAGCTCAGCTCGTTTGGCATTGCTCAGTTCAGTTCAGCTCAGTTCAGTTCAGTTTAGTTTGGTTCAGTTCAGTGAAAGTGCAGTAGAAAAGTCAGCAGAAAATTTTCGCAAAAAAAAAAAAAAAAATCTCTCACAATTCCAAGCATACTCAATGCCTGCAATACCTACTGCGAATTATCAGAATCGCTCGAGGTAAAAAGCGCTGCTGTTCGTCCTGGATGGAACAAACTGAGCAAGAATGGGGAACAGAATGGAGTGCCGCCGTCTTCGTCTTCGTCTTATTCTTCTTCTTTTTCTTCTTATACTCTTCAGAGTGAATACAGTCACTATCAAAGTCGATATTTTTCATTCACGTTCGTCTTCAATGGCTTTACATGGAGTATCACTGACTTATCTTTATACACTTCAAAGCATTAGTAACGCAATACGGCATGAACGCTCGAGCATTTGCCTCTGTTTATGACCTTTTCAAAGGCGCTTTTCACTCGCAATATTTCACACTATTTCTCTATCATTTTTATTATCTATTTTGAAATTTCCCTTTTTCATACATTCATTTTTCATTCTTTTTCTCGCAATTTTATTATTCTTACTTGCATTCGTTCCCCCACTTGAAGCTATGCAGAAAAATTCCAAGAAATTTGCATAGAATTTTTTGCGTTTGCCGCTTTTAGGCGTAGTAACTTTGCTTGCATATTCTTCGGTGTTTGGTTGTGGCGTAGAAAAAATTTATATTTTATTTGCATTTTATTATTTGCGCTGGCTTTGTGCTTCTCCGTGTGTGTGTGTGTGTGTGTGTGTGTGTGTGTGTGTGTTGTGTATGTGTGCGTGTGAGTGAGTGCGGGAGTGTGTGACTAAAACGACTTTGCCTTAATTGAGCCCGTATGTGCATAAAAAGAAAATTTACCATCGAAAGCCATATGTGAGACAAAGAGTGCAAGTGAGATAGAAAGAGAGAGAGAGAGAGAGAGAGAGGATAGATAGATTAAGATCCAGAGGAGGTATCTCCGCTTTTATTACAGGCTCTGTCTTTTTTTTTTTTTTTCTTTCTAAAAACAAATATTTCAACCGCAAAAATCAGAAAATCATTGCGAAAATTCTTAAAAATATTTTTGTATCGCACTTCGAACTTTTTGAGTAAACATTTCTAGAATTTTGTTTGCACAATTCTCAAAAATAAAACAATAACTCCCATATATACATATACATATCTATTCATTTCCTATTGATTCCATATTTCGAAGTTGCTGTAGCCGAGAAAAATTAATAATTGAAGCCGGTTGCTTAGATTCTATTTTGTATTTGTCCTTTGTTTGTGTTTGATCTTCTATGTTATTTGTCTATTTTAGCTGCGTTTTGTTTTCTTTGTTCAAATCTTCCAATTTGGAAAAAGCAAACTTTATGAAATCTTTAATACCAAAAATGTTAATTACAATGAGGTGCTCTTATTTGAAGTTGTTCCATCAATACCAATGACCTCAAAAGCTCTAATTTTTTGAAAATTCCTTCCAATCAAGCAAAGTTTTCGTGCCGAAGAAGATGAACAAGAAAAGGAGATCATTCAATTGCCTTAACTCCCAATGTCATCAATCAGTTTTTCTTCTCCTCTTTCACAATTACAAAGTCCGATTGAAAAGTCCGAGTCTCAGTTTCAATGGCGAACGCAATCGCAATCGCATTCGCATTCGCAAATCTACTTAAACAGACTCTGCAAAAAAATGCGCAAATTTGATAAATGAGTAAACACGATAACAACAACTGGCAACGCAACAGAACGCAACAGACAAAACAGATACACGACAGAAGGCACAAGACAGGAGAGTACTTTTAATAATTAATTTTGAAAGCAGCTTTGTTAGGAGATGAATCCAGTGGACAAAGTTCAGAGAAGGACGTTTTGTGGATAATTTTGAAGGTGCTCAAAAACAGGGTCGAAACGGGAAATCGCACTTGAGCTGAAAATCAGAAAATTGCAAAATTAGAAAATCGGAAAATCGGAAAATCCAAGCTGAAACTTTATGCGCTCGCCTGCGCTCAAGGAAAGGAGCAAAATGTCAGATCAGATTGTGCAAAGCTTTAATTTGTATTTTCAGAAAAACAATAGACCAATCCCTAGTGCAAATCGGCTGGCTAGATGGATAAGAAAACATAGAAAAAGACATTGAGTAAAACAAACAAACAAACAAACAAACAAAACAGAACATAACAGAAAGGAACAGCACAGATAAGAAAGTAGAAAAACACGATGCGAACGATTGGTCTGGACTGATTCGAGCCAGGCGGACGGAAGTCAATGTCAAGCAAACTCAACTCAACTCAAGTCAACTCAATTGAAGTAAAGCCAGCCAGTGTAGCTCAGAAATTAATGACTTTTAGCAGAGCAGAGCAGTGACTGCGAATTGCTTGTGGAGGATGAATGTCACAAAGGTACGCAATTGACCAGAGAGCGTTCACTGTTGATTATCTATTAGCTAAGATCAGAGTGTTTTAAAAAGGATTGGTATCCTGGGTACTTTGTGGAAGACGTAGTTGATTTGATTAATTGTTCGCTTGCTTAAATCGTTGACGAATGCCGTTTTTTTGTTGCTCAGCTTTGGAGCCTGGAATTCCCCCTTTTTTTCTGCTCTTTTCGACGAGGATGTTATAGGTACTTGTTGGAAATTTTTGGAAATTTTTAAGTTGGAATAAGTAAGACTGTCCCAGAAATAACTGTCCTTTTGTTTTTTTTTTATTGCAAAAAAACCAATGATGTATTAAAATTCTTTCGTTTATTATTAAGTGAACATTACAAATAATAAAAATTTTAATTACACTGAAATACACTTAAAAAAAATTATACACTTTTGATTAAGGTCCTCATTAGTTTTTTACCGACCTTTCGTTCACCTTAGTGTATGCCCGACGCCATTATGTCGAAATATTTCGATGTTCTTCGCAATTTGTTTGGTCTTCTTAAGGTTCCTTTTCATTAAAGCCCAATATTTTGTAGGTACTTGTTGGAAATTTTTAGAAATTTTTAAATTGGAATAAGTATAGTAAAATAAGTACGAGTGTACAAATACAAGTAAACGAGGACGTAGAGAAGTAGAAGAGTCGTTCGGGCTCCTTCGAACTTTCGACCTCGGAATCGTCTTTGTATGTACTTATCTTTCGATGCAATTTGACGAAGCAGCTCTGGATTAGCTTTAAGGAACTCGAAAGTTCGATGCATTGCATTTTAAAATTTGTGTTTATTATTTATTGAAATAATGGCTTCAAGTGTTTTTAATAGCAGTCGATTTTTTTTTACTGCGGCCATATTTGATTAATTGCTGAAGAACTTTGCTCGACTGAGCCAATTAATTCAGGTAGGCAGAGAGTGTACTCAAACATTTCTGCTATTGTTTTGTAGTCGCAGCCTGCAGCCTGTAAACGATTGAAAATTTCCATCCAACGTTTCGGAACAGAAAATTTTCCATCCTTCCTTTCATTCTTTGATGTTTCTGTCTGATCAAAAGTTCTTTCCAAAATCACAACTTCAAATTTTTATTGCCAAAATACAGTATAATACAGGATTAATACAGTTTTGAGCAAAAAAAAAAACCGGATTGGGGGTTTGCTTCCCAAATACAGGAGTATCCTTTAAGATACAGGATAGATGGGAGCCTTAGGTAGTTATGCTACATTTGGCCAGTGTAGATTTCCTGGAACCCGAAAGAGTTTTCCTAATATGTTTTTTAACATTTCCTCAAATTGGGCCAAAGCTAGGTAAATTCTAAAATTTGAAGTGTTTGGATCTACGGGAACTGGTAGGCGGAACAAATGGGTTAATAACTCAGAATCCCGTAGAGGAAGCCCGGTCCTCTTGGAGATAATTTAATGTTAACAGTTAACAAATTGACGAGAATTCCTCGCAAACCATTGAGAAAAAATTGATCGCCTTCCAGCTGTGAGTTGTAGTCCCCGTAAAGAGCAACGAAAAGCAGCAAGGGCGTAGCGAGAGAAAGGGTGCTTTGGTAGCGCTTATATTTGCCACAGTGGTATATTGAGCAATTATAAGACAATAACCAAAAAAAAATTTGGGGAGGCAAGAAGAAGTTTAGAAAGTTTTGGACCAAAAACCCAAAAAATCCGAAAAATTCATGACGTCCGATTTCGATGAATATTTATATAAATATAGAATAAGTGAAAAATTTGAAGAATTCTGGCACTAAAAATTTTTCAAAAAACTGATTACATTTAGTCTTGTTTGGGTCTTTCCTTTCGGAGTGGTGAATAGATGAACTGAAACTTCTAACAGTCTTCTCTTTGGTAAAAAAAAAAAATCGCTTCTCTGAGAAGAATGTTTGTCAATCATAAGAATTTTTGTTTTTAAATATAATTTGTATGCTTTAGCATCACGTAAGTGAGAACATGTGGACTTTTGCTCGTTTTTATTTTTATTTTAGCTCTTTTTTTTCAGCTTATTTGATCGTTACCCTCAACGATTTCCGGAAGTAAGCCGAAAAAATTTAATTGAATTATTATCTTTAACGGTTTCCCGTAGCTTAATATGTTTCCCGATGCTGCACGAAGAATGATTGGAAGAAAATTACTTACTTAGCTTGTGAAATGATATCAATCTTCATACTACGAGTACAACTACTCATGCCACCACTCACTCATATTCCAAATAGCTCAGCTAAGCGCCTAATTGATTTTCAGAGCGAAATATCACTGCAAAAATGAACTCCGACTGATAGGAGCTTGGTATTTAAGCTGTTTACACATTTTGAGCATGGATAAAAGTTCGTGCGGCCTTTATGCTATCTTAATTTACATTTCCGCATATTAAAATGATAAATGGACCGAATGTTCTATCTTAAGAGGTTTGCGATTAGTGTGCTTGTTTTCTTATCCTTCCCTGCAGAAGATTGGGGTAAATTGGGGCTCTAGCGAGTAGTCCTCGAGTATAGGAAAAAGAACCAGTGCACGAGTATAGATACCGAGAATAGAGACTAACTAGTGGCACGGTAAACGAGACGCCTACAGTTCAATTTTACTTCAACGTTAATGTAACAGCGTAGCAAACTTTAAGTCAGATAACTCGATAGTGTGATGGAAGAGTGTTGGCTTAGAAATCTGGAAGGGCGCGAGTTCAATCCCTGTTTAGGCGAAAAAAATGTGGAAGAATGGTAAAATTCAAAAATACAAAAAATTGAAAATAAAATACACGGCTTTGTCTGAATTCGCCCTTGCTGCATTGACGTCTCAGAACTTGTTCAAATATTTCTATGAATTTAGAACCCTTTTTTTTTATTTGCATTTTATAATTCATATATAATTTTAAATAACTAATAAAAAAAAAATTTTTTGCCTTTGGCGAGAATCGAACCCCGGTCTTCCCGGGCGAGCGGCGAATGCTCTACCCATGCGCTACTTCAGCCCGAGCCTTTGCCTTTGCTAGTAACGTAACATATGAAATGTACTTGATTGGCCCCATAATCTCTACTTCTACAGTACTTCAAACGCGAGTAGAGATTTTTCAATGACAGCACAATGTTAAAATCGTCAGTTGAATGCATTGCGGGGGAAATTAATGGCGAATAGTACTGGGGCATTTACGAGTACTCTTAGACCATACCCTGGAGTACTCCAATCTTCTACAGGTTATGAACCCACAAAGTCCCTCGAGATCCAAAATCCCAAGAATGCTGCAAGTTATCCATCTCATTCGGTTATTCCGCATTCTCTGCTGTGGTCATTTCGATATTAGCAGCACGACATAAAATATTTACCCTGTAGGAAGAGTGGGGTCAATTGTGCCCTAGCGAGTAGTTCTCGAGTATTGGAAAAATAACTAGTACGCGAGTAGAGACACGGACAGTAGAACCTAACTAGTGGCATATTCAACAATTCAATTTTGCCCACACATTTATCTAATATATTTGCTGACCGTGAGTCATATAGGTCCGTGGCGTAGTGAAAGCGTATTCGCTTGGCAATATGAAGGGCTCGAGTTCGATTCCTGTCGCAGGCGAAAAAATGTGGAAGAATCACATGTTTCGAAAAACTCAAATAACTGGATCGAAAAACAAGTCTTCACCAATGATGTCTCAAAACTTTGCGCACAAATTCGCTCAACATTTCCTGCCAATTTGAAACCTTTCTTTTCTTATATATTTGCTTTTTATTCCTCTTAGGATTCCAATTTTTACTAATAATTAAAAAAAAAAAAAATCGGCGTTCGCTTGGCCCGGGATTTGAACCTGGGTCCTTCGGATCGCAGGGTGCACGCGCTACGCTGTGAGCAACGACAGCACCGGCCGGTCCTTTATCTATCAACGTAGTATAGCAAATTTACTGAATTGACCCTGTTGCCTCTACTTCTGCACTAGTTCAAATGCGACTGTCGATTTTCGAATGGCGACTCAGAGTTAAACTCTACAGTTGAATACATTGGCGGAGAAATTATGAGCGAGTAGTACTGTTGATTTGGGGAGTTGTCAAAGTAGTACTTCTGCACTAGATCAATTTCCTACAGGGTACATTTAGCCCCCAAAAATATACTTACATATAAATATTACGATATATTTTCCAAATTAAAAAATCAGTCCATGGTTTTAGACACGCATCTTGAGGGAGACCTTTTAGAGCCTTACTTAAATTCCCTTTGTAAAGGTTTTAAAATATATTTAAAAAAAAAACTCCCCCAATTGCTTAACTCAAGGTGTTTAATTGAAAAATTTTCTGCTTCCCTACCCAGCCTGTGTTCCTACGGACTTTGTCAAAGTGCCCCTAAAAGGACAACAGATCGATTCGAGTCCAAAAAACGAACTTAAGCACAATACGTGGAAGATCGATCGTTCAGGACTGCCGGAAAAAGACGAATATAAAGTCTCTGTCATGATATTGAAGAAACAAACGAACTTTTTACTCAAACATTACACCTACATTAACTTGCCCCAGAAAGTGCATTCTCTCGCATTCTCACACATAATCGCATCAATCAGAGAGCATCTTGAAATGGTTGCCGCTATGTACAATATTGCACTTTTGGAACTCAAGTCTAATCCAAATCTGTATACACAGAGCGCAGAATATTGGTTTAATTAAATTAAATCATCGCTTGCACATCGGCTTGTGTGCACTGCGGCTCACTTACGCATTCGTATGCCTTTGTGTACGTCTTTGTGCGTGTATCAATCGGACAATCTGACTATCTGATTTGAATGGCTGTCGATCTGTTTGTCCCTTCGTGTGGCTGATTTAATTTGCTAATACATGCATGCGCTTGTCAGGCGACGTTTCATATTGATTGCGTCAATCCGTTGCGAGCTTTTTGTTGTCTCTGCTCAGCCATTCGAATTCGCCTTTGTTCGGATTCATCACTCTCAAGACGGCAGGACGGCAAGACGGCAGGACTTTGGAGACCCATTTGTAAATGGAAGCTGCAAGCATCCATACATTCATATAACGTTCTAATGGGCCCTCTCTTGCGTGGCGGAATGCATTGTCTCTTTGCTTTTGTCAAGTTAAGATGTGAATTCAACGAAAGAATTCAGCTACGATTGAAGGCTCACTGACAGAGAATAGTACTTTCGATGAACGTAATATCATTTTATCGCATTCTTTTTCCCCAAATACATATATGAAAAATTCGAAATATATGCAAAAAAAAAAAACAAGTAAGGGTGTTATAGTCCGGCGAGCCTGACAATAAAATACCCGACACAGACACACGTGTTCAAATCATTTTTAATATCAAGAGGTGTTTAAGGCCATTAGGGGCCCCATATACCGACTTTTGTTGAATTTCTTTATGAAAACCACCCTTTTGCCACGCCCACTTTTCCAATTTTTTTTGTTTTCTAATCGGAGGCCTTAATATACGCTCAAATTCTAAGTTTCAGTGGAATATCTCAAAAAAATCCGATTTTGGGGCAGTTTTGAGATTTTTGTGACAGACCCTAGGGGCCGTCCATATATTACGTCAGCATGATTTTGACCATTTTAGACCCCCTCCTCCCCCTTATCATCAATCGTCATCGTCCAGAACCCCCTCCCCCCCTTGTTTGACATAATCTTTGAGCTCTTTATTATTTCACAAGTAAATAGAAATTAATTTCTTCAAAATATAGTTTAATAGTGTTTTCTTATAAGATAGAGATGATGACGTGATCATTGCAGATTGACCCCCCTCCCCCTCATCATGAAGCGTCATCATTCGCGAGACCCCCTCCACCCCCCTGTATGATGACGTAATATATGGACGACCCCCTAGTACTGGAGGTACCCTTAATAATGTACCGATCAAGAAAATTTTTTAGAAGGATGTTTATGGCTACAAAGGAAGCAAAACTGCCAAATTTTGTTCAAGTCCCATTTGAAATTCGGGTGTAGGAGGCAATTTTCTAAAAACGCCCTTCGGCCACGCCCACTTTTTCAATTTTTTGAAATTGAATAACTTGACTTCAAATATGTTCAACTATCAAATTTCATCAAAATATCTTGAAAAACTTCGATTTTAGAGCAGTTTTTGTGATTTTCGTAACAGATCCTTGTACTGGAGGTACCTCTAAAAATGGTCCGATCGGGTCCATACTCGAACTTGTTCTTACTCATGTGCTTGTGAGTAAGCATATATTTTCATTAAGATTGCTCAACTCCTTCGATAAGAAAACTGTATACAAACAGACGGACAGACAGACAGACGGATATGGCTAAATCGAATCTCCTGGCGACGCTGGTCATTTCTATATACATTTTGTATAGTCTATCTCAACTGGTTCTGGGTGTTACACACAACCACACAAACGCAATATACCCTCGACACAGAGTGTGTCGGGTATAAAAAAGGGGGGAAGGGTTTCAACTCTCTTAACACACGCATCAAAGGATTATAAAATGAAAACGAAGGAAATTCAAAATAATTTTTGTTTGTTTGTTTTTTTCAAAAAAATCTGCTACTATATGTACATACATACTTATATACTTCAATAGCTATTGAAGACGAAAACGCATGCTTTCTGTTCGGTTTCATTTACATTTACAACTAGCGAAGCAAAAGAAAACTTTCAGTTCTCGAAATTCCGAAGTGCTCGACGACGAACAGTGGAGAAACTTAAATTTATAGCAAATATGAAGAAACTGCGAAAAGGGAAAAATTTTTGTTTGTTTTGCTTAACATAGAGAATCTCTCGAATTCACATCGAATTGCATCATAAAGCGTGATAGAGCCTTGAAATATGCAACACTTTATGCGCAACTATTTGCATTTCCATTTGATTAAGCATGGCGCATCTTCGTGTATGCTCAAAGACAATGCATGCAAATTGATCTCTTAAGGGCATTGGCAAGGTAAATCGATTTTTCTTGTAAAATATGAATGAATATTTCGTCGAAGACAAAGCGCGCCAGCCTTCGAAGAAATCAAATGCAATATCTTCGCTTGAGTGCGCGTGCATGCGAGTGTAATGACATTCTCTTTAACGAAATCGTTCTTTATGAAGCAGGCCCTAAGGCGCGCTCTACTTTGGGGCCTCCGAGCAGCATAATTGACGTTTATTACTTCAAAATTTCATGGAGAACATTTCAAATGACTAAACACTTTAAGCGTCGGAAAGAACACAAAAAAATTTCTTTATGTTTGCCAGTTAATACCTTCAGCTATAAAAGAACCGACGAACGGAAGTGGGGACGGAATAAACAGCTTATACAGCACCTATGTAAGGGAATACTCAAATATTGGCTTCTTGTTATTGTGTTTTCTTAATTTTTTCTTTTTTCTTTTCTTTTGTACATTTTCCAATGTTAATGAATGGGGGAACGAAATAGCGGGATGCTCGTTTCAAAAATTTACTGTCAATAAAGCTGAGCGGAGTACAATGCATTAATGGGTCTGTCCATTTCATCGTTTAACGTCAGCCATACAATTTTATTATTTTCTGGTCACCAAGAAGTATGCTATAAATTTTTCACCTAATCTTACGCATTTTCGAGACTTTTTACGATTGTTGGAAGGGAAATTTTTGGCACCATTAATATAATGCAATGAGCGAATAACTGCCAGATGTAGAGGGAGGCAGTTTATTAGTACATTTTGGTGTTAGCTTCGAGTATGTACCAGAATTCAACTCAAACATAGATATAGATATGGGCCAAAGTGGTAAAAAAAAAACGTTTAAAAAAATTTGTGCATGAGGGCGTACCGATAACTGAAAAAAACTAATGATGCAGTTCGATTCCTCGTGCCCGAAATAGGGCGAAACCGTTCAATTCGGTCTTGTCTTTTAAAATTTTTGGAAAAAAAACTATCACAGTGTTATCAATAAAAGATTCAGGCGCGTACGCCGCGCCGGGCGAGTTGAGGGCAGGGGTGTGAGTTTGAACCCCACCGGAAATGCGAGGAATCTCATACAAACATAAAACTATTCACAATATAAAACTTTGTAATACCAAAGCCGTTCAGAAAAAATTTTGTGTGCGTCCCGATAGTCTTTGAAAGGTCTAAAGGAAATAAATTAATGCTTTTTATTGTAATTTTTCCTAGTAATGAATAAATCGGAAAATGAACACGTCTTATACATACATATGTAGATGACTCCATAACGTGTACTGTTCCATTAATTCAACTTGGCATATTTCTGAATAGTTGGGGAGCAGGCAAAGGGCAGACGCAACTGCTGCAGGGTTTGAATTTTATTGAAAAAAAAATCGCTTTTGAAAATCACTGGCTGATAATTTAATTGCATCAATAACCATATTAAGCGGTCAATTAGCGATACTAATTGACAAGCAAATGACACAAATTTGTTTTCAAACCGGAGCAAATATAAGTTTTCCAATTGACGAAAATAAATTGAAACTGTTTATCTACGATGGCAATCCTTAATTAAGAGTAGAATGAGAATTAAGAATTTTACTCTTACTTTTAAATTAAATTTTTTTTTCTTACTTTCAAACGGACTATGGAGTAAGAAATCATTTAAATTTAAACGGCCAAATCACATTGAAAATTTGTAGGTACAAACTTTTCTGTCGCATTTAATGGAAATTATTATTTTAAGAACATTGCCATTAAAAAAAACCCAGTATCGTCCATCGTGCAAAACTCGACTTTCCCTTCAGACATAATTAATCTTTAATTAAAATAAAAGCATAAGAAAATGCTTTCACCTCACGAAACACGACAAGAATTCCGTAGCTTGAAATTCTCAGACAAATTTTGACTTAAATTGAATTATAGATACTTGATTATAATATAATTAGAAAAAAAGTTTTTAATATAAAACCAAAACAATCAAGAATGTCATAGCCAGATACACATAGCTTGACACAAAAATACCCAATTCATCCAATATAATTGAAAAGCAATATTTTTTTAAATTATCATCCCGAACAAGATCACGCCCACAGAGAAAAATTACCCAGACAACTTTCGTGGACATTAAAGATATCCTCATATACCCAATTCCGTTCATTTTTCATTTGTCATAAATGTGGGTGTGAGAAACATTTTTCTAAAATCGCCCATGTTGCCTTGCCAAAGCAGTAAGTATTAAAAATGAAACGTTAAGAACCCTTGAGCAAAAACAACAAAAAAACGCGACAATATAACATAATAAAGCAAAAGTTTGTAAGACGACTTAAACATAGACTATCCCCATCAAAACCACTCATAACCCGGCAGTAATGAGCCGGTCAATTTCATAAGAAAGACTGGCCTTTGACAGTTCCAAATTCGACCGGTTATATTATGGCAGTTCGCTCCATCAAGTTCGGCTAGCCATTGATCGGTAATCAACGGGTTGGTTTAATGATAGCCTATAAATGACACTTTCATCAACTTCGAAAATCAACTAAGTAATTGGTTTTTTATTTTCCTTATTTGAGTAGCCCAAAACCAGACAAAATTACTACAATTGACTAAAAAAAAAAAAAAAAAACAACAAGTAAGGGTTTTATAGTCAGGCGAGCCTGACAATAAAATATTCGACACAGACACAAATGTTCAAATAATTTTTAATATCATGAGGTGTTTAAGGCCATAAGGGGCCCATATACCGATTTTTGTTAAATTTCTTTATGAAAACCGCCCCTTTGCCACGCCCACTTTTCCAATTATTTTTAATTCTAATCGGAGGCTTAAATATACGCTCATATTCTAAGTTTCATTGAAATATTTCGAAAAAGTCCGATTTTGGGGCAGTTTTGGGATTTTTGTGGCAGACCCTAGTACTGGAGGTACCCTTAATAATGTACCGATCAAGAAAATTTTTAGAAGGATGTTTATGGCTACAAAGGAAGCATAAGTGCCAAACTTCGTTCAAGTCCCATTTGATTTTCGGGTGTAGGAGACAATTTTCGAAAATCGCCCTTCTGCCACTCCCACTTTTCCAATTTTGCGAAATCATATTACTGGCCTTTAAATATGATCAAATATCAAATTTCATTAAGATATCTTGAAAAACTTCGATATTAGAGCAGTTTTTGTGATTTTCGTAACAGACCCTAGTACTGGAGGTACCCCTAAAAATGGTCCGATCGGGTCCATTCTCGAACTTGTTCTTACTCATGTCACCGTGGGCACGCATGCCAAATTTTGTCAAGATACGTCAACTCCTTCGATAAGAAAACTGTATACAAACAGACAGACAGACGGACAGGCAGACAGACAGACAGACGGACATGTCTAAATCGAATCTCCTGGTGACGCTGATCATTTCTATATATATTTGGTATGGTCTATCTCGACTGGTTCTGGGTGTTACACACTGTGTCGGGTATAAAAATGACCTATGGTCAGCCGTTTTGCGCTCCGGTCTTTCTCTAATGACAGGTCAGTTGAATGCATTAAATTTGGAATTATGAGGGACAAGTACTGGTAACACGAGGGACTGACCGAAGGCTACACTTGGGTCAGTCCATGATACTGCAGGGAATTAACACAAGCCTTCTTCGACAATAACCAAATTTTCGTGCCAACCTGACGCTCTGATTGTACGACGATGACATGACGATGAATGATGATTCGAATTTGAATTTTAAAATATGATAAGTCTTCGATTGTACCCTGTAGGAAATTGAACTAGTGCAGAAGTATTCTTCGACGACTTTCCAAATCAACAGTACAACTCGCTCGTAATTTCTCCGCCAATGCATTAAACTGCAAACTTTTACTCTGAAGTGCCATTCGAAAATTAACAGTCGCGATTGAACTAGTGCAGAAGTAGGGGCAACAGGGTCAATTCAGTAAATTTGCTATACTACGTTGATAGATAAGGGACCGGCCGGTGCTGTCGTTGCTCACAGCGTAGCGCTCAATTTCAATTCCCCGGCCAAGTGAACGTCGATTTTTGGTTTTTTTGTTTTTTAAATAATTAGTTAAAATTGAAATCCGAAGAAGACTAAAAAGCAAATAAATAAACAAGAAAGGTTTCAAATTTCCAAGTAATGTTGACCAAATTTCTGCGCAAAGTTGTGAGGACAGCATTGGCGAAGACTTGTTTTTTAATCAAATTTTTTGAGTTTTTCGAATATAACCATACTTCCACATTTTTTCGACTGCGACAATAATCGAACTCGCGCCCCTCAGATTGCCAAGCGAATACGCTATCCACTGCGCCACGGACCTATCTGACTCACGCGGAGCAAACATATTAGATTAATGTGTAAGCAAAATTGAACTGTAGATGCTTCGTTGACCATGCCACTAGTTAGGTTCTACTGTCCGTGTCTCTACTCTAGCGTACTAGTTATTTTTCCTATACTCGAGAACTTGCACTCGGTAAGGTCCAATTGACCTTACTCTTCCTACAGGGACATTGCTTCTTCACAGATAGTCTATTGAGTATGCAGTCGCTTGAATGAACGCTCAAACACGCGCCACTGGAAATCGATAAATTAATAATTTCCGTTGAATTCTTAAAGCAATAAAATTACAAGAGACTTTTCCTCAAAATTTCGTGTGGATAAGATCCTCATTATTTATTTAGGTACTTATGAAAAGGACGTCCCGGAGTTAAATGTGAAAATGTGGATCTAAATAAACGTTCATCTAAGAAACTATGTTTATGATTAATGTCCCATCGGGAAATTATGTCCTGCATGACAAAGTCATCAGTGATATAATCGATGGCATATAGGTGACAGTATCATGCATGACACCTTGTGGGACATGTCATTGTAGAGGGTTGCTTTTTCATGTGCTTGAATCTCATTGGCTACTGAAACTTAAATGAGGTTTATGCGTCAGTTGAGCGTTAGTATAAGGTGGCGTAGAGAATGAGTGTTAGACTCAGAATCCGAAGATCGCGGATTCGATCCCTGGCTGAGGGGAACAAAAATTGTTTAAAAATAGATTTTGAAAATTTTCGAAATATTCAAAGAGAAGACAAAGAAAAGACTTTTCAAATGGGTGGTTCTATAAATTGACATTTAGAGAGATAAGAAAATGTGCTGCTCTCATATGATTTTTTCACCATCGTACCCAATAGCATGACATATCATGCTAGGAGTATCACCAGCGACATTTCACCGATGAATTCACTGTCCAACTCCTGTACAAATATCATACAAAATGTCCTAAGAAATCTCGCATGCGTTCCGGCTCGAAATTCACCCTGACTTTGTCGATGATGTCGAGCGGAGACATTTCCCGCTGGGCTTGCTCACTTGTAGGTGTGTATGTATGTATGTTGGTGCGTGCGAAGATTGTCATTCAAAACGATGCTAAAATCTTCGGATTCTCGTTTTCTCGGTTTTCGCTTACAATTGGCCGCACTTCCTCGCCTTGGTTCGCTTCGCTTCGCTTCGTTTTTGTTATTGCACTTGACAGGATATGGCTGCATATCCCTGAGCTCACTTCCCTTGAATCGGCTAAAGTTGCAAATTATTTGGCACCAAAATATTTACGAATGAAGAGCCACATGTTGATGTACGTATGACCACATATGTTATGTGCAGTGCAAGTGACACCATCTTGGGTCGATCGTATTTCTTGCGGCCAAAAAGTTGTGCAAACTGTGCATGCGAACTTTTCGAAGGAAACGTGTTAGAAAATTCACTTTGAACTTCATGGAAGCGCCCGTTTGGGATGCCATTATATGCAATTATTTTGAGTTAAAGCGTTTCGTCTTCATCTTCGTTGTCGCTGCTGTGGCTGTCGCTGCCGTCCGTCGTCGTCGTCGTCGTTGTCATTGTCGTTGTCATTCTCGTCTTTATCCTCCTCTCCGTGCTCTTTTGCGTTCTGCCTCTCAATCTCGGCTTTATAAATTTACAATGGTAAGTATAACGGAAGCTCGGAAGTCGTAAAGAAATCAGTAGGATAGCTGAGAGGAAGCGGATTTGTTTGCACTTTAAATCGTCGCATATATTTTTAGGGGGAATCGAACGAAATCTCAACGCAGTTTGTTGATCTAAGACTACGTTTAATAGGTCATTTTGTTGTGCTCGGTAAATACGAATACTTGAAGGAACTTAAAGTAAAGTCATTAAGAAACAAAAAATCCAGAGAATACAATACTCACTAACCACATGCGAGTATTTAAAGCTCAACTAGCTTCTATGGATTATGCGCACACACACACACACACACAGTATATAGGTACGATTCATAAAAATAATAATGATGATAGACAACATAACAAGAACGGAAAACAAAAAATAACAATAAGAATAAGAATACGAAAAGAGTCCTCCGCTACTAGGAGTCTCTTCGGTCTTGTATCTGTAAGTCTCTCATCAAATAAATGACGGCAGCATATTTTGAATTCCCAAATGTACGAATTTATGCCAGCCAAGAAACCGCATTAAGACGAAATTTACCAGGCAAGCCTTCTAGCAAAAGCGTCCTCAAGCAGTCCCAAACCAATCACAATCACAATCACAGCCACACATGGATATTCGAAAGGATTATTTATATACAACGAAATCGTGTTCACAAGGATTATACATACGTCCGGCAAGCGGAAAGCGAACGAAAGTTGAACGAAAATTCCAAAATTTTCTTGAAGACATGCAGCACAGTCGGGTAGGTAGTCGGTACCTAGAGTCCGTAAAAGCTCCACATATGTACATAAATGTGAGTGGCACATTCGTGTGAACGCCATGTAATTGGAATGAATATTCCTTAAAATTCTTCTGCCTGTTCTTTAGTTCGGTCGTGGTTTGGTCGTTCGTTTGTTCGTTCGTTCTTTCGTTCGTTAGTTTGTTTGTACGCCTGCATCAATAGTGTATCAATGTGCTTATGTAGATGTGTAAACAAATCATTTATAACTGCATACATACTATATGTGTATCGTAGAGCTATAGCTAAAGCCATATAGAGGTCTTAAGTGTACGCTTCGACTTTTCTCATTGTAGCTTGATGGCAGCCATTTTTATGGCTTGAAGTTTGTTTATAGCATATGCGAGTTCATAGTATAATTTTTTGGAGCACCGAATAAGGACAAGTCGGTCTTAGCATATGCACATTTCATATACTTACTTACATATTATGAGTGCGCCTGATATGAGTGGATTTTGATTTGTTATTTTTATTTTTTCGATCTCTTTTTATTTTATTTCTTATTCTTATATATACATACATATATTTTTTTATATTTTTATTATTTTTTTTTCATGAAGCGTTCATAAAGAACGGAGCGGTCTCAATTTACCTTAGACTATGAGTCTATCTCTATTATTGGAAACTAATACAGTTTATTTGCTTTTTTTATTTCATACTTATTCGCTTTTCTCCGGCTATGCATTCGAATGAGCATATTTGAAAATGCTTGACACACTTCAGAGATATTACGTAGGTCATATCGGATGAGAGAACCCTGAAAGACTTTTCAGAAATTTTACTTGTATGAATAAACTTTCACATAGATAAGGAAAAGTTACACTGACTCCGATCAGTGGTTACTTTAAAATCGAGTCGAATTTATGTCCCATCGACGGTGCGGTACGTGTGAGTGAAAACAAAAACAAACAAAAAACTCGAATTGAATGGATTTTTTTTTAACATAGATATTTATTATATGTACCTAATAGAGGGCTGCAGAAATACATTTGCTTTTTCCATATTTTCAGGTACTCATTGTATAGTGCAATACAAATAAAGAAAAAAATTGCAATAAATACGCTCAAAACATGACTTGTAAATTACAAGACCAAATATTTCACGGATTTGTTTTTGTCGAGTCAAATAGTATTTGTAATTACACTCTGCGGGTACAGTTATAATTTGGCAACATCGTTACAAATAATTCAATCACTTAAAGATCACTCGAAAGTACTTATAGTATAAGAGTATTGAGTGAATCGCGCGTGGTATGTACCTTCGTTCGCTCACCAACATTGATATGAAAAAAATTGTAATTCTCATAAATAAGGCTCTTAAAATTAAAAATAGAAATAAAAATTGATAGAATAACGAAATTGAAAGCCAAGATCTTACACAAAAAGGAATTTATAATAAATTTCTTAAAACTCTCAATGATACCACAATGCTATAAGTACTTATTGAAGAGTACAAGCATTTACAATTACTTTTCATCCAAAGTATTTGCCTCTCATTTAACTAGTAATTAGTCATTTGTTCTCAATTGCTATTCTACTCGAACTAGTTTGTGAGCATTGCTGTTTGTATTTATTCAACCTAAAAATTTAGAAGATTAGAACGTAAATAATTGTGCTATCTCCAAATGTCTTGTTGCCTCATATAAATGCATTCATGCAGCCATCTAGTACCTATGTATGTATATATCGCAGCCTTGCTACTAAACCGGCAATCGAACATAAAAAAAAATTGATTAAAAAAATTGTGAATCGTACCGACTTATTAGCCAGGGTGCGAAAATTTGGTATGAAAAGGTTGTAAATGCAAATAAAAAAAGCCTTAATAAGGAAATGGAATTTTTCTAAATTATCGAGTTCTAAGATTTCTGAGCTTAGTAAAAAAAATCATGATGATTTTGAAATTCCTTATTTCCTGAGGTTAAACCGCTAATAAGGTATAAAGTATGTAGTACGGATTTGAAGGAAATTTACAGCAGATTTTAAAACAAAATAGAAAAGTATGCCTTAACAAGTAAGGGTGTTATAGTCAGGCGAGCCTGACAATAGAATACCCGACACAGACACATAATTTTTAATATCAACAGGTGTTTAAGGGCATAAGAAGCCCCATATACCGACTTTTGTTAAATTTATAAATGAAAACCGCCCTTTTGCCACGCCCACTTTTCAAATTTTTTTGGAATTCTAATCGGACCCTTATATATACCTACGCTCCAATTCTAAGTTTCATTGAAATATTTCAATAAAGTAGGCTTTTGAGGCATTTTTGAGATTTTTGCGACAGACCTTAGTACTAGAGGTACCCTTAATAATGGTCCGATCGAAAAATTTTTTTGAAAGGACGTTACTCGCTATCAAGGAAGTATACGTGCCAATTTTTGTTCAAGTCCCATTGGTATTTCGGGAGTAGGAGACATTTTTTGAAAAACGCCCTTCTGCCACGCCCACTTTTACAATTTTTTGAAATCGTATTACTTGCCTTTAAACATGTTCAAATATCAAATTTCGTCAAAAGATCTTGAAAAACTTCGATTTTAGAGCAGTTTTTGTGATTTTCGTAACAGACCCTAGTACTGGAGGTACCCCTAAAAATGTGTGTCGGGTATAATAAGACCTTTTTCATACCAAAATGGCTTGCAAAGTCAAAAAATGTGAAAAAAAATTTCTAAAATGTTGACTTTGATGGCAAAAATACCCTTGAAACGGTAAGAAAGTATGGGAAAATGTTGCATGCATAGAAAGGTCTTACAATACTCTGTCAAACTGCATTTAAATTTTTTATCTTTCAAATTTTTTCTTTAGCTTATAACTCCTCAGGGGTGCATTTTCGACCACCCTCCGCCCCCCGCCCTTCTCCCATACGATTTTTGGTTCGTCTTGACCCCCTCTATCACCCCGCTTCGGATGTACAACCTTATGCGAATCACCCTGAATATAAGTATATATTTTGCTTTGTTTTGAGAAAAATGTGCAACTTGCTGCAAATATGAAAATGCACATATCTTTTCCAATCTCGGCCGAAGCAATAAAAACTGCAAAATCTAATCCTCTTTCATAACGTTGTGCGCCGCCATTATTGCTTGAGCGAATGTGTTCTCAAAGTGCAGAATTCAAGACCAAAATTGAACGACAGATCGAAACTAGACCAACGCTTTTCCAAATCAGCGCTGCTCAAGCTTTCTAGTGTCGCATTATTGTTGTATTTTTGTGAGCTTGTCTGCAGATGCTGGCCTGTTCTGTTCCAAAGACCTCCGACGCAGAACCACTGTTCGGAAATTGAGCTTCAAAAAACCTTTGTATATTATTAAGCCGAACAATGGCAGCAGCGGTGGCAACAGTGGAAGCAGCAGAAGCAGTGGCATCAGCGGCAGCACCATCAATGGTTCCTATTCTAATCTTCCACAGCAAAAGCGCTTTCTCACTAATTGAGATAAAGTATATTTTAATACGTTTTTCTGTGACAAAGGTACTGTCTCTTTCCTTCTATCTCCATATCAAACCGTCTCCCTCTCGAATGACTCGATGCGAGTCACTTACCGTGCTCCATATACGTTTTCACAGCAAAGGAACGAAAGGAGGAGAAGTATAAAAAAATAAAAAATAAAAAAAGGAATTAAGAACTCAAGAACTTGTTGGAAACTTTTTTACACGATCTCGTAGATAGCAGGTACCCACAGACAAACAACAAGACATGACAAGACAAGTTGACTTAAACTTCTGCTCCCCAGCCATAACCTCCCAGTGGGAAAAAACGTAACGCATAGTAAGGCAAAGAAGAATATTTAATGCACCTTATATTGATCGAAAAAGACATTATTTTTAACACGGCGATGTCATATGCCAAATTAGGCCATTTCTTTTCGAATTAATAAAATAATTCATATCAAATAATTGTTCTTAAAATCATGCACGTTTTAGGGCCTTACACAAATTTCCGCTGGGCTATCGAGGTGAGATATCCCGCACGCTCGTTTCGCAATCGCAATCGCGTTGGCATTCCGGCTCTCGTTTATATTCGCTCATAAAGTTGCTTTGTTTATATTTGCTTTCATACAATTTCAAAACACTTTATTGCAAAGTTAAGTAGTGTCCTGGCGTATGGCTTAACGTTTACAGGAAACTTTTCAGATGCATACCTACGCACGCACGATGCATAAGGATGTTCGGAGAATCGGAGCGAAGTGCTTCTGTAAAGAATGAGGTTTCCTGCTCAAAATTACTTTATAGTTTCATTTTGATGATGGTTTCGGTTCATATTTTCATTGTTATTGCGATGACTATGGTATAAAGTGTTTTAAAATTGCTCGACGTCGGCTGAGGGAGTGGATTTCCATAGCATCCTTGATTATCCTTGATTTTTGGTTTTATTATTATTTTTTTTTTTTTTTTTTTTTGTTCAAATTATTTATCTACTTTTCTGCAAAATTTGTCTTCGTCGTCCACATTAAAGAGAAACCATTTTCAAAAGGAAGCATTTTCATTTTAAAATCAAACGTTTTTCACCGCCTCAACAGAGAGGATCAAGAGGTCCAGAGAATCATGCTGACAACTTAATTCACACAAAATATTGACACTCTCTCAGATAAGATTTAAGTGCTTCCAGCACAAGATAGATACACTTTATTATTGGCATCTGAACAATTCAGAATCGTTTCACTTGTGAGTTTCAGTTGGACTTTGTATTGTGCATGTGAAAAAAATAAATAATAAAAAATAAATACTTATATTCAATAGTCAAAATTATTGTTGCATTTATGCGACTTCAATAAAATTTCGATTTTAATACCGGAGGAAGGAATAACGAGCAGGGAACACAAACGACGAGTCGTTTGCCGACATGAATGACAGTGCAAACTCCCTAAATTGCAGTGTCCGCCCGATTCGCATCGTTATCAACTCCAAATAAGCGAAGAAAATCCCATAAAATTCCATCAACGGGAATAATAACAGCAACAGCAACAACAAAAACAAAAACAATTCGCAATAGCTATTTCGAAATTTTCAATCGACCACAGCGCGACAAAACATGCGGAAAAATAAAATTATTGTCAGAAGAGCAAAATGGAAATGGACATCCTTTGTCTGACTTAACGCACTTGCAGCATAGAAAGTAAGCCAGCAAATATAATAATATGAATATATTCACTCACACATAGACCTGCTGACTACGCGAAACAATGGCGCATAAAGTTGCATAATGAGCGGAATATTCATTCGATCATTTACAGAAAAATTGTCAAAACATAACATGATAATTTGGAATATTTTAGTCAATGGATTGAGATCGAAATTCGGACAAAAATGTCAAATAAGTTCCGGCATTTTCGCATCTGATTTTGAGTTATGAAGCTTTATAAGCTGATTATTGTAAAATCGGTGCCTATAAATATGCAACAACAAAAAATAAGTATAAATACAAACCAAATAATTTTATCTATTCAATCCTTGCTCGAAGCTCGATCTGCATATACATACATATGTATGTATAAATATGTTTGAGCCGGATTTCATATCCCAGCGGGAAATGTCCCCCTGACATGATCGATGAAGTCAGGGTGAATTCTTCGTTGTTGCTGAGGGAAAATTGCTGGGTACGCATGTTCAATGCTTTGTATCTCCTAAATTAATACAGATCCCATTTTCAAATTTACATCACATGTTCTTGATACTTTAAGCTTACATTCGAAATAAAAAATAAATAAATAAAAGTGGCTAAATTGTTGCAATGGTGCTTTAAACATTTTACCATCAATATTATACCGAAAAAATATATTCATTTTTGACATTTTGTACACTTTTAAATAGCTCAATCAATTTTCTATACAAATCGTTACTAATTATTTTCCGGAAATTTTTTTTATTCGAAATATTGCATGAAAAAAAAAACGTATTTTTCAATTTGTCAATTTTTAAAAGCCTATATCTCGAAAACGTGTAAAAAAGTGTAATACAACAAAAATTTTGTGCCCTCTAACTCATATTCTCTAGAGATACAATTGACCCATATATGAAGAATTTTCGATACATTACCCTTTTTTCGGTGTCCTCTTCACGTGAAATGCCCCATTTATATTATTCCCTGCAGTAATTATCACTAGTGACTGATTCAATCTGTTCCTCCGTCACCGTCACTAGTGACCAACTGTACCCGTGCCAATGTATTCTCCTATGGACACTTTGTATGAGCATATCTTCGAGCGGACACCAGTTGACGATTGAACTGGTGATGCTCTAGAGGCAGCTCATTAGCTATATTACCTTAATAGAAAGCGCCGCGCACAGGGCTCGAATGGCTCAGTGTGAAGAGTCTGGCCTAGCGACCTGGAGACCCGTGTTCGAATTTCGCTCGGGCGGGTGCCATTTTTTTTTTTTTTTTTTTTTTAAAGTGGATAATGTTATAGGTGTCTAACAGGCTTTAAAAAAATTTTTTTTTGCGAAAAAATTGGAAAAATTAAGTTATTGAAAATATAATTCATGAGAATTTTCGCACGAACTGTGAAAGCATTCACGAGATTTCAGAATGGACAATTTTTTTCTCTCTTCTCACCCATAAGAATCCATAAGAATAATCCTCCGAATTTTACAATTTTCTACTTTTTCTCGCCTGCCCTGGGATTCGAACACGAGCCTTCGGATTGATGATCGGACATGCTAGCCATTACGCTACGGAGCCTTCTGATTCTCGTGCAGCAAATTCATTTTATGAATGCTCAAGAAAATTGAACTGTGGACCTCCCCGTTGACCATGTCTATAGAATGACAGTAGTGACGCTGGGGTAAATTTGCCCCGCATTTACTGCAGGGTTAATACATACCTAATGAGCAGGGATGACCACCACTACAGACAAACGTCCGAAAAATGATCGTGTATAGTACAACAAAAACATAAAAATACAAAAACTAGCTTCTCTTCTGAAAACAAGCGGCACAGACCCTGCTCGTTCAGCATATATAACTATATATGTCACTCAGGAGCCGTTTCTACTTTGGCTCTTTTCAACACGGTCTTGGGTACCCACCACGGTCTTGGGTAGCCACCAAAATGAGCATTTTTCACTTAGGTACTCACCAAAAGTATTTGTCTCTCGCTCTGTTTTTGCCTGCCGAGTAACATCTCTTTCTAACTGGCGCGAAATGTCCCGCCCAAAATCTATGAGAGTGACATATATAGTAATATATGTCGTTCAGAATCATTTTTAAAACTCTTCTTCTTCCTAATCCCTGCAATGTGTTAGAGCTACGCTGCTTCACCATAGGCATATTGCATGAGGAAAAGAGAAGCATGCAATGGCAGCGAAATCTTTAGCTCTGCTGTGGTGAAATGCATTGCCACTTTTCTTTTTAATTTTGGGAGATTTTCGAGTACATTACATATAAAATATCTACCAAACTCATAAAATAATATGAAATGCTTGAAAAACATAAAAATAATCAAGGAATCTCAATATCAAGGAGAAATATAAATTGTTTTTTTGTCCTACCCTGTCCACATAACTTTTTTATCACACTATTTCAGCAAAAATGCTAAATTCTATGTACAATCAAATTCGTATCCGTAGTCAAAAATGTATGTCAATTTATTACAAAATGAAAACATTCGTGCACATTAAGCAAAAACATATCGTAATACATTTAATAAAGTTTCAACTATGAACTTTTCAAGCTATATAAAAAACCCGAGCTGACGCCGTGTTTCTTTGATAATTTTCTTGCAAGTGGCATCATAGTGCCACTTCGTGTCTACCCGTATTGTTGTTGGTAGCTTTCTGGTGAATTTCTCGAAAGAGTTGAATTTCCTATTCCTGCTTAAGGTTTTTGTTGGTAGCTTTTTGGTGAATTTCTCGAAGGAGTTGAATTTCCTATACCTGCCTAATGGTGAATTTCTTATTAGCGGCAGAGGCTTTTTGACGTCGACATTTAGACCTACAGTCCTAGCCTGCCTTCAAAGACAGGTTCAGTGATGCCAGACATTTCGGACAAAAAAAATCTAAAAATATTTTTTTAAAACTCCGTTTCTCCAATTTTGGTTTTTTTTTGTTGTTTTTTTTAGATATTTTGATGAAATTTGATTATTGAACATTCTTAAATGCAATTAATGTTATTTCCACAAATATTTTTTCCAAAAAGTTTCTTGATCGGTCCATTACCAGTTCCAGGTTACCTACAGTAATAGGGTCAAACACAAAAATCCCATAATTGCCCAAAAATTAGTTTTTCGCAATATTTCACTGAAATCTAGATTTTCAACTTATATTTAAGCCTTCGATTAAAAAATTCATATATAGCTAACTGTTTGTATGTGTCGGGCATTGTATTGTGAGGTGCGCCTGACTATAACTCCCTTACTTGTTAATTCTCATAAATAGAAAACATGCCTAAAATTTACTGCATAAATTTTTATATAAAAACACCAATAGGTTGAAGAAAATATAGTTTTTCCCATATCATGTTATTTGAGTAAAAATAACTCACAATATGGGAAAAACCTACGATCTGGCATCACTGAGCTAGTTTATGCATTGCACTGGAAAAAAGAATTGTTGGGTGTGGTAAAAATTTAAAAGGATCATATAGTAATATAGGGGACATTTACAACAACAACCGAATTCCGTGGTGAACTAGTGATGCTATAAAATATATAGTTGTAATGTATAGCATCAGATTGAAACTGAGCAAGTTCAAGTTTGATCCCAATATCGAAATCATCAGATGCACACGTAAAGGGGTTGTCATGCAGAGAAATTAAGTTACGAATTTTGTCAAAGTCCTTAAAATGATTGCTACAATTTGAGGCTGTTTCGTTGAATGTACTTAAAAAGATAGGCAGCTTATGTTCTAATTTATGTAATTTTGAAATTTCATTGGTTTTCGGAAAGTAACTAAGATCCCCATTTTTAAACTGTTGCTCAAGACATGACATTCTAGCTTTCCAATTATCAACTATTGATACTAAATCGAAAATGTTTTTGTATTTTCCCTGCAAACATAAGCTTAAATGAGAAAATAATGAAGTAACATCACCCAAAAAAGCAAACATTAATAAAAAATCGGGGTCCTTTAAGTACGTAGCTAGTTGTACCGCTTCGGCAGACATTTCACTTTCCACAAATTGCGCAATCTCGTTTCTCAAATTATACAGTCGTTCAATACACTTTCCTTTGCTGAGCCATCTAACTTCTGTATACAACAGAATATCGGGATGGTCTGCTTCGATTTACTTCAAGGAACGATCGGAACATTCGATGGTGACCACCTCTTATCTTCTTTATTATTGAAACCAATATTTTCATTGTATCCCCATATCCAACGGACTTTGCGAAAACCTGCTCCTGGTGGATTATACAATGAAATGTTGGGACAATGATGTTGTTTGATAGGAGGTGACCAACAAAGCCCTTATTTCTGCACCGTCACTGCACACAGAAGCTAACTTTTCTCTACTGGCAAAGGAAAAAATTCGTTCGTTGACTGCATCAAAAATATCTTTTCCACGGCAATTTTTGTGCAACGAACTAAGGCATAAGATATCTTCAGTTATGTTAAAATCGGAGTCAACACTTCTAAAACAAATTAAAAGCTGGCAGGCATCAGTTATATCTGTGCTTTCGTCTAAGCATATGGAATACAATTTTGAGTTTCTTATACTTTGTTTTACCATCGAGTTTATATAATCGCCGATTTCCTCTATGCGATGGGTAATAGTTGTGCGTGATAAGGGAACATCCCTTATCATTTGGCTTAATTCTATACCTTGAGCTCCAAAGCATTCTAAAACCGACACAGCAAGATCTTTAAAGAAAATTCCATCTGATAAGACCTTTCCTTTTTGAGCTAAGGCCAGACTTACTATATATGATGCCTTTTTTTTGGCATAAGATTCGATCTCCTGCGTATTGGGTTGGGCTACGGCCGTTGAACAAAAATATGGATTTAAGCTCAAAGAGCTTTATAATACGCTCATCTGGGCTTAAATTAATATAATCACCATGCAGGCGTTGGTAGTGCTGACGCAAATGGTCCTTTTTACAAGTGCGCATTTCTTTGGTGCACACTAAACATTGTGCTTTATTTAAAGAATTCAAAACAAAAAAAAACTCGTATTCCCATTCAATTTTAAACATTTTTTATTTAAAATAATATTATAGCTATAAAAAATATCGAAAAGTGATTATAAAAAGGCAAATTTGTACAGTGTACTCGCTAGTTTTTTTTTTTTCGCAGTGAGAAAATTCAATATTTTCGACGCAAACTTCGATGTTCTCGCTTTGAGTTCTAAACGAGAACTGATTTTTGTTTGAAAAACTCTCGCTTTATATACGTACACGAACTTCTATTTTTTGCTGCTCTTTTGCCTTTTTTGAATGCCTTTTGTGCATGGCTGCTAATGAGCAAAGGCAGGCACGTAGCCAGGATTTTCAGACGGGGGGGTTTTTATATTTCCAATTTTTTGCTGCCTAACAATTTACATTCTTTCGAAACAATACGTCAATGAAACCGATAGTCGTAACAAAAGTATAAAAAAAGTAAGAAACAGAACTCCAAAAGAAGAAGCACCATAGTGTACGTATAAAAGTTGCTGAAAATTTTAGAACTTAAACCAAACCAAACAATCATTGCTGATTTTATTAACTAATAGTTTTATTATTTTTTACAATCAGAACAGAGTTTACCCGAGAGGGTAGTTGATCGAGAGTGTGTTTTGCTGTGGTTCAGTGGTATGGAAAGTTCCAACAAAATCGACATACCAATATCAAGTACATTAAGAGATAATAAAAATATTATTTCATATTACACATTTAATAACCAAAATTTACATTTCACTTAAAAAAAAAAATAATCTTTAAAACTTCTGAAAGTAGTCGGTGAATATAGTAAATCCCGATATTTGGGTAAGTCAGATTGTCTTAATTTATTTTTTCGATCTCAAAATGTCACCAAAAATTAATTTTTGGACTAATATTGAAAAACTTTCGTGATATTCCTACAGAGTGAAATATTTACTTGAAAAATTTCGAGTGGGTAAAATACCCATGTAAACGGCGTTCTGCCGTGCCTGTATTTGATTATCTGCATACACAACTGCACATAAAAAGTTTACGATTACGAAATAATTCAAAAATAATCGGGATTATTTGTGATTAATGAAAAAATTCGAATTTTTCAAAAAATAGTACGAATATTTTTTTTTGTTTTATTTTGGAGTAACATTTAAATGATGCAATGGTGCTCAAAATTTGAAACGGAATTTTCTCGAAATCCTTACGTGATATAATTTTTTTGATATTTTTCATTTTTTCGGGAGACTAAATCAAACAGAAGCACTAATAAACTTTAACCCTAGTCCTTATAACCGACTTTTACTACGAGAACGTATAACCAAGTACAGGTGTGGCCAGTAGGAATTTTTTGCAAATTTATTTATATTTCGTGGTTATTTCTTCAGGATTTCAACTACCTGTCATAAAGGAAATATATTCAGCTACGTGTAAGTAAAACTTCGTCAGTTGGGCAGAGACAGCAATAAAAACCACTTTTCGAGAGCTAGAAAAATGAGCGCTAGAAGACGGCACGACGTCTTTACATGTAAACGTTACTCATGTAAACGGCCAATTTGTTTGCAGCATTCAAGCACTTTGTTTGTATGTGAAATTTGCAACAATAAAGAAATAAAATAAATAATTTAAGTTATAAAAAATAAATATATATAAATAAAAACATACATTTACATTATCTTATAGCAAAAAACAATTGTTTTATTTATGTACAAAACTTATAAAATTGCACTAAAAGATAGTGGCCACACCTGTACTTGGATATACGTTTATGGGGGTAAAGACTTTGGAGGATCATAGCTCCTCAATGCTTTGACCCAGCACATCAGTTGAGGTGGCAGTCGACGCGGATTACCGTAATCTTCCTAGATCCGGAGTTTTATAAAATTACAATAAATGGTTTAGGAGGTACATCACTCCAAAGTGCCCACTGGCCACGCCTGTACCCGGTTATAAGGACTAGGGTTAAAGGAGGATTTCGTTGTAGAACAGTGTAATTTTCATACCTGCTTAAATCGAGTGGGCAACACTGAAGCAGCGCTTAGACGTTCATGCATCTTGAATGGAATTTTATTCTCGATCACGATACGAGAACAATCTGCCATTTGGACATTGCTCGTCGAACCTAGTAGAGTATGTTTGAACTTCTGAGCTCCGCTCCGAATTTTTCTTCAATGTAACCGTTTCCGTTCTTGCTTCTTGAAGTTTTAATTTGTGCCAAAGAGTGCATTGGAAATACAGTTTAAAATAACATAGTCAGATTGACGACGGGGGGGATTTTAACACCCAAAACCTCCCCCCTTGGCTACGTCCCTGAGCAAAGGGAATAACAAAGGAAAAATACAAAAACAAACAATACAAAAAAATTTTACAAAAATAAGAAACGGTGGTTCCAATGTCTCCGTGGGGTCCCAAAAGAAGTACTTATTCATCTCTGTAGAATTGCAATGACAAGCACGTGTTAGATGTCTATAGCAAATAGCATTGATTGTCGCATATGGGGGAAGTTGTACTGGTGACAAAGTCAATAGCGAATCGATACGATACACTTTCACCATTGAAATTTACTGCAGGGATTCTTTTGAGCTTCGGGTTCTTTGACGATCAAAAAATATGCTTAAGAGATTCGAAAATATTTATAATTTTATAAATTTGACTTTCGCAATCGACTGAAATTAAACTCAATTGCCTTTAATGTTGAGTTTCGTCATAAAATCATTTTACCGACCTCCAAACCTGAATGCAAAAAAATTACATACAGGTTTTTAATCGTTATCTTTTGTTTTTAACCATGGTAAAAATTAAAAAAAAAAAATGGTGTCTGTAAAGTCAATTTACGGACGATAGTTTTACATGATAACGTCAAAAGAAAACACTCATTATTTACATAAAATGGAGCATTCAAGTTCACGTACGCTATTTTGACGATTTTTGAAACTCTCTTAGAATGATTTATTTAAAAGTTAGAAAATAAGTCTCATTTTATAAATTTTTTTTGGCGATTTTTAATATAAGTATAAAGCAGAAAATAATAATTATACTTGACTTTTTAAATTAAAATTGCATATTAAAGTTTTCAAAATCAATTTCATACATACATATATTTAACGTGCAAAGTGAAAAATTGCAAGAAAACTTTCGAACAATTTTTTTACGTCTTATATGTTAATCCGCATAATGCTTATGAGAATTGTAGGTTGAAGTAATGTAACCAAAGACTGTGTTACTACTAATATCTCCAAGGCTGCAATTATAATGAAGCTAAAGCTGAAGCGTAGGCTGTCATGTGTTTTTTGTTGCGGAAATACAACAAGCACATGACAGCTTCACACTAATTGCAGCCAAACGCTCATACAAACGAACTGCGACACGCAAATTTTATAAATTTCGATAGAGTATGCAGGGGGAGTGAATATATTTTGTTGCTCTGTTATTTTCTTTAAAAATACAGGATTCAGTTTGTCTTTGTTTTTCAAATTTATTTGTTCACAAGAGAGACGTTTTATGAAAACAACGCTAGGAATTCGTAGAAGGTACCAAGGCAAGACCAAAACAATCGGACTTCTCGCCTCAACACATTGAGAAGTGTTTTTCATTCTGATTGTTTTTCGGCAGTCCCGCGCTTGTCTATCGATTGCGTGACGTGTGAATTTGTGTGTGCGCCCATAGTCATACGTAAATTTGTATTTGGACGTTTGCATATTTTCGCCTTGTCTTGCTTGTGAAGAGACGATTGAGACGATTTGCTTTCTCATGAGAGCGAACTCTCTGCTCTAAACCGGTTTGAAATTTTGTGTATTTGATTGTGTTTGTGTGCACACGCACATTGAGTTTTTTGTCGTCATTTTTTCGCAGATAGAATGTCCTATCATCGATTTAATAGACTTTATCACGTCAAAATATGTTTAATTTCCTTTACTTTAATGTTTCAATTGCAATACGGAAAACATAGCCATATCGAAGTCGCGCTTTTATTTTGAAATACAAATATTCATGAGCTCTAATACAGTTTCGATATTAAAAATATCGATTTTATGTGTGGGTGTGTATGTGTGTTTTAGTTTCACCCAGAAATTGTGAAAATATGTCAATAGCGCCATCTCGGCCTATGAATGAAGGTGAAGCCAGATATTGTCATATGGAGGGCCAACGTTTTTTTTTTTTTTTTTTTTTTACAAATCCATGGAAAACACGCAAAAGCGCACCCAACATATAACAACCGCCACACGACCCCAAAAGGACTTAAATTGCACCACCGCGGACCTTAGTACGTGTCAACGTTCGGACATGACATAATTTTTTCAACACATTGTCATTTGGGTACAGTACAGATGAAAAGTCAAAGCCCACCTATGGGTGTGAGTGTATGGACGTGGGTGCGCTGGAGCAGATGGAAGCACTAAGAGAAAGAAAAAAAATTTTTTTTTTTGACCACACATCACCATGCTCTTTTTCCTTTGCCCCAGACGAAATGTACATGTCCCACTTGCATACATACACATACATAGATGTCCTTTGGCCACCAACAAATGACAATGAATGCGGCTGCGAGATTATGCTCTCAAATTTCAGAGTCACAGCTGATGTTGATGACGGACGTGACAGTTGCACAAAAAGCGAGTGGCAAGTTTGTTGCCAATAAGTAAATTGTTACTGGGATAGAAATAAATAAATGATTGTCGGGGGCATGCTCTGTAGAGGGCCTTTTTTTCCTTTGAGGAGTGAGGATATAACAAGAGACATAACAAATGATTTTCTATTCACGGTAGGAGCATACGGTGCTCTTTTTATGTCTGTATTAATTTTGATTTTGTACGTTCAGTTTTCTTTAATGAAGCAGACTTTTAGGAGCGTTGTCAAATACATATAAGGACAACAAAGAAAAAATGTCGGAAAAAACAAAACAAAAAAAATTAAACAATCCCGGACCACAGGTGGTCATCGAAGACCTAAAGTCTTGAAGTTTAGATTATACATTCTTTATAAAATATATGCGCTCGCTTATCGCAATTCGTTTTATTCACGAAGCATACTTTTATGCTGGTTGTGTTGAATTTTAAGTGACTGACGCCAACAAGAAAGCCACTGTCGTTCCTTAATGGGGAAGATTTCGGTTGGTCCCTGCAAAATTGAAATCGTATTTAACGACGATGCGACAGCATGAGAATATGCAAAAATCTCGCTGCTCGCTGCTCGCTTCCCGGCCGAACGCCGAGAGTCATAAAAAAGACATTTAGTTAGCATCGCATAGCAAAACAATAGGCGCACGAAAGCTCAAAATTTAAATGATTAATGTGTCGCAATAATATTGGGAGTACGTTACTCACTAATTACATTTTAAGCTGAGTCCGTGCTACAGATTCCACTAGCCGGGTCGGCATCACTAATTCTTCTCCGCTTTTCGCTTTATTCCATTTTTTGCCGTTTTGATTAAATTTTTATACCCGACACTAGAGATGGGCGCGTGCCTAGGTTTTTCGGCACGTCACGACACGTGCACGAATGAAATTTTCCAATCACGCACGGTCAAAAATTTTTGAAGCAGATCACGAACACGGCACGCACGACAAAGTTTTTTACTTCGTATTTTATAAAAAGTTGTTATTTATTGTACATATTTTTATTTCTATTTTATTAACCATGGAGAGTACGTCGCGTTTTGATTGATACCCGGGTTCGCTATACATACGTCGCAAATGAGTCGTTGTTACGTCTTAAATTGTGTTTTTTTTTTTTTTAATTTTTTAAATAGCCTTGTCACATTCTGAAAGTGGCCTAAGGCGTTTATCCAGATTCAGATCCAGATTCCAAACGTAAATTCAACTTTTCTAAAAATAATCGTGCAGCTTCATTATGCCGCAGAGAGCTGCTTACCGAGAAAATAAAAAAAACTAATGCGTTTGTCATTCACTATCTGCGTGCTTTATGAAATTCCAGTCACTATTTAAGTTTTGTTATGAAAAAGCAATTTTTTCAATTTTTTTCTTTTTGAAGAATGTATTTTTATTTATCTTTTGCTAATAAAATTGACTCACAAAAATCTGTGCATCTATTTATTTTGAGCTTTCAGGAAGCAACGAGCAATGTGTTCATACAATTAAATATACTTATGAAAAAAACTGATTCGTTATAAATCGATTCGCTATACGTCGATTTCTCAGGAAGGAGAAAGGATTTATAATGAAGCCCTACTGTTGAAGAATTCGATTACTTTATGTAAATGTATGGGTATTTCCAGAAAAAAGTAAATTTCTTGTCACGTCCGAGCATATGTTATTGCCTTTTTGATCTGCAAAAAATTTTTATAAGTATAAAAGTCCGGAAGAGCTACGCGATAATAGTTAGATTATGATACGAATGTGAAAAATATACATACATAGGTACGAAAATGATTCTCAAATAGCTTTCAGGCTTTTCAATACAAAATTTTAATTTTTTTGGCGTTTTAATCAAAAGTTTTTCTATCAATAATGCCGTTTGTTTTTGTTTGAGCCTAGTACTACAACTTTGTCATTGATAGTAAAGAGAAATATTGAACAGCTTACGAGATATAGCCAAAAGTAAGTGCGCAACTTAATTTTCGGCCAAATTTTTTTTAGATCGCTAAAAAAAACCTCGAACCAATCCGACTAAACCAAATATGAGGCGTTGCTATACTCCTCGAGGACTCGCAGAAACTGCAATCCTTTTCTCCGAAACATTTTATGTGTTGCCCAGTGTTATTCAATTCATAAAAACAAAGCAGATATTTTTATACCCGACACACTCTGTGTCGAGGGTATATTGCGTTTGTGTGGTTGTGTGTAACACCCAGAACCAGTCGAGATACACCATACAAAATATATATAGAAATGATCAGTGTCACCAGGAGATTCGATTTAGACATGTCCGTCCGTCTGTCTGTCTGTCTGTCTGTCTGTCCGTCTGTCTGTTTGTATACAGTTTTCTTATCGAAGGAGTTGAGCTATCTTGACAAAATTTGGTATGCGTGCTCACGGCGACATGAGTAAGAACAAGTTCGAGAATGGACCCGATCGCACCATTTTTAGGGGTACCACCAGTACTAGGGTCTGTTACGAAAATCACAAAAACTGCTCTAAAACTGAAGTTTTTCAAAATATTTTGATGAAAGTTGATATTTGATCATGTTTAAAGGCCAGTAATATGATTTCCAAAAGTTGTAAAAGTGGGCGTGGCAGGAGGGCGTTTTTCGAATATTGTCTCTTACACCCGAAATTCAAATGGGACTTCAACGAAATTTGGCAGTTATGCTTCCTTTGTAGCCATAAACATCCTCTCCAAAACAATTTTTGATAGGTCCATTATTAAGGGTATCTCCAGTACTAGGGTCTGTCACAAAATTCCAAAAACTGCCCCAAAAATCTGACTTTTTCGAAAAATGTCAATGAAATTTAGAATCTGAGCATATACAGTGGAAATCGTTTATAGCAGGTCCGGCTATAACAGACTATCGTATACAACAGACAAAACCTCTGGTCCCTCCAAGTGTAATGGGAATAATACATAGGAATTCGTATATAACGGACATCGCTTTTAGTAGACATATCGCTTATAAAATACACGTTTGGAAGTCCCCAGAGCCCGATGTATCGTTTGTAATAGACAAATGACTGATTCCTTTGTACGACGTATACAATATACTGTTACATTTTGTTTTTGTGCACAATGTTTTTGTTATGACAGATACATACCTAATACTAACGTAAGGCGGCCAACCGTCCCGCATTCCGAGGCAAACATTTTTCTCGGTCATTACTGCCAATAACAGAATGTCTGCTATAGATGATATATATATCGGATATATCAGACTGTCTTCTATATTCGATATATTTCTATGATAGAAGTCGTATACAACAGACATATTTTCCGGTCCTTTGAAGTCTGCTATAAACGATTTGGACTGTATATACACCGAGAGAAAAAGGTAGTTATATTAACTGAAAAAGCAGGTTAAAATAACCGAGTTCACCGTTAATTGTTAGCTTATGTGTAGTAGCGGTCAATTCAACAGTACAAACACAGTCAATAAGGATATAACTACCTGATGGTTGATATAACTGTCTCGCGGTTAAATCAACTGTCACCAGCGACTGGGAAAAAAAATTTATTTTTTTCTTTGACTTCTTTTTCTTTTTTTGTTTATTAATATTTTTTTTTTTTATTAAATTATTATATTTTTTCTTTATTTATTTGTTTTTATTTAAATCTTTTTCTCTTTCATCTCTTTAAATTTTCTCGCCTCGGCCGAGCCTTGAACCGCTGACCTCCACTTCGCTGGGCGAACGTCTTAACCATTACGCTAAACGAACGAATTTAATTTGTTGGTCAAAATGCTCACTTGAGCTTATGGTTGCTCAAGTTTTGGGGAACGTCCTTAAAGAATTGTTTCACTCCCAAAATTTTTTGCTTGAAAATGAACCATTAAAAAAAAAATTAAATAAATTAAAACCCTAAAAATTTTGGAGAAAATTTTTGTCTTCCAAAACAACTACACTCTGAACAAAAAAAAACTGTTATTAAAAAAAAAATCCAGAAAAATTTCCGCCGCCAGCAGGGATAGAACCCCGAAGCTCACGACTGTCGAGTAACAGTTTAAAGTACTGAGCTATCGAATACTTCGGAAACGGTTGATCAGAATGCGAACTTATACGTCTAAGTGAACGAAAGCGAATTTGAACATAAAAAGTAACTGTTTTTCAACTGTTGATTTGACTTCCTTTTCCAGTGCATTTAACGGGGAATACAGTTTATTTGACCACTCTTACTTCAACTGTTCTAAGTAGTTGATTTAACTGTTGTTATTTCTCTCGGTGTATATACATATTTAAGCATCCGATTAGAATTCAAAAAATTTGTAAAAGTGGGCGTGACAAGTGGGGCGGTTTTCATAAGGAAATTGAACAAAGTTCGGTTTAGTTTTAAGGCTCCTAATGGCTTTAAAAAATCTCTTGAATATTCTTTCTTAATGGTGTTAGAAATTTCACTGTGTGTGCCGCTTAATAGCTGAGAAACCTAAGGCGAAGAGGGAAATCCCCATGGTAGTTTTCATCAAAAAGCAAACAAAAAAAGTTTGGAAGGGGCAACACTGAGGGCGAAAAAGAGATCTTGACGGAAGAAAGAGTAGAAGTCAGAAGAGTTTCCGGTCAGAGAACGCGTGCGAACGAAGGCGTGAAGAAATAAGGAACGCAAGAAAAAAACGAATCTAAACGCATCGAATATTAAGCGAAGACCCACGGGCGAGACCATCATTCGGGTTATTCGAAAGTAACAAAAAAATTAAACAAAAGACATTTACCGACACTTCTTAACAAAATAAAATTTAAAGAAGGTGAAGGATTACGCCTGAAAAGCTGGCTAAGCTTCGATTCCGCGTGCGAGCCGGAAAAGTTTTTTTTGTTCGAGACCGATCTGTACTATGAGAGAGAACCTTCGAGCGGAGCCGATAGTTCCCTTCCAAAAATAAACCGTTTGTACGTCTGGTAAATCCGAGTGGGAAAAGGAAAGAGAGTGACGGATGAAATCCAGAATGGAAGCGGTTAAAAGCATCACTCCTGAAATTGATTGAAAACACGTATTGCGAATATTTAGCTGGTACAGTTAAGCAAAGAAAACACAAAAAAAAAAAAAAAAAATTAAATTTAAATTAAATTAAAGATACAAAAAAAAAAAAATTTTTTTTTCAAAAAAAAAAATACAAAAAAAAAAAAGAAAAAAAAATTTTTTTGATAATAAAAGGAACAAAAATAAACATAAGTTGCTATATCTTCGTTGAAATTGACGTATGAATGAATTGAAGAAGGAAAAGAATAAAAAAAAAAAAAGAGAGAAGAAAAATTTTATATGTTATGATTAGTGTTTAGTTTTTTTTGTACCCTATCATGTGTTTAAGTATCCTAACCTATAAGTACCAGATAACACTACGACTACGGTTGGTGCGCACTGGACCTACAGTCATCACTTGTAAGTAAATGATATTGAAACGAATATTGCTTTTGTAGAATAAACTTTAAACATCCAAAACTATCATTTTATTAAATTGCTCATTCACACTTTATAAAATTAAAATTCCCTAGAACTACATTCCGTTATTGGTCAAAACTAAAGAGTAAATTAAACTAAAAGAATACAAAGTAAAGTAAATCAAAAAAAAAAAAGAAAAACAAAAACCAAAAACGAAACAGTATATATGTAATTACACTTCATTGTCTATTTCATTCACATGTATAAGAGTATGAGGCTAATACAATGGCCAGGTAAAGCAGTGTCTTATTATAAATGCTGCCAATTTTATTTTGACTTTATGTTATTGTTTGCGCACTCAATTTTGAATTTAAGTGAACTCAAATGTTAGTTCAAGTATGCTCCATTGAATTTCTTTACTTCTTTCTAATTTGTTTCTATTAATAAATATTGTTATGAACTGATAAATTTTGTTTTGTGAAGAAGAAGGTTGATGGCCAAGATGGTTGATTGAGACGAGATATAACAAAAAGGGGTAGTTGTACTAAACTAAGGGCGTTACAATTACCATGGAAGGGGTAAAAGGGGAAAATAATTGCGCTCCGCATGAATTAACACCATTCATAGCAAAAGTTATTGGATTACCAGTGCACAGAATCTTCGTTTCTTTTAGTCAGATAAAATTTTCAGGTTTGCAGTCGGAAGTGGCTTTGATTGAATGCAATACTGTAGCTATGTTTACGCTTACTCGGGAATTTGGTACAGAACTACGCCACTTGCTAGAGCTAGCCGAACATTATTAAGATGATTACTGAAATCCCAAGTTAATCGAAATTTAAAGACATTTTTTTTATTGGATCTATTTAAAACCCGTGCGTAACATAGATGGCGCCCAACGAAATGGCTGTTGAAAGGGGATTTCAAACAGACCATTTGAAATTTGCTAGAATATTCGAATATCAATTCTTTTTTTGTCATCACATTCGGGTACAGGTGATCATGCTCTTTAAGTTACAAAGAAATGACGGAATATATTCTGCGTTCTTTACACTAAAGTGCACTGGTTCAAGTACTAGAATGCAGATGCTAACGTTTCTTTTTCAAGTCGGACAAATTGCTTGTGAGTTAAGAGACACTTGTTAAGACAGTTAGATACGTTGGAGTCTGAAGCTTAGATCCTCGAAAAATAATTAAGCAAAATAACAAGCACTGAAGGCACAGTTCTACAACTACGGACCGTAGCATAAAAAAAAAAAAAAAAAAACTTCTATTTGTAACGTGTTTGTTAAGACACAGTTCATAATGGGGAGCTATACTAACGTCTGTTTGCAACGTGCTAGTATCTTCTAAATTGGCCATCTTCGTCGTCAGCCTGAAATCTTCACAGAATTTGAAATATTCAATACAAACAAAAACATAACTTTGATACGAATTAACTAACTGTCGCAAAGTTCGTTCCTATTATTAAAAAAAAAAAAAAAAAAAAAAAAAAAAAAAAAAAAAAAAATTTAAATTAAATAAAACGTTTATATTTTCGTTAAAATTTTTCTTAACTTGCTTAACAGTATGAATACTCGGAAGAATGTTAAAAGCGTCTCAACCAGTTTGAATTATTCACGTGGAAAAGGGCGTATCTCGGCAGCAAGCTCGCCGGGTCGAATTTTAGGCACTCCGTCCCTTCAGCCCGATAGACAACTGGTATCACACTCTCCGCCGGGTAACATCCACGGACAAGTAGGCCCCAGTTTATCTGCAGCCTCAGCAAGTTGCATCCCCAATCTAGTAGGATTTAATGAATTCATAGCAGTAAATAAAATTAGCGAACCTTTACAGGGATTAAGCCGATCAGACCTCTCGTTAGATACCAACCCAGACCCCATTCCGAACATGGCCCAATTTCAAAATCAGGCACCCTCCGAAACGGAAAATGACATATTTCATCGCATCCAAGAAATGATTAGAAACTCTCAAGCCGAACTTAGAACGGAATTAACCGCAATCAAGGAACAAGTTTTAAATACACAGCCGAATGCACGTCCAGAGTTGTTTAACGCGGTTTCAAATGATTCGAATCCATCAGGCTTCTCTCACTCTATCTCACCTAAGCTTGATTTAGAAAAATGGAAGGTCACGTATGACGGTACTACTAGCGTTTCAGATTTTCTCTTTAAAATAGAGACTTTGTGCAGACGAACACAATGTAGCAACGATCACTTACTTTCTAACTTTCAAGTATTTTTAACTGGTAAAGCCGAACGGTGGTATTGGGCATTCATAAGACAGGAACAAAATGTCACGTATCCCATGTTAAAATACTACATTACCAAAGAATTCGGAACACTTGAATCGGATCATGAGATTCTCATGCGATTGTCCAACCGAAGACAATCCCCCAAAGAGTCTTTTGACGAATTCTATAGTGCTGTATTGGAGATGAATGCTAGGATGAAACAACCTATTAACGACAAAACGCTGATAAGCATTTTGAAACGGAATGTCAATCAAAATTTGAAACTTCTGCTTTTCAATGCCGATTCGAAATCAGTACACGATCTGAGAGACCATGCGCGGAGCGCGGAACAAGTTTTGCGCGAAGGCAAAGTATTATTTTCCCAAGGAAATCCTGCTAGAAATATTAGTGAGCTAGACGCTAAAGCCCATTTAGAAGATTATGATTCAGATATAGATCCTCAAGTGGAGGCATTACAATTTTCTCGTCTTCGGCTTTCAAAGCCTGATTACAGTAATATCAAATGTTGGAATTGCTTAGCCTTAGGGCACTCCTATATCTACTGTCCTAAGGAAGAAAGACATATATTTTGTTATAAATGTGGCAACCGCGGTGTAGTGACTGTAAAGTGCACGAACCAACACCTGGGAAACCGAAGGCAGAACGAGACGGTTACCGGGGACTCTCGTTCCAAAATAACCACCCCGAGCACTTAAATACTTCCACAAGATCTTCGACTGTAATAGAGGAGGCAGTTGAAGACAATTCACCCAACTTTACTACTCCATCCAAGTTAGTTTCTAAAAATATTCTTGCTAATCGAAAACGTATGCAGAAGCGACGTTTATTCCGGAAATTAATTGAGTCGTCCAAATTATGTAGTGAAAAGGATGAAAGACCGTTCGTTAAAATTACAATATTCAATCATGCTTTCTATGCTTTGTTGGATTCCGGTGCAAGCGTTTCAGTATTGGGAAAAAATTGTCAAGAGTTCATTAAAGAGAACCATCTTCAGATAAAGCCTTTTAAATCTCACCTAACGACCGCGGATGGATCAAAAAACCTGGTACATGGTCATGTGGAATTGCCTGTAACTTATAAGGGTACAAAGAAAAACATTGTATTTTATATTGTACCCAGCTTATGCCAGGAAGCGTATCTAGGTCTGAATTTTTGGCAGGAATTTGCCATAGCTCCGAACATTATTCCAGCCATCGAATCTTTACAATTACCTCTTAAACTCCCCCCTGAAGAGGATGTGCATTTTCACAAGCTATCAGCAGATCAAAAATTGGAATTAGACAAAGTTATACTAAAGTTTCCCTCCTTCGAAAAGCATGGTCTAGGATGTACTTCACTACTAGAACACCATATAGACACTGGTGATTCAGCTCCCATTAAAAGTAGACATTACCCACTGTCACCACCCAGACAAGCAGAAGTATACGCAGAATTGGATAGGCTACTAAAGTTAAGAGTCATCGAAGAGAGTAACTCGCCATGGTGCTTTCCTATTGTGAATGTGAGGAAACCGGGAAAAGTTCGTCTATGTTTGGACTCACGGAAGCTTAACCAAATCACAAAAAAGGATTCTTACCCGTTGCCCCATATAAATGGCTTGCTGAGTAGGCTTAAAGATACGCATTTCATTAGTGGAATAGACTTGAAAGACGCGTTCTTCCAGATCAAGCTTTCCGATACTTCCAAAGAAAAAACCGCCTTCGCAGTTCCAGGTAGACCACTCTATCAATACCGTGTCATGCCTTTTGGGCTTTGTAATGGGCCTCAGACTATGAGCCGTCTAATGGACAAAGTAATTCCCTCTCGAATTCGCGAGAATGTTTTTGTATACCTAGACGATTTACTGGTTTGTAGCACATCGTTTGAAGAACATATTGACTTGCTGCGTGAGGTGGCCACTTGTCTGAAAAATTCTGGTCTAACTATAAATCTTTCTAAAACCAAATTCTGCCAAAACGAAATCAAATATCTAGGCTACCGTATTGGTAAAGGTTGTTTAAAGGTGGATCCAGATAAAGTCTCAGCCATAAAAGATTTCCCTCAACCAAAAACTCCTCGTCAAGTTCGAAGGTTCATTGGTATGGCCAACTGGTACCGAGCATTCATCCCGAATTTCGCAGATTTAGCAGGCCCTCTTACAAATTGTTTGCGCAAAACCAATAACAAATTTTCGTTGTCTCCCGAAGCTGTTGAGAGCTTTGAAAAGCTGAAGATCGCCCTTTCTGATGCACCTGTACTAGCACAACCTGATTTTAACAAGGAATTCATCATTCAATGTGATGCCTCACGTATTGGCGTAGGAGGGGTTTTATACCAAATCGATGAGAATGGCCTGGAGCGACCCATTTCCTTTGTTTCGCAAAAGTTGAATCGAGCACAGCGTAATTACACCGTTACAGAGTTGGAATGTCTGGCAGCAGTAATCAGCGTAAAGCGTTTTCGGCCCTATGTGGAAGGCTTGCCGTTTAAAATCATCACCGACCACTCAAGCCTAAAGTGGCTAATGAATCAAAAGGACTTAAGCGGCCGCTTAGCAAGATGGAGCCTTAAGCTACAAGGATTTGAATTTGAAATGGAGCATAGAAAAGGTACTCTGAACGTCGTTCCTGACGCCTTATCCCGTTTTGATGTAGACTCTCTTACGGTGAATTATACCATCTCAGATATTGATCTTACTGCACCAGATTTTGATAGTGAGGAATACACTGGACTACGAACCTATATACAAACCAACACTGATCAGCTACCTGACCTGCAAGTAGTCGATAAATTCGTATACAAACTTGTTAAATTTAGACAAGGTGCGGAGAACGAAGAAGACAGTCTGTGGAGGTTATGGCTCCCGAAAACCCTCATCGAAACCGCCATATTAAAAGCTCATGATTCGAGTGGCCATGGAGGATACGCTAAGACCCTTGCTAGAATTCGCGAAAAATATTTCTGGCCCGCTATGGTTAAAGACGTTAAGTCGCATGTGCGTAACTGCGACGATTGCAAAATCATCAAGGTCACAAATCAGCTTTCTAAACCACCCATGGGAAACGCATTCAACACTTCTCGACCAATGCAAAGACTGTATTGTGACTTTCTTGGCCCTTACCCCGGGTCAAAGGCTAAAAATACCATCCTATTCATTGTATTGGACCACTTCACAAAATTTGTGTTTCTACGTGCATTTAGATCAGGAACTTCGAGCAACGTCATTGATTTCTTCCAAAATGAGCTGTTCATCACTTTTGGAGTCCCGCAGTTCATCCATAGCGATAATGGGAAGCAATTTGTCTCAGCGGAAATGAAAAACTTCTTCGAACAATATGGAATAACGCACATCCAAACAGCACTATATTCTCCGCAAGCCAATGCATCCGAAAGAGTGAACAGAGAAATAATTTCGAAATTAAGACTCTACCTGAAAAATGAACCACACCACCTCAATTGGGATAAACATATCCCGAAAATTTTAAACACTCTTAGAAGCGATTTTCATAGTTCCATTCAATGTTCACCTTATTATGCTATGTTTGGGCAAAACATGTGCTTACACGGCTCGTCATATCCAATATTGCAAAAACTCAACATGTTACGAGATGATACCGTTGTTCATAGAGCCGATAAGCTAGCAACCGTCAGAGACAAAATCTCACTAAACTTGGAAAGAGCACACGAAAAGGCCTCAAAAGTCTATAACACCCGAACTAAAGAAACCAACTTTAAGGAGGGACAAGAAGTATTCCGGAAAGCCCATAATTTGAGCAACTTTCAAAAAGGGATCAATGCAAAATTCATGCCCAAGTTCATTAAATGTAGGATCACAAAAAAGATTGGAAACTCCCTCTACAAACTGGAGAATCTACAAGGAAAAATTATAGGAGTATTTCATGCTTCTGATCTGAAACCCTAGTTGTTCCACTGTTGATTGCCCGGCTAGCTCAGTAGGCAGAGAATGATACTCTTTATCTCAGGGTCATGGGTCGTGCCACACGTTAAGCAAAATTTTTTTTTCTGTTCTAAATTTACTGTAATCCAGTATTTAGAAGCAGCTTTGTTAGAAATTTCACTGTGTGTGCCGCTTAATAGCTGAGAAACCTAAGGCGAAGAGGGAAATCCCCATGGTAGTTTTCATCAAAAAGCAAACAAAAAAAGTTTGGAAGGGGCAACACTGAGGGCGAAAAAGAGATCTTGACGGAAGAAAGAGTAGAAGTCAGAAGAGTTTCCGGTCAGAGAACGCGTGCGAACGAAGGCGTGAAGAAATAAGGAACGCAAGAAAAAAACGAATCTAAACGCATCGAATATTAAGCGAAGACCCACGGGCGAGACCATCATTCGGGTTATTCGAAAGTAACAAAAAAATTAAACAAAAGACATTTACCGACACTTCTTAACAAAATAAAATTTAAAGAAGGTGAAGGATTACGCCTGAAAAGCTGGCTAAGCTTCGATTCCGCGTGCGAGCCGGAAAAGTTTTTTTTGTTCGAGACCGATCTGTACTATGAGAGAGAACCTTCGAGCGGAGCCGATAGTTCCCTTCCAAAAATAAACCGTTTGTACGTCTGGTAAATCCGAGTGGGAAAAGGAAAGAGAGTGACGGATGAAATCCAGAATGGAAGCGGTTAAAAGCATCACTCCTGAAATTGATTGAAAACACGTATTGCGAATATTTAGCTGGTACAGTTAAGCAAAGAAAACACAAAAAAAAAAAAAAAAATTAAATTTAAATTAAATTAAAGATACAAAAAAAAAAAAAATTTTTTTTCAAAAAAAAAAATACAAAAAAAAAAAAGAAAAAAAAATTTTTTTGATAATAAAAGGAACAAAAATAAACATAAGTTGCTATATCTTCGTTGAAATTGACGTATGAATGAATTGAAGAAGGAAAAGAATAAAAAAAAAAAAGAGAGAAGAAAAATTTTATATGTTATGATTAGTGTTTAGTTTTTTTTGTACCCTATCATGTGTTTAAGTATCCTAACCTATAAGTACCAGATAACACTACGACTACGGTTGGTGCGCACTGGACCTACAGTCATCACTTGTAAGTAAATGATATTGAAACGAATATTGCTTTTGTAGAATAAACTTTAAACATCCAAAACTATCATTTTATTAAATTGCTCATTCACACTTTATAAAATTAAAATTCCCTAGAACTACATTCCGTTATTGGTCAAAACTAAAGAGTAAATTAAACTAAAAGAATACAAAGTAAAGTAAATCAAAAAAAAAAAAAGAAAAACAAAAACCAAAAACGAAACAGTATATATGTAATTACACTTCATTGTCTATTTCATTCACATGTATAAGAGTATGAGGCTAATGCAATGGCCAGGTAAAGCAGTGTCTTATTATAAATGCTGCCAATTTTATTTTGACTTTATGTTATTGTTTGCGCACTCAATTTTGAATTTAAGTGAACTCAAATGTTAGTTCAAGTATGCTCCATTGAATTTCTTTACTTCTTTCTAATTTGTTTCTATTAATAAATATTGTTATGAACTGATAAATTTTGTTTTGTGAAGAAGAAGGTTGATGGCCAAGATGGTTGATTGAGACGAGATATAACAAAAAGGGGTAGTTGTACTAAACTAAGGGCGTTACAATTACCATGGAAGGGGTAAAAGGGGAAAATAATTGCGCTCCGCATGAATTAACACCATTCATAGCAAAAGTTATTGGATTACCAGTGCACAGAATCTTCGTTTCTTTTAGTCAGATAAAATTTTCAGGTTTGCAGTCGGAAGTGGCTTTGATTGAATGCAATACTGTAGCTATGTTTACGCTTACTCGGGAATTTGGTACAGAACTACGCCACTTGCTAGAGCTAGCCGAACATTATTAAGATGATTACTGAAATCCCAAGTTAATCGAAATTTAAAGACATTTTTTTTATTGGATCTATTTAAAACCCGTGCGTAACAATGGTCCTGTTTTTTGGGCGTGTTTTAAAAATTATTTAAACATATTTGGCTGTGTCGGGTAATTTTTTTTACTGTCAGGCTCGCCTGCCTTTAACGCCCTTACTTGTTTTATTTGTGATGTTTTTCGTTTCGTTCCATTTTTATCTATTTAATCTTATTTTAGTTTGTTTCGATGCTTCAAGCCGCAACATCGCAATATCAGCTTTTAGAGAATTTTCAGTTTGAATTTGAATTGTTCAATTTGAATATTTATATTCTCCGCGTGTGAGAGTGTGTAAGTGTGATTGCGCTCTTCTCGATTCCCTGCAGTAATGAAGAGGTCAATTTGCCAAACAGGAGTACTCTGAGGTTACTCGAAATATGACTAGTCAAAATGTACAGTATTTTATGTATCTACGGAGATCTACGGGAGGTGAGTTTCAGGATTTCCCTTCGCTTTGTGCTTCGATTGCGAAGTAGAAAAGAAATTGTTATTGTCTGCTTTAAGTTCGCATTCTGATCGTTGCGCCACCGAAAGGTAGTTAGCTGGACGGTTAAGACTATCGCTCAGCGACCTCATGGGTTGGGGTTCGATCCCTGGCTCGGGTGAGAATAATTTTTTTTTTATTACCAAGTTTTTTTTATGTTTATATTTTAATTTATTTTATTATACCTTTTCCGAAGGAAAGGGTATATTAAGTTTGGCTCGGAGTATGTAACATGCCAAAGGAGTCGCGATAGATATAGACATATACTTATATATAATATATTCTTGATCAGGGTGCCAAGAGGAATCGATCTAGCCATGTCTGTCTGTCTGTCTGTCTGTCTGTCTGTCTGTCTGTCTGTCTGTCTGTCTGTCTGTCTGTCTGTCTGTCTGTCGGTCACACTTTAGTTTTTCGTAATTAACTCCTAAGCCATGAAAGATATCATATTGAAATTTGGCATGGACTTCAACCAGGTAAATGTCCGAAAAACTGCATACAAATTTTTTTCGTCGTCCCTTCTTGGGTCGTGGGAAGTGGTTCAGAAGTTTCAAAAATCACGATTTTTAACGTTTTTCGTGAATAACTTTTTTACTATACATCCCAGCTTATTGAAATTTGGTGTGTGCATAACTACTATGTAGACTTAAGCTTTCGCTGAAAAAAAATTGCGACATCGCTATATTTATGGTCATCATCCTACACATTAGAAAAAAAACACTCTTTCTTTTATTCTCATATCTGTATACAAAAATGATTTTTTTTTTTTGCTTCTTCTGATTGTCTATTTTGCCGCCAAATAAAGTCGTCACTTAAGGTTAAAATTTGACCACCATTCGCGAAATTCGCAAAAATTTGATTTTCACTATTTTGAATTGAGTATTTCGCAGCTAAACAAAATGTCCTCTAACGGTTAAATTTTGACCATGACCATCATTCGCGAAACTCGCGAAATGTTGATTTCCACTATTTTGAATTGAGTATTTCGCAGCTAAACAAAATTTCCTCTAAGGGTTAAAATTTTATCAAGACCACCATTCGCGAAATTCGCAAAAATTTGATTTTCACTATTTTGAATTGAGTATTTCGCTGCTAGACAAAATGTCCTCTAACGGTTAAAATATGACCATGCCCACCATTCGCAAAAAATTTGTACTTAAATATAATTTCGAGTTTGTGAAGCTAAATCGAAGCACAGATAATGTGTAGCTAGAACAACGAAAAGGGCAGGAATTTTTGTTAAGGTAATGTTTCAACATATTTAAGGCTGAGGAAAAGGTATGTGTGCAATCGGCTTAGCCGATGTAAACTTCTTTACTTGTTTAATAGTTAATTTTGAAATAAAAAAACGTTTCGCTAAATTTTTAAGTATTTTTTTTTCTATTATATCTTTTTTTTTTTTTAATATGTATTTTTCAATTAAAAAATTTGTGTAGTAAAAATTCTACTCGTGCGTTCCACAAAAACTTCAGCAACCAAAAACTCAAATGAGCGTTTTGATCAATACATTAAATTTGCTTGTTTAGCGTAATGGTTAAGACGCTGACTTACCAACCCAGAGATCAGCGGTTCGAGGCTCGGTCAAGGCGGGAAAATTAAAAAAGTAGTGAAAAAGAAAATATTAAAAAAAAAACACAAGAGAAAAAAAGTACAAAACAAAGAGGAGAAAATAACTTTTTTTTTTTTTCATAAAATGTGCAAAAAAAACAAATTGACCAAAAATTGACCCAACTGTATATACTCCAGGTCTAGTTCATATGAGCAAAAACTGTGACTAGTTATTTTCCAATGACAGCTCAACGTTAAAAAAGACAGTTCAAAGCATTGGTTGGCAAATTAAAAGGGAGTAGTCCTGGTATTTTTGTGACTAGTTGGGGAGTAGTTGGAGAGTAGTTGGAATTACTGCAGGGTTGTTATTGCCTTATTTTCTAACGTCTGTTTTAGACATTTTTCATGAATGACATGTTCCGATGTTGCACAACATGCGGTTAAGTATTCTGTGGTAATTTTTGTTCTATTATTTTTTGTTTTTTTTTTGTTTTGGTTTTTTTACTTAAATCAATGCATGCAGTTGACAAATAATATTTCAGTATTGTATGTATCTCCTTTGCTCGCGTTATTTTGGAAATTCAAAAACGCTCGAAAGGAACATTTCATATACATAGGTATGTACACAGAGAAAAAAACCAACCAGAAAACTGGTTAAATCAAAAGGAAAAACATACACAACGGCTTCAACAAGGTATATTTTTAAATTTAACAATTTTTCTTGTTGGAAAAAATAAAGATTTTCCTTTTGAATCAACCACCCTGCAAACACACTACCTGTTAATTATCAGGAGATTTAACTAATAGCGCTAACTATACTTTTTGGTAGTCAATATGAAAAAGATTATATTATATTAGCTCCTTAAGGGCAGTGTTTGACTAGGGCTAAGGGCTCGCATATGTTTTGACATACAGTTGTCTTGCTTTTTCATGGTAGGCATACTGACTGTTTCACGAGTGAAATATCCAGTACTATTAATAAGAATTCCTAGGGTTATAATGTGGTATAGTTAACAACAAAATTCGTTAGACATCACGCATATATCAGTAGTATTATCAGGAAGCCTTTTAGGTGGGTGTATGGAAAGCCTCACGGAAAAACCCCTTAGGCATTCCTTTGAAAAGAGGTATGACTTTTTGGCAAGCCTACCGGTAGAATATTTTAGGGCTAGCGTCAAAATTAAGTATTGCTGTGTGGACACGTCCACGACCAGCGCCGAATTCATTAGGCTAAGCATTTAAGAAATCATTTCCTTATATCTTTCTTTATACCCGTGTGAACGCACGTTTATGTGAATTTTCCGTGTGGAACGGACTTTACTTTATTAGTACTAAGATATATTTTGTTTTGAGCCACCCTGAACGGAATAAGGCAGTGGTGGTCTCGTTTTCACTCGTTAAAAAAAATCGTGCCATCTGAACGTCACTGTTCCTTTTTTTTACTCTAGTCTTTTCTCTCGATCGATGGTCTGTCGGTCAGGAACAGTGAAACGAATCGGAAGTCGAGTTTTTTTTGAATTCGATAAAACTTTAAGTACAAAGGCAGAGTCGCCTATTTATGTGAAATATATTAATATAAAACTTTAAGCCCCAGTGGGAAATAAAGAGGCTAAATAAAAAAGGAGAGAATTATCAGTGGAACTATTTTTTGTTTACTTCGCGACTTGTGCGGGGAATACGACGGATACCGATCAACCATCCTAGCCGAATTTCGACCACATCCCATCCCTTCTTGACCTCACCCCCTGGAGCTCGCTCATGGTCATCCTAGCCGAATTTCGACCACATCCCATCCCTTCTTGACCTCACCCCCTGGAGCTCGCTCACTGTGAAAAAAGATAAAATTCTGTAAAGAGCTGCAAGTCCAAAAAAATTCTTTCAACTTAACAATTTTTATTCCATAGTGATGCTTCATCTAGTCCAAAAAAAAATTCTTAACAAGTAGTCGGTATTATAGCGAAAAAACTTTACTTTTGCATAACACAAAGCCGCTTACATCAGCCGTCTCTTTTACGCATACGTAACAGGTTGGCTGATAAGTCCCCAAAGAAAAACACATTTTTTTGTCAAAATTCGTTTTTATTATTCAACGTAGTTCCCTTCAAGAGCGATACAACGATTATAACGACCTTCCAATTTTTTGATACCATTTTGGTAGTACTCCTTCGGTTTTGCCTCAAAATAGGCCTCAGTTTCGGCGATCACCTCTTCATTGCAGCCAAATTTTTTCCCTGCGAGCATCCTTTTGAGGTCTGAGAACAAGAAAAAGTCGCTGGGGGCCAGATCTGGAGAATACGGTGGGTGGGGAAGCAATTCGAAGCCTAATTCATGAATTTTTGCCATCGTTCTCAATGACTTGTGGCACGGTGCGTTGTCTTGGTGGAACAACACTTTTTTCTTCTTCATATGGGGCTGTTTTGCCGCGATTTCGACCTTCAACCGCTCCAATAACGACATATAATAGTCAATGTTGATGGTTTTTCCCTTCTCAAGATAATCGATAAAAATTATTCCATGCCCATCCCAAAAAACAGAGGCCATTACTTTGCCAGCGGACTTTTGAGTCTTTCCACGCTTCGGAGACGGTTCACCGATCGCTGTCCACTCAGCCGACTGTCGATTGGACTCAGGAGTGTAGTGATAGAGCCATGTTTCATCCATTGTTACATATCGACGCAAAAACTCGGGTGTATTGCAAGTAAACAGCTGCAAACACCGCTCAGAATCATCAACACGTTGTTGTTTTTGGTCAAATGTGAGCTCGCGCGGCACCCATTTTGCACAGAGCTTTTTCATATCCAAATATTGATGAATGATATGACCAACACGTTCCTTTGATATCTTTAAGGCCTCTGCTATCTCGATCAACTTCATTTTACGGTCATTCAAAATCATTTTGTGAATTTTTTTGATGTTTTCGTCGGTGACCACCTCTTTCGGGCGTCCAATGCGTTCACCATCCTCAGTGCTCATTTCACGACGCTTGAATTTTGCATACCAATCAATTATTGTTGATTTTCCTGGGGCAGAGTCCGGAAACTCATTATCAAGCCAAGTTTTTGCTTCCACTGTATTTTTTCCCTTCAGAAAACAGTATTTTATCAAAACACGAAATTCCTTTTTTTCCATTTTTTTTCACAATAACAAAAGTTGCTTCACAAAAGACGCTCTATCTCACAAACTAATTGACTTACAGACGTCAAATTTTGACAAGAATCATTTGAAGGTTGCCACTATATAAAAATAATATGCATTTAATACTAGCGACGCCATCTATGTGTCAGACCGGGGACTTATCAGCCAACCTGTTAATTTAACAAAGGCTTTTATCCTACTCGCTATCACTCATATCATATCCTCAACTTTTTATTTTATTGGTATCAGCCCAACAAACAATATAAACTTACTACAAACTTGCTATAAGCTTACATTTGTAAACAAAGCGTTTGGAAAATCTTTATCGTAAGCATTGTAACTTGTTTACTTCCAATTATTGGATAAGCAAAAGTGATCCCTTATTCTACAATTGTATTAATGTTTGGAAAACATTTGGAAATAAACTTGGTAATAAACATATAATAAAGAAGGTCGAAAGCTTGTGATAAACTTGTAACTTCATTTGTTTCCAAATAAGAAATAAATGTTATCCCGAATCCTCTTTATTAACATCAATTTTTAATAATTTAATTATTTCCTTACTCTTTTGCCGCACATTTCTTTTATATTTATAAGGCATCTTACCTCCTAAATTTCCTCGAAAAAATGATGCTTGCTAGCATATAGGACTATAGGTCTAACTCTTCTTCTTCCTAATCCCTGCAATGTGTTAGAGCTACGCTGCTTCAACATATGCATATAGCATGAGGAAAAGAGAAGCATGCAATGGCAGCGAAATCTTTAGCTCTGCTGTGGTGAAATGCATTGCCACTTTTCTTTTTAATTTTGGGAGATTTTCGAGTACATTACATATAAAATATCTACCAAACTCATAAAATCATATGAAAAGCTTGAAAAACATAAAAATAATCAAGGAATCGCAATATCAAGGAGAAACAGAAATTGTTTTTTAGTCCTACCCTGTCCACATAACTTTTTGATCACACTATTTCAGCAAAAATGCTAAATTCTATGTACAATCAAATTCGTAGCTGTAGTCAAAAATGTATGTCAATTTATTACAAAATGAAAACATTCGTGCACATTAAGCAAAAACATATCGTAATAAATTTAATAAAGTTTCAATTATGAACTTTTCAAGCAATATAAAAAAACCGAGCCGACGCCGTGTTTCTTTGATAATTTTCTTGCAAGTGGCATCATAGTGCCACTTCGTGTCTACCCGTATTGTTGTTGGTAGCTTTCTGGTGAATTTCTCGAATTTGTTGAATTTCCTATTCCTGCTTAAGGTTTTTGTTGGTAGCTTTTTGTTGAATATCCCCAATTTGTTGAATTTCCTATGCCTGCCTAATGGTGTATATCCCCATCGCGGCAGAGGCTTTTCGACGTCGACAGTTAGACCTACAGTCCTACATGCTTGCTAGCAACAGCTTCAAACGACAATGAATAGAAGACGAAAAGAATTTGCAAGCAAAACAAAAATATAACTGTTTTCTCTGTCGCCTAGGCAACAGAGCTTACGAAACCATTGCAAATTTTTTTTTTTACAAATGTGCTACAAAGTGATTATAAATACATTACGAAATGTTTGGAAAACGCAATTTTCGCAAACTAGTTTGGAAAATATTGAATAGAATGTTTGGAAAACAATTATTTGTAAGTGGGCTTACATTAATGTTTATTGGGAGTGTTTATAAAATTTTTTACAACTGTATTAGTGTTTCGGGTAGGCATGCCTTGCAGGGCATATTTCAGGTTGAATTGACATGATAATTTTCAAAAATTGATTTAATTTAAAATTTTTGAACCAACCACGGACATACATAATTGAAATTATATGATAATTGTTAAAATAAAATAAAAAATTCAAAAAAAAAAATACCTATACAAGAGAAATGTCAAAACAAATTTAATTAACGTTCAAAGCAAATGGCCACAGAGCCCTCTGCTGAGCATAACCCCAAAAAATACCCATCAGATGCAAGATTTATAGAAAACAGATTGCGCCGATCTTAAAATAATAATGAATCGTTCTGCGCATGTCCTCACAAGGCACTTAAAATGTATTATGTCCTGTGACTGCTTTCGCAATGCTTAAAAAGTTCCAGGATTTATAAATATCTTATGTCCTATTTTATAAAACAAATGAGAATTATACCGAACGAAAAACAAATGTAATTAAATATAATTCCTTTTAAATCAACCAAAATTGCTGTTGAGTCAACCATTTTTCTATTGAAATTTTCGTTCTGCTCGAAAATCAAAAGGACTGTGAATAACAATGCGCCCTTTAAAAAAAAAATCATGCTTACGTTCGCTCAGTGTATTTTGAATATTTTTTGTCGATACCCGCGGATGCCCGGAAGTATGCTACATCATTTTAATTATCGAACTAACATACAAAAAAGTCTAGAAAATGATTCCTCAAGTCGAAAACTTTATCAAAGTTGATGACAAGCATAGAATGGTGGTGGTTCTTTGCCAATTGATTAAATTATTTTTATGTAGAAATGAAAGCAAGCTAACAAAAGTTCGCTTAGCGTTTGTTATTTACAAAAAGAAAACCACAAATTGAATGATTTGCCAAGAGTTAATGTTCCCGCTGGTGGTTTCAATGGCATGTCATGTATTCCGAAAACGATGAATAGCTTTCATATCGCTATAGTGAAAAAGATGTGTTAGTGTTATCCCAAGTCGAAAGCGTAGACGGGCTCGGAAAGAAAAATGTCGGACCTGGGATACTTTCTGAAAAAAAAAAAAATTTTTTTAATAAAGAAAAAAATTTACGACAGAAGCTGTCGAGATCGATAGCGACCTGTTAACGGAGCTAGACCTCGAGGGATCGCCGCTTTCTTAACCCTAACCTTTTTAGAACTTTACAGTTCAGAAGCTCGTTAATGGATAATTGCGTTGAGGAATTGCGGAAAGAATTTCGATCAATAGATGTTCGATTCATGTTTTCCAACTCACGTATTTGAAATGACTTCTGGGCAGGGCTTCCCGACATACCTTACTCTCTCTCTCTCTCTCTCTCTCTCTCTCTCTCTCTCTCTCTCTCTCTCTCTTTCTCTCTTTCTCTCTCTCTCTCTCTCTCTCTCGTCCTGTCTCTGTGGAATTGAATTTCTGCATAGCCGCATAGCAGTGTTGCCAGGTTGAGGGATATTTCCCATTTTGAGGGAATTTTTGCACCAAATATTGTCAAAAGGGAAAAGGGGATTTTCTTTGCTTTGTTGAATACGATAGAGGGATTTTTCAATAATCGATACAAAGCCCTAAGTGGATCATCCACATTCGAGCATGCTCCTGCGAGCGGCTCGGCTCGATGCAATGCTCGATCGTATGCGGTAATGTTGGTTGATGAATTGGCTCGCTAACATGACCTATTACGATCGAGCATTGCATCGAGCCGAGCCGCTCGCAGGAGCATGCTCGAATGTGGATGTGATAACGAACTTTTAGTACGTATTTATTGTTAATATGTAGATATATACATATATCATATTCTATATTTCACTTTGGGGTTGTAAAAGGAATTTTAATAAAGTAATAAACATCCTCTCCAAAAATTTTAGCGATCGGCCTATAATTATAATTAGGGGTGGCAAGAGGGCAGTTCTCATGAAGAAATTGAACAAAAATGAGGCCCTTAATGGCCTTTAACATCTCCCCACCAACTTGCCTTAATAGTAGTCGTCTTGGGGCCTTTTCAAACGTACAATTTCTTTAAATAAAATATGTAATTTTACGGAGCTACCTTAAGGTTTTAATGTTAAGAAATATAGCGATGATCAACATTTTGTTCAGGAAAAATATTATATGTTTTTGTTTGAGGGGATTTTCGTGGGAAATTTCTATCGGTCACTGAGGGAAAAAGGGATTTTTGTTTGGTTTTCGAGGGAAATTTGGTTCTGAATTACTGACAACACTGCCGCATAGTTTTACATAAAATTCCAAATGAGATTCGTGGAGCTTCGCGAAAAAATTTTAATGAATCATACACCAAACACGCTTTTCAATAACTTCCGAAACATTTTTTCCCGATTTACGCTCTTGGCATGCAATTTGATGTTGACACGGCGACATTCGTCCTTTCACATTTTGAGGGACAGGATATTGAAAACAGAAAGTTAAAAATTCATACTCCCATGCTTTCATTCAATCAATGCTGTTATTTGCATATTCGGACTCTTCTGAAGCATTTTTTTTTTTGGCGAAAAATAAAAGAAGAGAAAAGCTAAAGATCATATAATATTAATCGTTCGCGAGCACATTCAACTTTTCAAACATTTACGTATGTTGGTAAGAGGACATAAAAATCGAAACTTCTTTGCAAGTCAATGGGATTTTCTTTTACATTAAACAGTAAAGCCTTCTACTCAATACGTTCCATTTAACCTCAAATATACTGCTCAAAAATACTCAATGTTCTGGGATTGACAATTTTCGAGCTCTCTGCTTGTGTTCTCTAAACCAAGCAGTTTCTCAAAGGAGCCGCTTCGAGTAGTTCTACCTAGTAACATTATAACCAGCCAGCCAGCCAACCAACCGAACAGCCAGCCAGCCAAACGCCACTGTCAATGCCAAGCAGTTAATAAAGGAAAGTTGAACTTTTGTAGAAAATTTATTTGCCATGCCGTTTCCAATCAATTTCCAATATACTTACATTCGGCACACTACATTTATTGCTTATGCACACATCTACACATCTCACGTGCGTGTGTGTATGGGTGCACATGTAAAAGAGCACCCCGTTCACAGCACAACGATCCTCTGCGGTAAAGGAGTGCAGTGCAGTATGCTAAATTTTCCATACTTCAATAAATTTTTATTTTCGCCTGCTTCTGCTGCTGCTGCTGCTGCTGCTGCTGCACGCAGCGCGCAGCTCCTCGATATGTCCTTACATGCTGTGCACATAAATATGATTCCGAATATTTCAACTCATTGTGGTAACACTGGCAACATAGAGCCATACCACGACACACATTGCCACGAAAAGGAAGAACGAGGAAAACACCAACCCCCGATAAAACAAGCGGGGGCTTACTCCGTGGCGCGCGCTCCGGCCTGTGAACGTCGGAGAAATTCAGAAAGAGTTAAAGGAAAGGAATTTCCCTTGCTGCTCGATGTAAATTTCTTGAATTTGATTTCATTGAAAATAAATTTTCATTTTCTGCTGAATATACAAATGTAAAGCCAGTTACGCCGTCATTTGCACAAATTGATGTACGACGGAGAGTTATGAGAAAAGTTTTCACCAAAAAAAAAAAGTAAAAAAATAAAAAAATTAAATAAATAAAAAGAGGATTCCAAACCTAAGGAATTTCCAAGTGAGGGTAAAGCGATCTCCCTCTATTAACTCAGAGTCCTGATAGTTTATTAGGTACAAGAGCGAATGCAGCGCTCCACATAACTTCGCTTTAAATCACATTTATTGCTGAAACCATTAAAGTTTAAACGCAATGGATTCAAATCACCAGGCCCAGATTTAAGGGACGGCAAGCCGGGCAAATAAATGGCCAGAGTCACACTGTGAGGGAAGGAAATTTCGCCTTAGGTAGTTATACACATTTCCCCATTAGTTCCATCATAGGGGCGGCGAATATTTTTTTGTCCCCCCAGAGCGGTAAAAAATCCGGATCGGTCCCCGAAAATCACCTTTCCTTTGAGCTGTTAATGAATGTTTGTATTTGTAAGGGAGCGTTTTTCTATCTTCCCCCAGCGTCCCTTGCCTACGAAAATTCGTTTCATTATCGAAATGTCTTAACGTGTAAATAGCGTACTACGAATGCTCTTTAACCACCCTTCGATCCGGAAATCATCCAACTTGAGCTTTGCTTTGTATGAGATTCCGGTTCTAAATGCCTTTGGTTACGGTTAGGTTACGGGGCCTCTTGTGAAATGTTTTTATTGAAATTTTCAATTTGAAGTTTTTTCTTTTTTCCTTCTTTCACACAAATAAAAGCTTGTAATCAAACTCTACAAAGCACTCTACAAAGTATTTGAGCCTAACGGATCTTTTCATATTGGCGACGAAGTGCTTGGCATCGTCTGGCACAACGGCTTCGGCGTTTCGATGCGCCACCAATGATCCTCCTCGGTTGATAGATCAAATGTCTGGTCAACTTCCTGGGCTTACGTACGATATATTCATGCATTGATCTTCCATTTTCCGTTAGATAATCTTGATATAAATTCGTCTCGAACGAAGCGTCAACTTCTGATTCCTCGCGGGCACTGGCGCCAGAAAAACGCTCGAAAAAGCTCCTTACAACCTTAATTCGATAGAATTTAAAAAATTATAAATAATTTTTTTTTTTCACTCATTATTTCTTAACCGCTTACCAATGTGAGGCCATCCATTATCTTTGAACAGATTGAGGTCATTTTGATTGCTGATTTCTTTTGAAAGCAACAGAATCAATAAAATTAATGTATGTTTGTATGTTTACGGGATAGCCTGTTCAGTTCCTTTTTAGAAAAAAAAAATAAGATTTTTTTTATGTCTACTAAGTTTTTAAACTGATGCCTTAAAATGCGATTTCGAACTAACAACTCCTGGCCTAAAAATAAAAGGTTATTTGGTTTCCAATTATGTTAAAAAATTCTAAATACATACTCACTTTAATACATACTTACATTTCTTGAAAAAAAAAATTACTTTAAGGTTATTTTTCGTTCGAAATTTTAAATTTGATACGATACGCATCGTGTCGCAATACCACGTTTAAACGATATACGAAAAAACGCTAACTGGCAAATTTAATACGATAAAATTCAGTTCGTAATATCGCATGATAGATTGGAAGCGTTCATCGTTTATCGTATGAATCGATAACACTGTGCTTAAATTTTATGCTTTTTTTTTACCGACAACATGGAGGCAAATCTCGTAAACATAATTGGGGCGGCGCTGAATTCAGTCCCATCAACCGTTTTTTTTTTTTAGATTCGCTCTTGTTTTTGAGATATCGCGGTTTAAAAATTATGACTAACTTCATTAAAATACATATGAATATGTTTATTTATTTCATGTTGCTATATATTTATGACAGAATAATGACGATAACGTTAATTACCTACATGTATTTAGTAGAATTCCTGCGCAAAACTTCGTTGTAATCGGAACGGTAATTGGTATTTTATAACAGCTCCTTTTCAATTTCCAGCACATTTATTTAAAAAGTGAAGCATACTTTTAGGGGAAGTAAAGATGGCTGGCGGACTGCGGCACCTTGAAAGATATTTTCAAGTTTTGTTGATTTTTCGATAGGTGGTATCTAAAAACACTGTAGGGATGACTTTTTAGTGTTCTATTTTGAAAATTCCTTGAGATATCCTTGAAAATCCTTTTTTAGTGAGCTTTTTTTTTAATTTTATATCTCAAAAACTAATTAAGATGGGAAGATGAAGCAAACGTTGGTCAGTTGCTAATATAACAGGAAATGTAAAAAAAATTTTTTTTCAAATTTTACACTGAGAAAATTTTTTCACAAAACTAAAAATAAAATTTTAATTTTTTTTTTTTAAGTGTATTCCCAGTTTGACGCCAGTCTAAATTATTTTTTTTCAAATACCTTTAAGTATTTGCTGTCATTTAAAAATAAGTTTCATTCTAATGGGATGGAACAACAGTGAGATTTTCAAAAAATTGCTAGTGAATATGGATGCTCTCAGTATTGACAAGATGCGATAAACGTGCAGAAAAGGCATATTTGTTTTATAAAAAAAAACGCGAAAATCAATCGAAAAAGCGTAAAAATTATGGTTTTTGTATTTAAAATTGTTCTATCAAAATAAATGAAGTAGTCGTTTTGATTGCGTATACATGATATACGTATACATTGCTCATACGTCGGGTGAGCTGCACGTTTACCGCAGTACGTCAATACTGAGAGCATCCATATGCACTAGCAATTTTTTGAAAATCTCACTGTTGTTCCATCCCATTAGAATGAAACTTGTTTTTAAATGACAGCAAATACTTAGAGGTATTTGAAAAAAAAAAAAATTTAGACTGGCGTCAAACTGGGAGTACACTGAAAAAAAAATTTTAATTTTATTTTTACTTTTGTGAAAATATATTCTCAGTGTAAAAATTGAAAAAAAATTATTAGCAACTGAGAGCTCTGAAGTTCAAACCCCGCTTTTTGGAGCAAGTAAAATGTTTTAAGTAAAAATCAAAATTATGCTTGCATACTTTAGGGATCCAATTTTAAAGGCGAAAATCTCCGTTACCTGAGCCAATCCCAAAAAAAAAATTTATATCACTATTGTATTCAGCGTGTTGCAGTTATTATTTCTAAATATGAAAGCCGTCTGGCGGTTTTTATACCCGACACACTCTGTGTCGAGGGTATATTGCGTTTGTTGGGTTGTGTGTAACACCCAGAACCAGTCGAGATAGACCATACAAAATGTATATAAAAATGATCAGCGTCACCATGAGATTCGATTTAGTCATGTCCGTCCGTCTGTCTGTCTGTTTGTATACAGTTATCTTATCGAAGGAGTTAAGCTATCTTGAAGATATTTGGTATGCGTGCGAACGGGGACATGAGTAAGAACAAGTTCGAGAATGGAGCCGATCGGACTATTTTTAGGGGTACCTCCTGTACTAGGGTCTGTTACGAAAATCACAAAAACTGCTCTAAAATCGAAGTCCTTCAAGATATTTTGATGAAATTTGATATTTGAACATGTTTAAAGGCAAGTAATACGATTTCAAAAAATTGGAAAAGTGGGCGTTGCAGAAGGGTGGTTTTTTGAAAATTCTCTCCTACACCCGAAATTCAAACGGGACTTGAACGAAATTTGGCACTTATGCCTCGTATGTAGCCACAAACATCCTTCCCACAATTTTTTTCGATCGGACCATTATTAAGGCTACCTCTAGTACTAGGGTCTGTCACAAAAATCCAAAAAATGCCGCAAAAGCGGACTTTATTGAAATATTTCAATGAAACTTAGAATTTGAGCGTATATATAAGGGTCCGATTAGAATTCCAAAAAAATTTGAAAATTAGGCGTGGCAAAAGGGCGGTTTTCATATATAAATTTAACAAAAGTCGGTATATGGGGCTCCTTATGCCCTTAAACATCTGTTGATATTAAAAATTATGTGTCTGTGTCGGGTATTCTATTGTCAGGCTCGCCTGACTATACACCCTTACTTGTTTTTTTTTTTAACTCGCACAGTGTAATAGGTGGGATAAATTAAGAAAATAAAAAAATGGGGAATACAATAGATTGTGTATAGATTGAAACAATTTTTGCCAGGCCTGCTCATAGGATGCGAGGTTGTTCACACAATCGAAGCGAAATTTTTGTAGGTATGTTTAATTTTCTTTATTTACTTAGTTCAAATATGGAATTTTTTAATAAATTTCTTGGCAAATAATAGAAAGATTTTGAAATTCTGCATTTATCGTGCTAATTACTAAATTTATGCGCCAGTCTGAAACGCCTCAAATAGATAACATCGCCAGTCCATTGTTGTTCTCACTGTGCAAGGGGGGAGGGGGGAAATTCGATCGAATCAACAATAAAAAAAAAACCCAATCATTTTATTGATTTTAAATCGTTTTTAAATTTTATTTTAATAAAAATATAAAGTAAAGACTTCTTCGGTCATGATTGAAAAGTTATGGATATAAAAACATAACGTACACGAATTTCTTCATAGAGAACTTAATAGAACTAAATGAAAGCTCAACGGAGAATTCATTTCGGCTAGAAATTGAGCCAAAATAAAAGAAATTAAATAAAAAACAAAACAAAAAAGAATAATTTTCTACCTTTAACTTAAATTTAATGAATATTTTTTCATATTTTTGGCACAAAAACCATTTCTTCCAGATTATAATCGAATAAAAAAAAAAACAAAAAGAAAAACATACTTCATATGCATTATCAATGAATTTCGATCCTTAATCTTAGAATTTGAGTGATATTTACAAAATGCAGTTTTGAGCGCGATATACGATCTTAAAGGTGAGTGAAATGAATTCACTCAAAAATATTCCGAGCAGAAGCATTCAAAATAAAATAGCCTCTATCTATGTATAACATAAATTCGGTGTTCTCTGTTTGAAAAACAATATTCTTAGGTATAGTACAGCCGTGCTCAGACACATATTGTACATTGTACATACATATGTAGGCGCATGGCACTCGTTTAGACTCATCGTCTTACTTATCATTTATCTATCCTACACGAAACTCTCGTGTTTTGTCAAATTTAATTTCAAGCCCTTCGCCCCAGTCTTGTTCATGTTCGCATGATTGATATCTTCATCCTGCTTGATAATACCACACGCCGAGCTATCGTGTTCCCTCGTACTACTACAGCTACTACTGCCACTGGGACCAACGAACTGGCAGTGCTGCTCTTGAACCTGCTTTTGGGCCCGCTCCAATTGGCTGACCAGCAGTTCAATATCACGACCAAGCTGATGACAGCCTTCGTAGGTAGCTCGTGGTGTATGATGCCCATCGCCATCGCCATTGCCATGCCATCGCCATTGCCACCTCCGCTGCTCCCATCACCGTGACTAGTGTTTGCTAATTTAAAGAGCATGATTGGAATACGCTGCTGCTGCAGGAGCTCCAGTCCCAGACCGCCGCCGTTGGAGTCTTGAATGAGACGCGTCAGCGTGTGTAGAATCGCTTTGATTGCACGCCGTTGGGCATCGCTTTCGGCACGTGAGTCGTAGGTCTTGTAAAATTCTACTTCGTAGACGCACGTGATGAAATTTATGATGCAACCGTTCGCCAAATGGCTATGGCATTTCTTATTCACTGACATATTGAAGAGCATCGAAACGATTTGCTCCTGCAAGAAAACCGAGAAATAAAATTAGAAGAAGAAGAAAAAATACACACACGAAAATATAGAAGAACCACAAACGTAAATATACATATAAATAAATAAATAAATAAATAAATAACAGAATACATAACAAAAAAAAAAAAATAAGAAACAGAACCGAAGAAAACCGAAACCATTTGCTCTAGGTTATGAGATTTTATTAGGTTTTCGGTGCGTCGGTGCGTTTGGTGGGGCTATTCGCTCAACAGCCATCAGTCGATTGAAGAAAAATTGCTCAACAAATGTGGAAATAAATTTTACGTGCCGTTTTGAGAGCTGCTTCCGTTTTCCTTATTTTCCTTATGCTTTTTTTCCGGCCCAATTCATTGTCATTGATTCACATTTGCTTGCGTGACGAGACTGTGCATGTTCCTCATTTTGAGCATCAACTGCGAATTTTTTCGGTTTTTTTCTTTTTTTAATATTTTTTTTTTCCTTTGCGTTCTCGAATTCGTTTCCCTTTTCGGTTCGCAGTCGATTTTGAGCTATTTAAATTGCTATTTAGATACGAAAATGTATGTGTGTGAGAAAAAGCTTTCAATAAAATTAGGAATTACATTTTTAGTGTTTGCCGAAAGTGATTTATGTTGATCAACTCGGCGCACGTTACATTTGGGAGGCGCTGTCAGTTCGACTTTGGCTAACAAATGCCCAAAAAAAAAAAAAAAAAGATAAAAAACAAAAAAAAAAAGCTCAGTGCGGTTTGTTGTGCTTCCTGTTTTCACTTTACATTACTTCTCTTCAATATGAAATTGGAAATTGTACGCAAATTTCAAAATTATTTCATGTTTTGAATGGAAATGGTTTGACGAAACTGCAGGATTTTCCACTGCTTTAGTTAGTATTCCCTGCGGGTAGTAATGTGCTTTTTGAAAGGCGGTTATGGTGGTTTTGAAATTTCCCATATTTAAGCGGTCAACGATAATGGATAAAGGATTTTCAAGCAATCTTTAATCAATGAAATGGAACATTATTCTCACACGCTTTACAGTTGAATGCATATAGGCCACCCATCGTCACTAGCGTCCTCATAAAATTTACTCAATATTCCTCAATAAATACGCCAAATGGAAAAGGAAAGTTATGCGATATTATGGTAAATAATTTGTCCATTTCGAGCGATTTCCAAATAACTTTCGAGTTGCGAATGAATCGGAAAGAAAATTTAACTTAACAATTTTTTTTTTTTTTGAAGAACTTACATAGAGGAAAACGGAAATTCCTTCGACCTGTTGCTGCTGTTTCGCCTCCACCGTGTCGATCAACTTAAAGACCGTTTCATTCGACATAATCGAATAATGGGAAGTGACCTCGATACGACTGAGATTATTGAGTGCGGCAGCGCATAGAAGCAGAGTCTGAGAGCAGCTTGTCGCCTCGCCAAGCAGTTGCGTCAGACCCGCAACTATGGATTCCACGCAATCCTTAAGTCCATCAACCCGATGCTCCGGACCGTGCCAAGCAGCAGTGAGTTGCGTTAAAAGCGAAACAGCCTCACGGCGTTCGGTCGGCGAACGTTTCGTCGTTGGGAATGTTGTGCCGTTCGGCATTGGCGTTTGCAATATGTCGCGCAGTATTTCGATGCCATCGCAGGCACACAGCTGCGAAATGGCAGCTGGGGCACAGCAAATTGTTGCCAAGGCACGTAACGCCAGAGCACGCACCGACGAGAGCTTATGCTCCAGACAGACAATAAGCAAAGCGCGAACCGCCTCATTCTGAACGAACGCGTCCGTCAGCGATGCAAATCCCTCGTAATCGATATTCGTCAGCGTCGAGACCATGTTGATATTGGCACGCAGCATCAGGTCGCAACGGCTCTGCTCGATGCTGTGTACAATTATCCGCACCATGCGCTCGAATACCTGTCGCAGCGCGATGAGAAGGTAGCGCTTGAGCACTTGAATATCGTCGAGCAAGGAGCCGAGATTAATGTAATGCTGCCGCTCCAATGAGTAGCGCGTGTCTTTGGTTATGAGCTTAATTTGATCCAAATTGTCATCGTATTTTTTGCGGTCGGCGCGTGACACGCTGAAGAACACTGAACGGCGTTCGAGGACGTTGGTGAACTCAACAATGTTGGCCAGCAATTGATCCGCACTGCTGAGGGCATCGTACGCTCCGGCCTGGCCACTCAGCAGACGTTCCATTCGCTCGAAGTCGCCCTGCATGTAAAGTGCGCGCTGCTGTAGCTGCCGTATCAGCTTCGCTACCGTGTTTGTCGTTATCGTGAGATTCTTGAAGGCCTCTTGGGCTATGGACTTTGTTTGCAATGTCGACATTACTTCCTGTTCACAGGTAGATTGAAGCTCATAAAGCCAATGCTGAAGTGCCGGTGTATGGCCGTTTAACAATGGATTGGCATAGTGCGTGGTTATAGGCTCGAATATTAAGAAATCCATCGATGCAGTTCTGGCGGTGTACAATCCTCGCGATGCTTTCGAATCTTGTCTTTCTAATTTCGGTGTACTTGTTCGTTGTTGTTGTTGTTGGTCTTTTTGGTTTTGTTTCTTTTGCTGTTGTGGCTGTTGATGGCGATGATGGTTTGGCTGTGGTGTCCTTTGAAACAAATCGAGTGCTAGTAGATCTTCTGGTTTCAATGTATTATTATTGTTATCCTCTGGTTGTTCGCCTAGTATCACAGTCTCATTATTATAAGCTTGCGTTGTGCCAATGGCACCGATATACACCGTCTCATTGTTGTACTCGGGCACCACATTCCGTTGCAGCTCAGCAAGTTCCTGTTCAAGCTCATCGAAACTGCTTGCACCATCATCGTCATCATCATCATCATCATCATCATCACCATCGTCATTACCGTTGTCGTTGTCTTGGCTAGCCGCATCATCATTGGTCTCCTTTTGCAGTGTTCTACGCTTCCTCGGCGTCGTCAATGGTCTCGTTGGTGTGCGCACAATGCGTCTTCGACGTTTTATCTTGCATTTCATTCGGCTTTTGTCTATTGAAGACTCGATGGAATCATCTTTATTACGGTCATCAATGTAAATGTCGTTGGCGTCGGCACTGGCACTGGCACTGGCAACGGCACCTGCTATGACTTTGGCTTTGGCATTTGCATTTACATGCTTCGGTGTACTGTTCAGCAGTTGAATGCTATCCAATTGTGCCAGCAGCGTGCTACCTTCAAAGTCTTCATTCGCAATGTTGACAACATTCGTTTCCCGGCTTTCCCTTTCACCGGATACATTTGTTGTCGGTGAGCCGGAAAACGAGATACGTCGTGATACGCTTACCAAAGGTGAATAGAATTCTGATCTGCCTACGCGTCGAACGACGGTCGGTGGTGTGGCCACCGTATGCGTTGATGCTGGTGAGTCGCAGCTCTTGCGACTTGTATTCGACTTCGTACTGGGCGATGCCATTTTTGATGAACGTCCACCGAGACTACGTGTACTGTGCGATTCCTCGTTGTCCGAGAAGCCAGAATCCTATGAAAAACATTACGTCACATTAACACAGTCCATCGTATAAGGATTATTTCAAAATTATAACTGAGCTAGTTTATAAACCCCCAATTATTCAATAATAATTTTTGTGAGCTTATTTATTTATCTATTTTTATAAAGCTGGTTTTCTTTTTCTGTTATTAGATGTACTCTAGATTTACTGGTGTATCAATACGGCCGGCCCCCCTTTATCTTGCCCTTTTCATTCACATTCACTCACCTGACTTCGAAGACTGCCAGGACTTTCGCGTTTCCCCCATGACGTGTTTGATGAATTCTGCTGCTCATCGTCGACTTCTTGTATGCGTGATAAATTTCCAGAGTACATTCTTAAGCTATTATAGTCCAATGAATGATAAGCGCTGCCACCGAATGATTGAGATTGTGGTTGCTGTGGTCCCGCTGTGGAATTGTGAATGGATGAATAGTAAAATCCACCGCTTGTGAAACTGCTTCCTACACTCGATCCGTACGTGGAACTGGGCAATTGATTATCAGAGCCCCACCAAACTTTGCTATAGCTGCGTTGAAATGCCATCGCCTTGTAGTGAATTCCTACTTTCAATTGTTGATGTCGTCGTTAAGCTAAAAACCAGAAGAACGGAGGCGAAAGATAAGAGAAGAAGAAGAAAGAACTTCGATGAAAATTCATGAAATATTGAGCGCAAGATTCTTTCTCTATTTTATTTCACTTTAATACACGATAAAATTAATAAATTTTAAATGAAAAGTTTTCCCTCAAAACTTTTCTTTCCACAAGTCTCACGAAAGACGAAAAGTGATCCGGTCGCATTTATTGTATGTACATAAATCAATATTGATGCATCAGAGCCGTTCTCCTTTGCCCTCAATGTTCAATGGAAAATGCGAGTAACTAAATATGTGCATGTGTGTGTGGAATTATATGTATGCATAAATATACATGTGTACGATATATATTTACATAAATGTAAGTTTATTATACCTATTTGCATAAATACATATGTAGGTATGTACGTATAAATGCGTCCTCCAATATTCATTTCACTGAGCATGGCTATGAATGTGTTAACCACCATTTATTTTTTGAACGAAAACATTTAATTTCCTGTGTAGAGTATTAAATTTCCGCCAGTGACGGTTGTGTATTCGAAACTTAATTTTCAATACGCTTTATTAATAAACAAAAGTCTTTGAACCATAGAAATCAAATAAAAATATTTTTGAATTTATTAGCAAAGAATGGAGAAGACTCGCACGTGTTAGTTGCAAAGGCTTCGGAAAAGTACATAAAAATTGTAGAAATGAGTGGGGCAGAGAAGAGGAGGGGGTAGGATAGTATTGGATGGTATTGGACAGTATAGGATAGGAAAGGATAGGAAAGGAAAGGGTAGGAAAGGAAAGGAAAGGATAGGAGGGAAGAGGTGAGGAGAAGAGGAAGAGGAGAGAGGAGAGGAGAGGAGAGAGGAGAGGAGAGAGAGGAGAGGAGAGGAGAGGAGAGGAGAGGAGAGGAGAGGAGAGGAGAGGAGAGGAGAGGAGAGGAGAGGAGAGGAGAGGAGAGGAGAGGAGAGGAGAGGAGAGGAGAGGAGAGGAGAGGAGAGGAGAGGAGAGGAGAGGAGAGGAGAGGAGAGGAGAGGAGAGGAGAGGAGAGGAGAGGAGAGGAGAGGAGAGGAGAGGAGAGGAGAGGAGAGGAGAGGAGAGGAGAGGAGAGGAGAGGAGAGGAGAGGAGGAGAGGAGAGGAGAGGAGAGGAAGAGAGAGAGGAGAAGAAGAGGAGAAGAGAGAGGAGAGAAGAGAAGAGGAAAGAAGAGGAAAGAAGAGGAAAGAAGAGGAAAGAAGAGGAGAGAAGAGGAAAGAAGAGGAAAGAAGAGGAGAGAAGAGGAGAGAAGAGGAGATAAGAGGAGAGAAGAGGAGATAAGAGGAGAGAAGAGGAGATAAGAGGAGAGAAGAGTAGAGAAAAGGAGAGAAAAGGAGAGAAGAGGAGAGAAAGGAGAGAAGAGGAGAGAAGAGGAGAGAAGAGGAGAGAAGAGGAGAGAAGAGGAGAGAAGAGGAGAGAAGAGGAGAGAAGAGGAGAGAAGAGGAGAGAAGAAGAGAAGAGGAGAGAAAAGGAGGTAAGAGGAGATAAGAGGAGAGAAGAGGAGAGAAGAGAAGAGGAGAGAAGAGGAGAGAAGAAAAGAGAAGAGAAGCGAAGTGTAGCGAAGAGAAGAGACGACACACGGTGTAGCGACTCAATACATCGCCTGGCAAAAAATAGGAGTTGTCCTAGAGCAATGTTTGGCATAGAGGTTTTTTTGCATATATAGTACATAATTAAGAAATGTTGAAAATTTTTTGGAAATCAAACCACCCCAATCCCCATTCCCTATATACAAGGGAGTCTTACAGATTTGAAATTCTGAGCAGAAAATATTACGGGCAATATATAATATGTTAATATCACATTTTCTTAAAAATCTTTTGAAATTTTCATACTTAGTTTTGGTCATTTTTCTATCACCAATGTATAGTGAGGCTTAAGCTTTTTCAATAATAGAAATACAAGTGAACAATTTTACACTATCTGTTAAAGCTGGCTGGAGCTGAAAATTTAGTGCACTATGTTCAACTCTGTCATATTGTAGCGAATTGCCAGAGCTCACGGATTTTAAAGCCTTCTCTCTTGTTTGAAATAATTTCCGTCATATAATAGGGAAATTCCTTCTTGGCAAGCTCTATTCTTTCTCACCTTAATCTTAATTTTCTTTGACTTTTTTTTTGGCGTCTTATTACTCATTTCTTTAAAACGAATAAAGGGATGCATCCTCGACCATATTCTATTGATTTACAAGCACTCTCAGAAGAACAATGATAAGGATATACATAAGATATTTTTAAAAACTTTTTGGATCTTGTACATAGGTAGGTACCTCCAATCATTCATAGAGCGCTTTTTCCAGTTTTATCGAAAATTGTTCTTGTTCTTTTCGTTGTTCTTTTAATATTTTCCGGCTCGAAATTCTGAATTGAAAGAACCTGAAAAGCCTTTTACCCAAATTGGATATCCGAACAAATTTAAAAAGGTGGCTGCGTGGTATTAAGCCTATCATGCATATTTTTCCCACAGGCATATACTGGTTCTGCCATATTAAATTTTTGCTTATACATGTACAATGCTACAGTTTTTATCGCTCTTTGGTGCACCATCACCATCACCGTCACCGTCATCATCATCATCATCATCATCGTCATCCTCATGGTCATTATCGTCAGACATGGTGGTGCAATTGCGTTGCGAGTTCAGTGAGGCAACAGTGCAAACAAACATCGCTTTTCGGCCTATCAAAGTGGAAAGTGGAGCACTCGATGATTTCTGATGGAAATCGACGAAATTAATGGCTTTCGAGCGTTCCAGAATTTTTTATTTTTAACTCCTGTTTTTCGCGAAACTCCTCAATGTTTGACTATTATTATTTTTTTTTTTTTTTGTGAAATCAAAGAGGGTTCTTCACCGTCGTCCCGTGTTATGTATGTACGTTCGCGTACTCATCGACGGTTGCCACTGACGCTGATTAATGTAAATATAATATGGCATAATAGAGCGGTAAATATTAATTGAAAAAGTGAATTCGAATGAGAGCAACGTTCAAGCGATCGACCGGACCCATTAAGACAGCCGAGGGTAATATATTTTGGGAACAAAATATGGTTCCCTTTGATATACACAGTCATTTTGAGCACTGAAAAAACAAACAAGCACAACAAGCAACAAGGAAGTGTACATGAAGGGAAACATTTCCAGCCGATGATATCATTATTTTCTTTGCCCCCTTTTGCATGGCATAGTATTTGAGATGTCTATGATCCAATTGCCAATTTCAGTAGAGGCCATAGGTACTTAGGGAAAACTCAGACAAGAATTTCGAAATGGAATTGTTTTGCCGTTTTTTTTTTTTTTTTGTTTTTCACTCAAATCATCACAAAGACTACATAAGTTCATATCTTAAAAAGGGTTAAAATGTGACCAGGAATTAAGAGTTGCTCCAAGTATTCTTTTCTTTTATATGATTCTTTAATTTGCGCTCGAAATTACCTGAGGGCAAAGAATTTCTACGAGTACTTTTTGAACGACCTCAATAAACATGCGCAACCAGAAACGTATACGGAAATTTCAGTATTTATTTCATTATTATTTAACTTTTTGTGGGCAATAAATTTTATTATGTTTACGGGTCGAGTTATCTCAATGCGAACATACACCATAAGGCCTTTTTCCTCTCTTACATTTGGGAGACTGACTGTGCTACTGCAAAAGTGGCTAGTCTATTTGCAGTAATAGCTTTTGACCCATTTTTTTATTTATTTTTTTTCCTCTCTCAGTCGGCAGGTAGGTACCCATCACGTTCATACGTATGTACGTAGTTGGGTTGTTGGATGGTAGCTCCGAGAAGGCTGCAACGCAACTTCTCATTACGTAATAAAATGCGTTGAAAATCTTAATTAATACCGTTGAATGTGTTGCAGAAAAAGCAATCGAAACTTAACATAGGCACACAGTATCAGGACCCCACTCAATTTATTACACCGCAAAGTAGGCTGTGATTTATTGTTTATAATTGAATTGCGATAGAGTGAGACAGAACGAACGAGCGAGCGAGACAGAGAGAGCAAAAATAACGTGATTGTTTATGGTTTAAAAATGTGCGGAAAATATCCCAGCAGGCAAATATCTCCTGGAGGACAAAGTCATCAATGATTTCACTGGGTCATACATATACCGTAGAGGAGCGCTGTTCATGTGCTGGAATCTCTCATTGGATACTGATATTTAAATAAGATTTTAGCGTTAGTTGAGCGCAAGAATGATAGATTATAAGATTACGACATGCGCAGAGCAGATTTTACTTTTATCCGAGCACTTGTGACGTTTTTGTTGGTGATGCCATAAAGTTGCATCAACTTTTTAAAAATTATTTATCTCTAAAAAAAATTGTCCAGCTTTACTTTAAATTAAAGTTAGCAAATGGTTTTTTGTTTTTTTAATTGGTCATTTTACAAGAATCTCATATCTTAAAGAATATATACATAAGTATGTAAAAATCAGAGATTTTGTGAAAGTTTCAAATTGGTAGTACATATTGTACACACATAAATTCTTTAATTTAAATTTTTTTGTCTTGAAAGTTTTTATCTGTCAAAAATTTTCAATAATTTCGACCAATCAGAATACTTTTAACGTCACGTCACCAGTGCACATGCGCAGGAGAATCAAATTTTGAAATCTGATTGTCGTAACCTTATAATCAATGTGTATTTGAACGAAAAAGGCAAGGGGAAAGAATGGTCGAAGGGGAAGTTTTTGGCATTTTTGAGATCCTTGAGCGTCCCTCTATCTATTTTGGGAATGCCTTTTATTTCAAGCCTTTTACTGAAAAAAGGCAAATTGTAACTTTTTATTTTGCCTTTTATTTTTTTTTTGAGCAGTAAAAAAAGTTAGAATCTGACTTTTATTTTAAAAGTCAAAAATAAAAGGCAATTAATGCTTTATATTTTTTTCGAACAAATATAAAAGCCAAGTTCGGATTTTAATTTTTTCGAACGAATTAAACGGGCAAACTGTGCCTTTTTCATTTTTCGAACAAATATAAAAGGCAAATTGCAATTGCCGAAAGACCAAAAGTCCGATCATAAAAATTTCGGTGCCAATCGAATCTACAGATCAACCTCTATTAGATGGTACCAAATCGGGATATGTGTTCATATTCGTATGGACATAAGCTAATATCTTTAGTGTTTTATAGCTTATTTCGCAATTCTCTGTAACAACTCTGAAAAGACTGAACCCAACTTTCGACTCAAACAGACTCTAAGTTACTGGCGTAATATTCATATCACCTTGTTAAATTCACATTGCTTATAATCTATCATCCTTGGTTGAGCGTTAGGATGGAATGACACAGTGGATGCATGCTCAACTCACAATCCGAAGATTGCGGGTTCGATCCCTGGCTGAGGCGAACAAAATTTGTAAAAAAAAAAAAAAAAAAAAAAAAAAAAAAAAAAAAAAATAGATTTTTTCAAATAAAAATTTGCGAAATATTCAAAGAGAAGCCAAAGAAGAGACATATTTCAACTGGTTTCTACAAATATGACATTTAGAGAGAGAAGATAGTGTGCTGCTCTCAACTACAGGACGATATCCTGCTAGGAGACACCAGTAGTGACATTTTCTAATCCAATCCCACGAGAACAAGTCACCGGTGAAATGCACTCTCCGACGATACAAAATGCTCTATGAAATCGAATGCGTTCAGGCTGCAAAGTCTCTCACCCTGGCTTCATCGATGATGTCAGGGGGACATTGCCCGCTGGGGATTGGTATGTTCATACAATATATTATTTGAATGTGCACGCGCGAACGTGTACGTGTGGTATGCCTACGTATGTATGTATGTATCTGTAACTGTAAAAGCAAAATATTATTATGAATGAGAAAAATTTTCTAAATTTCAAACATTTCGATTCGAAAAATAATTTCGAACCACAATTTATTGCTTGAACAAGCGCCAATAAAGCTATCATGTAAAATTCTATTTAAACTCCAGTGAGTTGCGTAAAAGGATTTGCCTTAATTGTGTTTATTTATATCCAAGAACATTTAGGAGCGTAATTGCATGAAAATGCATTTATTTTATTTTATTTCATTATTTTTTTTTACTTGTTTGTTTATTCGCCCCATTCACGGAATTTCGGTTATGCATCCGTGTAGGGTTTTTGACATACATATCTCTAGCGCAATATGCGAACACTTTGAGAGTCCTGCAAAATTTTTGCAAAACTCTTCACATTCAAAGGGAAATCGCAAAAAAATGTCGAAATGAAAATAAATCTTTATATAAAAATCCCTGCTAGGCATTGTCTTAGGCATACGGCAGAAAAAATCGAAAAGATCTCCATCGAAATTGGGAAAATTGAAAAGTTGCGCTATGGAAAATCTGAAAAACCGAGCGTACTCTATACAAAATGCCAGATGCACTGGTTCACCTGACAGATCTTCTATAGCTGTTTCCAGCATGCTTGAGAGTAAAATAAAGAAACTTTTTAGAGCAATATTTTTGTAGCATAGCACTTTTCTGAATAGGATTTTATGTAAACGTTAACGTAACCGTAACCGTAACCGTAACCATTGATGTCATCATGCCTTAACTGAAGGCTCTTCATGCCATATTTTTCAAGGATATTTCAACAAAGACCGCTCGCTCTTCTTCAGCGTTTTGTGTGGGTGTGTGTGTGTGTGTGTGTTTTTTTTTTTTACTTTTTTCTCACCGCAGTTGAATACATCACTATTGCTACTATTGAATGCCAATCAAACGAAGCCGTTAACGATCGAAAAGGTAACGTTTTCATTAAATTTAAGGTTACTACATAAAGGGGAAATATTTCTTTTGCCTTGTACCTTTTTTCATTTTGTTTTTAGTTTTTTTCAGTTTTTTTTTTCACTTTTTCTCTCTTTTTCAATGCTGTCAATAGAGCTGCACAAAAGTGTGGAAATATATTGAGGCAACGGGACCGTTTCGCCCCCCTCTTTTCAATGCTTTAAGCAATAAACTGTTTTATGCACCATTGAATTTGTGGAGAAACTTCATACATATATATTTTTGAGCGATCCGGTCCGGTGGTCCAGTTCGCTGTGGAATAGAACGGAACAAAAAAACGGAGTGGTATAGAATGGTATGGTATGGAATCGATTGGAATGGAAAGTGAGAACTGATTCCGTTTTGTGCCTGTCAACGCTGTCCAACAACAGTCGTAACTTGTCTTGCCAACAAGTTTCACAACGGTGTGTTGACGCCATTTTTGTTGTCCATCTGCAGTTGTTGGCGGAAATGGGCCGGAAAAGTTGAGCGGAAAAACGAGTGGATTCCGTAAAACAACAACCGAATAACAACAACAACAACAACAACAACAATAACAACAACAACTCAAATCTATTCATGGTGGCAATAGTATTGAAATTCATTGTTATCGACTTTGACACTGTTACAGTTAATTCGATCGTCCCTGATGATAGGCATTTACAGTACATATGTATGTTATGTATTATATGTACATATGTATGTACACATATGGACGAGAGAAAATAAATTATTTTTCCACACTCGCTTCAATTAAAGCTCTCAAAAATGATTCGCCTGCGTTGTGTGAAAATGAGGGTCTATTGAAAAAGTTTATTTACTGAGAAAATTTCGATATCGAATGATTTCATTTGAGGCATTTGCAATGGCTGATTTAACCCATTAACGCCCGCTGCATTCAAATATAAAATCTTTTAATAATAAGTAGGGGAAAGTGGTCGAGAATTCTGACCCCTTAAGAAATTTTTCTATAACCTCAAAACGCTGATACTCAAGATAAGAACTTAACATGCTGCCATTAGCAAGAGAATATCATTACCTTTGTTTTTGCAATATAAAATTTTCATCAAGAATCTATTAAATATAGAATATTTTAAATACATTCAGTATACTAACTTTTGAAGGTTTGAAAATTGATGTTCTAAATATGACCCCCATCTTTTGTTTAAAAACCAGAGAAATGCTGTACCCAAATCATTTCAAATTGTATTCAGCAATATCCGAAGTTTGTTCTTGCGAAGAAAATAGATTAATAACGCTTGGTTTTTGGAAATTACGGCCTAAGTGGGTTAAATAAAATTACTACAGAAATGCGATTCACCTTCGGTTTCCAAAAAGGCAGGCTGCGAGACAGGTTTGCGGAAATCAAGATAATTTCTTTTCTGGTAGGTATTGTATGCATTAACCTTTTCCTTTTAGGATGATTATAGGAATATACGATAGCAATCATAACCCTCTGCAGCTGACTTGGACATCTTAACTAGCGTGGGGTCTTACAGAAATCATCTCAACTCTTAACTGATTTTCCTCTTGAAATGCCTACGCCAGTCACGTGTTCTTGGCCTTATTTCTGAGAAAGAGTAAACAGTTTTCAAGCGAAAAAAGGAAAAAAAATTTGAAAAATGAATTAAAATGCATTTCGTTCAGAGTGCGCAAGGATCGTAAATTCGATCGCAATATTTTTGGTTTTGCGGTCGCTGTCAGCTTTCTTCGAGTTGGCTGAAAATATTCTTGCCTTTGCCCATTTTTCGCTCTCAGTAATCAAAACTTGTTTACTACATCAGACCGTAATGAAAGCAATTCCTTTTTGTTTTTCACAGCACGAACCGAATTGAAGAGGAATAACCCTCTTCATACGTTATAGCGAATCTGGCTCTGGCTCTGACGATGACTGTGACTGTGACTGCGATATGTGTGTGTGGGCCCCGATTAATAGCATGCCATTCTCATTGAGAAGTTGTGAATTTGAAATTCAATGAAAATTATCAATAAATCGACAATGGATTGACATGCCGAAACCAGTGATCAAAAATTCGAATATTCGGAAATTTGAAAATTTGAAAATTTGACAATTTCAAAATGCAATAAAAGCAAATTTCAGGTTGACTTGGCAAGCCATTCAAACTTTTACCCAAAACAGAAATTCTTTTGAGGCCATCTTTCTGTCATTGGGCATTTCCGTTTCAGTTTGGTATTTAATGGATATGCTGCTAGCATTCTCAAAATCAGATTTAACCAATGAAATTCTCCGCAGACGAAATCGCTGAAGATTATTTCAAAGAAGTCTGTCTCGCTCTTTCTCTGTCTATCTGTCCTTTGTTCTTATAGCGAGCTAATCCTTCAAATGAATCTCATTTCCAAGGCTTATGTAAATGTTTTAGCAAATGTGGAACTTCGTTGGAAAATTTATTGTGATAAACTTCAGGAATACTTACATTTTTTATTATTCAATTTTGATTTTAAATATCATTCATTTAACCCCTTAACGCATGTGGGACAAATTTGTCGATTTATCGGATTTACTTTTTACAACATTGCAGTCAATGGTAACAAATTGTGTGCGGACAAATTTGTCACACATTGCGTTAAAGGATTAAATTTCAGCATTAAGCTTTGATACTTTTCCACAGTTTGAAATTCTTTTATTTTTATACCCGACACACTCCGTGTCGAGGGTATATTGCGTTTGTGTGGTTGTGTGCAACACCAAGAACCAGTCGAAATAGACCATACAAAATGTATATAGAAATGATCAGCGTCACCAGGAGATTCGATTTAGACATGTCCGTCTGTCCGTCTGTCTGTTTGTATACAGTTTTCTTATCGAAGGAGTTGGGATATCTTGATAAAACTCGGTATAAGTGCTCACGGGGACATGAGTAAGAACAAGTTCGAGAATGGACTGGATCGGCCCATTATTAAGGGTACCTCCAGTCTGTTATGGGTCTGTTATGAAAATCGCAAAAACTGCTCAAAAACCGGAGTTTTTCAAGATATTTTGATTGAATTTTACATTTGAACATATCTTAGGGCAATAAATAAATTCCAAAAATTGGAAAAGTGGGCGTGGCAGAAGGCATTTTTTGAAAATTGTCTCCAACACCCGAAATTCAAATGGGACTTATACGAAATTTGGCACTTATGCTTCCTTTGTAGCCATTAACATCCTCTCCAAAAATTTCTTTGATAGCTCTATTATTAAGGGCACCTCCAGTACTAGGGTCTGTCTCAAAAATCCCAAAACTGCCTCAAAATCGGACTTTTTCGAAATATTTCAATGAAATTTAGATTTTGAGCATATATTTAAGCCTTCGATTAGGATTTTTAAAAAATTTGAAAAGTGGGCGTGGAAAAGGGTCGGTTTTCATAATGAAATTTGACAAAAGTCGGTATATGGGGCCCCTTATGGCCTTAAACACCTCTTGATATAAAAAATTATTTGAACATGTGTGTCTGTGTCGGGTATTTTATTGTCAGGCTCGCCTGACTATAACACCCTTAAATGTTTATTAATTTCTTTGATTGCGGTGGTTCTCATGCGTAGCTTTGATTTTTCTTTTTTTTTTCATATTGAAAATTAATATTCTCGGAAAATGTTCATAAGTTTTACAATTTCCTCAACATTTTGAAATCAAATTAAATTCCAATTAACCTCAATCGAGCAGAAAACAAGGTTTTTCGTGTGAAATGTTTTCGAAAAAAAAAAACAAAACAAAATTCATAATTTCAATACAATTTTAGAGACAATCAATATTTTCCGGAATCATATTTTCCAAAACTTACAACAACAATAGAAAATTCGAATAGTCTAATTAGGACCAATGTTATTCTAAAAAAGTAATAACAAAATTCTTTTTCCAATACACTTTTTCTCACATAGCTTATAGGTTATATGTAACTAACCATGCTGTATCATGAGCACAGCCCGTCAAAAGATTGAGGTGGCCAGGCGTTAACAAAAGAATAAAAAATAAAATATACTTAATACGTAATATGTACATATATATATATAATCAAAATTTTGTTCATATTAGTTTGAAGCATCGATTTCGATACGTAGGCGCAGCTAAACTTTTATGTGCTTAACCCTGACGTGATCTTACTTTAACAATATATCGCACACTAATCACTAAACTGGCACAATTCAAAATTTTTTCAATCAATTTTTTCATGTTCACCAACATTTTACTGCAGGAAAAAGAACACTTGGAAAATGAACATTGACATTTATTGATTCTGCCGTTAATTAAGAATGATATAAATATAAAAAAGAAATTGATTTTACAGGCGTCGAGAGTTACAGGGTGCTTGCCCAAGAGATACAAAATTTTGAGTTGTGCTGATTTAGTGATTAGTGTGCGATATGTAAATAAATGACGTACGGTCTAACAGACGTCTCATCTCTAAACCCATTTCCTCTTGAAATTCCTAACTGGCGTGTTCGTGTTCTTGGCCATATTTCTTATAAGTGTGATAGAGTCAACTAATTATTTTCTATATTATCAAGGACGTTTATTTCTGAGATTCCCCTTATGAATTTTTAACGTTCGCCTTGCGAAAATTTATCAGCGTAATACGCTATTTACACGTTAATACATTTCGATAATGAAACAAATTTCGGAAGGCAAGGGTAGCAGGGGAAAGAGAGATAAACGCTACCATACCGCATTCCCGTGCGTCCCTAGCCCACAAAAAGTGTGTTTCATTATCGAAATGTCTTAACGTGTAAATGGCCTCTAATCTGTTGTGTATCTATGTACCTCAGTCTATGTGTTCACTCTATACGGGGTTCACACTATCCAGACTCGATGACATAACGGTTCAAACCGTATGCGCCAAAGCTACGGCGGTACACTATTTCGCATGAAATCAATTCTTTGCACAAATATCTTGTTCCAATGGAAGAAATTATTTCGTATTTTTATGCTAATGATTCTATTATTTAGAGCTGGTCACCTTAAAAAAAAAAAATCTTTTAAGCTCTTTATATCGAATGGGTTTTTTTTTTCTTTTTGTTTGATTCAATAAATTGGCACTGATGCTTGTATGCTCCTAGCGTACATCAATTTTCCCTTTAAAACCAAGCTATCTCCCTGCAATTGAAATTCTTATGAAAAGCATAATGCCAGCGAATGGAGTTTGAGGTGTCTATTCCACTATCCACATGTTCATATGTTCTGGGGTTCTACGGTCATGCATCACGTTGCTATGTTGGATCGGCAATTTATGCTCATGTCTCAGATAACATATGAAATTTCCTCAAATTGTGTTCCGTAATTACGAATTCAAATGGAAATTTCACTTGTTTAAGCGTATTTATTGCGAAGCAAAATTTGTGGGCACATAAAAGCCGTGAACTTTGCTACATGTACTTACTTGCAGCCCCCGGTTGTGTAAATTTAATAAAAGCCCTTTTACAACAGTTAATGACTCTCAGGTCAGAAAATCCTTAATTTGTGGGCTTACGCATGTATTAACTTGCGTTCATTCTATCTCTGTCTCTCTCTCTCTCTCTCTCTCTCTCTTTTCTCTCTCTCTCTCACACACACACCCAAACACAAGGAGAGCGGTTCATTTAGTGGTTAGAAAAGAATAATTATTTGATTGCGGTTTGTTGAGAAATTTTCTACAATCACTCTTCGAGAAAATAATCAGGAGAATTTTCGATGAAAACATTTTTCACCATGATAAGTAAACACTAACGGAATTATGTATAACAAAACAGTTTTTAGAAAAAAATAAAACGGTTTAAATTAAAGATTATGACTAGAACGCAAACAATTTTCTCACGAAAACACAGAAAAGTAAAAACTTTTTAAAAACTTAAAGTTTTATTTGACCTTAGTTATAAACGTAAAAATTCCTGGCTTTCGATTTGGCTAACACGGTGTCGATGAGCAGCAGAGGGTGCTGACAGACACCGCAAAACGGGAAATCTTTCGTTCTTTCGTAAAATCCGAAATTATGATCCTTGCGCTCTCTGAACAAAATGCCATTTATTTCATTTTTCAAATTTTTTATCCTTTTTTCGCTTCAAAACTATTTACTCTTCTATGAAATAAGGCCAAGAACACGCCAGCCAGGCATTTCAAGACGAAAATCCGTTTAATGACGAGCTGTCTGTTAGACTCCGCGCGTCAGTTAAAATTTTAAACTTAGACCACATCAGCTGCAGAGGATTAAAAAAGCGCTTTTGGTCCCGACTGGGATTGAAAAAAAAATTTTTTTTTTTTTTTATTTTTGTACAAAAAGATTACTTATAATTGCGAGCGAAAAACAGTTTGAGGTACTTTCCTAAATGAAATGAAAAAAACGATACCTGATGATGAACTCGTAGCTGGGTTCGAAATCGATCGCATCGGCTTTCCACGTTCCAATTTCGGCAATGAGAAAAACGATTTTTTTTTTTTGGATTGCCAAAAATTAACATTTCGTAATTGAAATGTTGGAACCCTAAGCCCGAACAAATATGAAGTAATTAAAATTAAATATCAAAAGGGTCAAATTAAAAAACACAAAACTACATAAATTCAAAACCTTGAAAGGAAAATTTACTCATTCTAAATTTAGATAGTCCACCACTCTATTTTCATGTGGTCTGCCTCATTCTACCTTTTACCACTTTCACTATTTTCGTAATTCCAGGTGCCAAATTCCCAAGCAACACTGCCAATCGGTTCGGGACAAATGTTAGCCAGGCATAATCAATATCGACCTCGAAAAATGTCAAAGACTAAAAATTTTACATTTTTACAAATTTTTTTATTTATTGAACTAAACATAAAGTAATTTTTTTTTTTTTTTTTTTTTGTTAACATTGCTATAAGTTTTTAATCAAAACAAATATCACGCACTTGAAGATAGTCACAAGTAGTCTTAATTTTTTATTAAAAGCTAGTACATATTTAAAATTTATGCAACGATTTTTCAATCGTACAATTTCAACTTTATTGCTTTTTGCTTTTATTTAACTTTCTGTTCTTATAATAATAAACATTAATCTCCAAAAGGGGAGGTGCTTAGCGGAACAGAAAGGAAATAACTGAGTGAGTTCAAGTGAAACATAGCATAATAATACTAAAGAGATAGCCGCAGATAAGGCAGAATGTCCAGTATTTTATGCCATACAACTGGCAGTCGAATGTAAGGACTGAAACTAATGAAATATAAAAAAAATTCGCATCGTAAATTGATTCCAGATATTTTTGTTAATATTCGACATTGCGCCCACGTTTCTTGCAGCTACCTTAAAAATACGCAAGAGAAAATAACTTTGTGTGATAACAGAATAATAAGTTTTGAGACTTATAATAGGTAGGGGTTAGGTAGTCGATATTCGGTTAAGAGAAGGTATTACTGTCGATGGAAATACAGAAATTATTACATGAAGGGAAATCAGTAATTTTATTTTTTATTTTATTTTTTATTTTAAGATTATATATAAGTTATATTAAAACTAAAAATGCTAATCGCTTATTATAACTTATGACGGTTGGCGACTACCCACTAAACATTTCATAAGAAGAAAGTTTATCTATAGTAGGAAAGACATTGGTCGTAGATCCACGAACTCTCGAGCATAAGAGCGAAAATAATAATCGATATATCATTCGAAATTACCTAAAACAATCACATCCTCTTTTAAAAACGATTTATTTGAAACAAAGAATAAAGCAAGGATCGACAGCAGGCCAGGAGTCAATGTGGAAGAGCAATCATCGGATTGGTATAATTTTTTTTAAATAATACATTAAGTTTGGAGTTTCAAAGTAATAAAACATTAAGTTTCGAATATAAAAGTGCGATGATTACTTCCGAAGATGTGGATCATTTGGCTAGGAATCTTTGATCTTAAACAAAACGGAGACTGTCATCATTATTTTTTTCGAATTTCAAATGTTACGACTGAATAATTTTCTTTTGCAACACAACACGCTATTCGAAATAGGCTTTATCGGCTCTCAAGCAGACAATTCAAGGTGGCTATGCATAAGAAAGGAAGGTTTTTGTTCTTTTTTTTTTGAACTGAACGTTACGTTTATAGGCCTTTGCACAAGTGTACTTGGGATCCGTCTTTGAAAAAATTTCCATAAAAATTTTAAACAGAAAATACTTTGATAAAACAGAAAGAAAAAAACAAGAAGAGAAACTTGTTTTTCTTTTATTTTAAGAAACCCCCAGAAAATATCAACTAAAAGAGCTTGATGAAGGAAAGAAAGAGCTTTCAATGATATGCATATTCCATCTTCGAATGTTGTATAATTTATTAACGCGATGTGAAATATGAAGAGAATGTTATAGAAGCAAAGAGTGAGTAGCCACGAATACGAATTGTGCAGTCAAAAATATATCGGTTTAATTTGCTGATAAAGAGCGTTGATTAAATTAAAAAAAAAATTGTTTTTGAATTTCATAGAGTGTGGTTAGGATCGATTTAAATACATTTCGCTTTAAGTTTTAGAAGCCGAATTGATATAAAATCTTTTTTTTTTTTTTCAATTGATTCGATAAGGAATATTCTCACTTTCGTTGTTTATGGATTGCATGCACTATTCACCTTCAACATCACCATCATCATTCCTATCACATCATCATTGCATATCATCATCATCATCATCATCATCATCATCATCATCATCACCATCACCACAACCAACCAAACCTCACTTTGAACACAACACCATAGACTTATAACACTTCATAGAGGCCACTTCAACGAGCTTTTCGGCTGCTTCTCATCGCGATACATCATTGAGGACTAAAGTACTGGTATAGATCTGAGATTGTACAGCTTTAATTATGGTTGTCTTTGTGGTGGCTATAACTTTAGAATGCTCACCATTTCCATTTCCATTTCCGTTCCCATTTCCATATTTATTTGCGCTTTCGCTTCCATTCCCAGTCGCATTTTCTTTTCCTTTTTCCATTTCCATTTCCATTTCGATTTGGATTTTTGTGAATCTCATCAAGAACAGTGACATTCGCATTGCCATCGTTCGTGTCGGCATCCGCAGCACTTTTGACAGCCACCACAATACGGTTATTGGGTTTAACGCTCTCATCATCCGAGTCACCGATCGTTGTCAATTGCACGTTGGTCTTGGAGAGACGCGGTGACCGTGTATTGTGGTTTTGTACTGGTGAAAGCGCACGCGAACTGCCGCCTGAGTACAAATCATCATCGGTTGTATCACCGTATTCATCAGTGATGTTACTGCTGCTAACGACACTGCGCGTGGAACTGATCACAGAGCGCTGAGGTTGCCAATGGCGGGCATTGCCTGAGATTCGATTGTAGTTGGTGCTGCCGCTGCCGCTGCCACCACCGCCGCCGCCGCTGCCGCCGCTTATGCCGCTCATGCCAAAACCTGTCGTTGATGATGTTGCCGTTATGTCCTCCTCGCTAATATCGTCAAACGCTGGCGGCGGCGTCGAAGAACCAGTTATATTGGTGCGCAAATGCGATGGCATTATCGCACTGGAAGGAGAACTTTGACTCTGCATAGCATTACGCAACGGTGTGCGTAACATGGCATTCGATGTTTTACGTTTCGATGGGGAATGTTTGAGCGGAAATGTTGGCGTCTTCTTGAATACAGTTTTGCCCATGAAATTTTGAAATCGCTGTGCATAGAACGATGGACGACAAACCGAAACGGTATCGCCATTGTAAATGATACTCTTGAATGTATGCTCCAATTTCTTCTCCAAACGATACGACTGCAGTATATCAATTATACCGATATACAATATCAGACGCTCATCGTTTTCAGAACGTGCTGGTATTCCACCAGCTGGTACATCTTCGTCCTCCTCGATGGGCATATCCATGTCGGCTGTTATCGACTCAATAGCCGTCGAATGCGCCACCAAACGTGGACGATTCATGCTGCGCGTTCGATTTAAGCCAATCGCACCAGATATTGTGCTTGCCGTGGACAATTTCGGTGCTATCGCATGCGACGTCCCAGGATAGTATGCTGAAATTGGTGCCTGATCCGTATCGGCTGCTTCCGGATCGCCAGCCATTGAATCGCGATGTTCATCGCCAGTTCGTTGTAATTTGGCGCGTGCATTTCGTATACGTTCTTCTCTTTTCTCCTTTTGCGCAATATCCAGATTATGTATGCCCACAAGCAGAGAGTAATCCATGATCTGAAAACTCTCAAGCACCATACAGTCGCGCTGTATGGTCTTTATCAGAGCATTGTACTTGTCCGTTTCAAGAAAAAGCCCATTCGGATGATGGTCCATGAAATCCAAATCCTTATATGTCGGACTTGCCTTTTGCCGCTCAGCCTTTGAGGCTTTACGTCGGAATGTTGAACCTTTTAGATCATATTTCGCGTGCATTTTTATCTCTGATGGCAGCAGATTGTTCATAGCAACCAGACGGACATTTTTCGCATTATAATGAAAGCAATAAAGCCCAAAGAATTTTGGCAGTAAGGTTCGCGGATTCTGTGATAGATTCATATAATATCCGGGCAGCAGTTTCTGCAGAAACTCGCCTTCTTTCTTCTGTACGGTCTTTATGATGAACTCATCATCATCGGTGAGATAGAATATGGAACCAGACGCTCCAGGATTCGATAGTTGGACCAACGGTGCCGCACACATCGACATGAGGAAATCATCTGGTGCAATGCCGAAAAGATCGCGAAAGTAACGAAAAGCAATGGGTGCATAGACCTTAAAGCGAAAATCATTATAATGATGTGCTGGTGTAATTGATGACCCCTCAGCTGGAAACGATATCGTCTCCATTTCCCAGAAATCATTCATGAGTAAATCGCGCTTTGGTTTACTCGCCAGCGAGCCAATCGTATGCTGTATACCCAATTGTATGGAGCCCATTATTTGCTTCGACTGTATTCGTTTATAGGTAACCTCGCCACCTTCGTCGACGCGTCGATGGCCGATTTTCTTTTCGTGTTTTCCACTCGTCGATGGGTATCGCGAAACGCTCGCGTCCAACGTCGAACTCGCAGTGCGCACGCGTGGCGTTACAATTTGATTTGCGGCGATTGAGCCCAATTCGGCTTGCAGGAAATTATTCGTATCGTTGCCACCATGCAGAATAGCAGCTTCATGGAAAAATTCCCTCGACGTTGAAGGTTGATTGGCGTTTGGAGTCGGTGTCGGTATCGGTGTCGGTATCGGTGTCGGAGTTTCTGGCTCTATGACTTCTACCAATGCATGCGAGGGCTCAGGTAGCTTATGATTGATGGTTATCAGCGATGTTCCACTCGATGCGGGTGGCGGTGTAGTAGGCGGCGTTGGTGTCGTTGCGGTCGCGGTCGCGCTCACTGCACCGATTGCTGTGTTTGGAAATTTCGGAAGTAAAATAAACCCGTTTTCCTCAATCGGCAGCGGCGTGTCGTCGTCGTCGTCGTCGTTGTGGTCGTTATCGGCGGCAATGGCGAATTATTATTGATCTGATTTTGAGATTCATTCGCTTTGCCAGCTGCTGTTGTTTCTAATTCGATCTCGACCATTTCCTTTGGATCCATTATCTTCGAAGGTCTTCGATGACAGTCAATAGGTTGTCGAGTGCATCAATTACTGAAATATCAAAACGAGAAAACTGCGTCAAGCGAAAAATCCTCTCGTTACTTTGCTTCGGAAATTGGTTTTGAAACATAAATGGCGTTTATTAACCGAAAAAGTTGCTTTTATGTCCTATTATGGTTTTTTTTTTTTTTTTTTTTTTTTTTTTGTTGTTGTAAGGAACTACCCATCGACTTCGTTATGAAATTAAATTCTATACCAAAAAAAAAAAAAAAAAAAATATCTACTATTGAGGACAACTAATCACTTTATCCATAAAAATTCATTCCCAAAATTTAGACATAATTCAAACAAATTTAGGCATTGCACGAACTGTTTTGAGGTTATGTTTCTTGATTTGAAAAATAAAATCGGTCATTCTACATATATAACGGCATTGAAACTAAGTAATAAGAATAAACGGGAAGGAAGGAAAAAACGGTTCAGCAAACAAACGAACGCAAACACAACGAACATTACTATTCCAAAAAGAGATTTTCCTCAACACCGAAAAGCTAACAACGGAGTAAAGCAACTCACGTACTGCTATCGTCGTCGTCGTCGTCTGGCAGTGACGAGCGGACTTCTTTGTCATTGTTGTTGTTGTTGTTGTTGTTGTTGTTGTGTGGTGGTGGGGCACCATATAAAAGTGAGGCGCAATTGTTGCACATTTGTAAATAATTTCTTTATCGCCCGCCCTTCTTTATACCATACAATATTGTAGATATGTATAGATTCGTTTTTTTATTTTCGCTTTTGTACTTCAAATTGCATTCCCGCAACGCTTTGCATACAAATTGCGTACGATTTATTTCGTACTTTGAATGCGGGCTGTGTCACGGCATTGCACTGTTGTGTCCCTGCCACCACTGCGGTACGTTGCACTGCGACGTGCTGTGCACTGTCATCTTCTGTTTACAGAGCACATTACTCACGCACATGCGCGTCGGAGTTGAACAATTGAACGCCTTGCCTTTTCATGAAATTCTTAAGCAAATAAAGCGACACAATTAACGAGAGCTTAGAGCGGACCGAAGTATTCTCAAATCTAATAAGATGATTATTGTGTGTGGATGATTAATCATCATCTCTCGGAACAGGGGAATTCAACAATGGGGGTAATTCACCGAGCGCAAATATTTTTGAAAATTACGTTTTTTTTTTTTTTTTTGAGGGAATTTTGGCAAATTTTTTTTTTCTATTTGTTTTGGACCGAAAACGCTGCTTCATCGATGGGCAGAAGAGGGAAAATAATGCACAACAAGGTTCAAAAATCGGACTCAATTGGCGGCCATGGGTTATTGAATCTGAATTTTCTTGCAATTTATTGTCATACGATTTAATTGATTTAATTTCTTCAATGGAAACTGAAATCCAGCATAGCCGCATATTAGTCGTCGTCATCATCATGGCAGCATTCAATTCTGAATATATCGAGAAAACATTTGGTGAAATCAAAAACCAAAAGCACACACACACACACACACACACGCGCGCGCGCGCGCGCAAACACCTTTCCGATAGTTTCAGCAAAAAATTAGTTTTAACAAAGAAAGAAATTAATATAAATCATAAAAAGAAACATGCCATTACGAAGAGAAGAAAGAACTCGAGCAAATAGAAACGCAGCTGTTTTAAGACTACACAATAAAACAAAACAAACAAAAATAAATAAATAAATAAAATAAAAAATTTCAATTAAAAAAAATAACGACAGCAAAAAATATGCGTTGATATGATGTTCAGAAAATTCTCAAAATTTAAATATGAATATTTTTAAATGCCAATAGGCACTAGCGCACTTGAAAACTATTGCCTCTAAATATTGCGTTGGAAGCAATGATGAATAGAAGCGGAAAGATGAACACAAAATACATACAAAACTGTGTGAAAAAAAAAAAAAACTACAGGAAAAACAGTTCAGATCGGCGAAACTTTGAAAATTTGGAAAATTATCAAAAGTATTCGCATTCGAAGACGTCAAAAAAGCGAGGATGGATGTTTAGAGAAGCGAAGCTGTTGAATGATTTCATATCTTCTTTTATATAACGTGTGTTGGTGATCAATCTGAAGATTAAAACGGAAATAGAATGAAAGAAAAAGAGCTCACTATAATCGCACTAGATACATATGGATGTGTATACATATATATATATATATATATATATATATATGTATGTTTAAAGTTGAGATCCCTTGAAAGCCGGCAACAGGCGAAAATATCTAAATGACAGAATTTTATCGCTACTACAACGGCGCGCACTGCGAGACACCCAACCAAAGAGCCAACCCGACGAACATTGCACACAAAATCTTATCGCTTAGATCATATAAACATAAACAAGTCAGTTACAGTCGATCCTATTGCAAACAACGTGAAGAATATCGGGAGTCTAGAGTCTAAAACTAAATACCGCAAGCCGCCTAATCGCAATAATCTCTTATCTGGCTGGATGATCTGCTCTCGCCGGTACATGGTACGAGTATTCCTCATTGAAAAATTTTTATTTCGCCCAAGTATGTGTACATATGTATACATAGAAGAATGTTACCGTTGTGTGCTTATGGAATCGTCACATTCGCGAGCGTTCCGCTTCCGATCCTCATTACATCGATAGTCATTACAATCTACAATTGGGAGTGCAAAGCTGCTTTTAGTTATTGCAATTAAGCTTACATACAAGTTGAAATTGCGATAGCGTCAACCCACAAACAGCAATCATAAAATAAGCGGCCTGCAACGACTACGCTTCAAAGTTACAGTGGAGCCTTTCGATAACCAAATAAATACCTACTAAGAAAAGAAAAATGTTATTGAAATTCATCTAAGCTGAAGTGGGCCAAATCTTGCATTTATTTCGTGGTGTTACCTTTGAACCTTAGATAAATGTGGCTCTCGGAGTGGATCTCTCCCAGCGACGAAGCGAAAATTCCCCTGCATTTCAATATCAGAGGCTCTTGCTAGAACTCGAATGAATTTCAATTCATGATTCGTGGCTCCTTCCTAAATGGGATTGACTGTAATTACATGAGAAAGTTGGTTTGCAGTGCCATATCGCGTCATGTTCGCAATTTCAAATTCAATAAAAGTATTTATAAAATCATTTTCAAACAGAAATAGTTGAGAGTACTTTTCATAGATTATGGAGAAAGGCCAAATGGGCTGTAAAACAGCCGCCGATGACGACAGTCATAAGTTATTTGTAGAAAGAAAAAAAATATATTAAAAAAAAAGAAAGAAAATATGAGGGGTGGGGGGAAACGTGCGATGCGATATACCAAAAGATGCGTCATTGTGACATCAAATTCGTTTTCGGTCGTTTATAGGTATCTTTTCGATTTTGAAATTCCCTCGAGTTAGATACATATGTATGTGTATGTTTGTCTTGTCGAAAAAAAAAAAAAAAACGTAGAGAATACCATGGAAACCCCTACAAAGTCGAAAAAAGCAACTTCTTCGCTTATCCAAACGCATTTATTTTTCAATTCCGATTTCAATTTCAATTTCAATTTTTAACTAAAAATCAAAATAAAATAGACAAGAAAATCGCACGGAATACTCACATTTTTGTTAGTGTATTCGACGAATAGAGCCAATGGAGAAGGTCAAACACGATATGTATAAATATATATGTATGTATATACAATTTTACTTTTTGGTAAAGCAGCAACAAGTTTCCAGCGCGGCAACAATCCAAAAATCGGAAATTTTGGCATGGAATGATTACAGAAAAAGCTCACAAAATTTTTGTAAGCGTTCTGCGTTGACGTCGTTGCTGTTTCTCTCTGCTGCGTCGCCGCTCCTTGTTGTTGTTGTCGCTTAGTTTTTAGTTTTGAATTTTTCTTTTTGGTTTTTCGTACGTTATATTCGCTGCCAAAAAGAAATTCCCTCGTATTAAATTATTGCTTGCTTTTTTCGATTTTTCTTATAGATTTTTATCCAAATTCAGGTAATTTGTTTTTGGCGATTTGATGATTCCAAAACTAAAAAAATTCCATTCAACTTTGAGGGGCGGTTGTGTTGTTGTTGTTGTTGTTCTTTTTTTCTTTTCTTTTTGGTTTAGTTTTTTAATTCATTGAAGGAATGAATGACAATCAACTGACAGCGGCAGCGACGTCAACGTCGAATTTTGTACTTTTTTCGATGTCGACATATTTATTTCGTTGCTTGTTCCAAAAAAAAAAAAAATAATAAAAAATAAAACAAAAAAAGTTAACTTCTCCTTTATGTAATTTCAATTAACACGTTTTATTAGATACTTATTCTGTTGCGAAATTTTGTAAGAAGCTCTTTTTAATTCGAAAGAAAACACAATGCAACCACTTTAAAACGACATTTAATTCGTTCGCGTCTAAAATCTTCTCTGAAATAATCAACTCGATTTTCAAGCAGAAGTCGCGACTCGCGAGAAGAGAATTCCTATCGCTATCGATAGTTTCTTCGGCAGCTATCGATTGCTTTGCTTTTCAAGCTCCTAATGGCTCGTAATCGAAAGAGTGATGACAGTATTCGAAATCACGCGATCGATGAATCACGACGTTTCGTGTGTTGTGTGAGGCTTGGATGCAACGTGTTGGAGTGTCGCTACAAAATAGCGTTTGCAGTCAAGTTTTTTAGTTAAATAAAGTCCAATAAATAATGTTTTCATGTAGTACTAAAAAAACCTGTTATCTGAGCATGTATGATCAAAAATTCTAGAAATTATTTTTCCCGCCAACTTTATTTCGAATTCCGCTAAATTGGGTAACTCACTTATTCGCTTTTTATACGTTAATACATTTCGATAATGAAACAAATTTCGGATGGCAAGGGACGCAGGGAGAAGAAAGAAAAACGCTCCAATACAACATCCCCGTGCCTCCCTAGCCTATAAAAATTGAGTGTCATTATCGAAATGTCTTAGCGTGGAAATAGCGTATTAAACCCAGAAAACATTTACACTCATTTTAGACTACATTTTAAACTCAAAATTTTGAGCAAAACCGTCTAAATTGAGCTTCGAAAAGACTCTAAAAAGAGTGTGTGCTTTATTTAAAAAGGGACACACGTTTCGAGTCTAAAGTAAGAGTGTAAAACGAGTATAATATAACTGTGCTTTATGGAGTTTTATTGTACTCTTTTAATAGTTTTTTTTATATTTTTTTTAGTAAAAAAATCGGTAGGAAAAGAATTTTTTTGCAATCTGAATTAAACATATTACAAATGACCTTTTTAACCCTCTTTTTACCCCTTTTTTTCCTTGCCGTTAACAGTAGTTGAAATTAATTTTTTAAACATAATTGAAATTGGCGGTTTTTTTTTTTTTTTTTTGTTACATGTTCTTTATATCTTTGCATTCTTTCTTTTTCTTGACATTTTTCTCAATATTTATTGCAATTCTGCTTGCCAGATGTGTAATTTGTTGATTATTTGAAATGGCACACAATAACAAATAACACAAAAAAATCTGAAGTTTTGCATTTGCATGAATTCATTTCTCAGGGTTGTAGTTGTAATGCATAATATTGAGCACTTCGAATTTAAAGTCCATTTAGACTGTTTTCAGACTCAATATATAACTATGTATCTAAATAGACTCAAATTTATGATGGTTATTATGCACTCTTATTTACGAGGGCCTTAAAAACATTAAAAATTCAAAGTCTTTTAAGAGTGATTAAGCCATTTTGAGCGTTTCGAATTAAAAGCCTACTAAGAGTAGCGGTATTCACTATCCAGTGCATTTGGTCGTGCATTTGAGCATGAGCAAAATATTTATGCTTTTTTGCTCTTTACACTAACAAAATGTACACGTATGCATATGCTCCGATTTTGCACAAATGCTCCGCCTAAACCTAGTGCAAAGAGTATATCTATACTCTTTGCCTAGTGCAAAAATCAGTTTCGTGCATGTGCACAACTTTCCAGCTGTCTTAGGGATGCTGGGTAAATATCGATCTTTGACGATTATCATTGTTCAAAGTTTAAACATCTTTGTTGTATTATAATGTTGAGAGTTACTACACTTTCGTAGTAAATGAACCATAAAATAAGCTTTTGGCAATATCTTAGTATTATCTCCGATTAAAACTGGCCATCGCTTTAAGGTTCTGAATGCTTGCAACATCGATAATTAAAAAACAATGAGCATCCCTAATCCTGCTTGATAAAATATGCACCGTGTGCTTCGAAAGTACACTCCAGTGCCGTAGCAATTCTGTTTTGCGTGAGGGGAAAAATTATTTTTCCAATTTGCGTGGGGGGGAAAATTATTTTTTCAATTTTATTCATGGGCAAAAACAAAAATGCGTGGGGGGAAAATCCCCCTCTTTCCCCTATGGTTGCAACGGCACTGGTACACTCACAGTTTCTTGCAAATGCAAAATAAAATTTGCAAATGCACATGCACATGCACTGGATAGTGAATACCGCTAGTGTTTTTATACTCATAAATAATACAGTAAAAAAAAAGGGGTGAACTGTATAACTGTTTTTAACTTTTATTACACTCTTGTTTATAAGGGCTTTAAAACAGTGTAAATTTACACTCAGTTTTAGATTTTAAAATGTTCAGACTCAAAAAAATGTTTAGCGGGAAGCGTTAAGTGCACTACAAAAAAGAAATATCGATAAGTCCGACGATACGGAGAGCAATCGTTAGCACTGAGTGGTATTTAAGAGGAGTAGTTTCGGGTATTCGGTACTAGAGCCGTTATTTTAAATTTGGTTTTTTATGTTTTTTGTTTTCGTTTTGCATTCAAGGATTTTTTTTTTTAATTTTAATTAGAGAATATTAAATTAAAATAAAAAGAGTTATTTTAATATACCTATATATAAAATTAGTTAATCAGTCTACATCGATTTGTTCAATGGGAAAACAAATAAAATTGGCATAGAAAAATATGAGAGAAAACATTTTTGGCAAAGAGAAGTGAGCAAGAAAATTGAAAGGAAAAGATAAAGCAGTATTAAGCAGGAGTATTAAAGTTAAAGTTCGAATTCTATGGAAGCGTTTTTGATTTTTTCACAAATATTCTTGGCATATTCCTCATGAAAATTTATTCTGAACTATTAACCGAGGTTTGACAGCATGTTGACTGCGCGGACTCTATTGCCAAAAATGTAGTCCGCTCAGTAAACATGCTTCAGTTGGTAGTCCACCTTTAAGCCGAATTTTACTCAACAGTTGCACGACAGTTGAGTCTGCTGAATGTACCCAATAGTATCAATAAGCAGTAGTTTTCCATGCGGCTATATAGAATGTTGCTGCCAAGGCAATTTTTATTTGTTTTTAAGGGGCTCCCACTAAAACAGCCAGCGTAGGAACCCCCCACAAAATTAATCCGGCTCTGCTTATAAGCTTCAGTCGATGTGTCACACCACCAAGCTGTTCAATCTATCCGGGATTCACACTATCCAGATTCCACTGTAGATACATATTTTATTATTCTTTTCGTAATTCACTCGAATTTGAAGAATTCACAAAACAAAAACTGACAAAAAAAAAAAAACCGCTCCTGATCTTTACCACAGTGTTAAATCCCCGATCGAATGATTCATAAATTGTTAATGCGTAGCACAGAAATAAAGTTTCCCCCACTAAATTTTTGCATGTTTCCATCACACGTTTTCTTAATAAACATTTGTGTTGCTTTATAAAAAGTATAGAGTAAAAAAAAATTCAAAATAAAAAATAAAAAATCATAAATCGAATTGCCTTCTACACCCCAAAACTGTCATAAAATTAATTGAATTAAAACAATGAAACGCAGGAGCATTTCATAACCGCAAACTGCCGCACCGAGCGCTGCCGCAACTGCACATCCAGCGGGCAACCAGTGGCAATTAAACCTAGCTCACTGGCGTACTCATACTTGGGCCACGAACGAGATAGAGATATCAGTAAGTAGTGTGCGCGGAACCCTTATTGAATTTTAATTAATTTAAAATTCCATAGCGCGGAAAACCCGTACAGGGGATGCTCGACCGGCAGACCCAACGACCCAACGACCCAAACACCAACCGACATACCGTGCGACCGACAGACCGACTCAACGACCGATTAGTGTGATTAGTAATGTTTTTGCTGTTGAGCTTAAAAAATTACTCATCGTTCTGGTAATAATATTGTTTTCCCCGCAGCACAGCGACCTCGACGAAGTGTCGGAAGCTCAGCACATTCGTAGTTATTGAGCACGTTAAACTGCCAGTATGGAATTTGACTTTGCCATACTTGGGTAACACACCAGCACGCGGGACTCGTCGGCGCAGATGGGCAAGAGGGTGACTCGAGGGAGGTAATTGCCCATTTGATTTTACTGGACTAACTATAGTCGTAATAACACAAATTAGGTTACTGCAAGCCAGAAAAATTCTACGACTATTTTATCGCTTCTGCTTAGTCTCCTCTTTACACATTTTCTTTATTTCATTTTATTTTATGTTTTTTTTTTTCTTCCTTTTTTTCTTTTCAACGTACATAAATTTCTTTTAATCTAATTAGGAATGCTGGTAGGCAAGTGTCTTCGCTTTTTAATTGTGTTTTGCTTTCCATTTTTTAATTCCGTTCTTTCTTCGAAATGCTCTTTTTGGTCCTACGATTTTCGCCAAAGTCGTTTAGAAGAAGACATCGCGCGAGTGAAACCAGGAAACGACTTAAAAGCTTAAAGCTTAGGTAGGCCTCAAACCGTTGCTCTGTGCTGTTTCCAACGGGCGGCGGCGCGCCGTGAGAGCCTCGTTGGATTTGGTCAGCGAGTGTGTATATTGGCCGTTAATTAATTTCATGCTTGAAATTAAATACATACATATCAAAATAGAACTAAGGGTGTTATATTCATGTGAATCGGACAATAAAATACGCGACAAGGATGAACGGTTAGCTACATACAGTAAAATTCAGTTATAACGATACCGCTTATAACGATTATCGATATAACGATTTAGCGATGAACATTTTAGGTAAAGTTCGGTTCGCTATTCTAATTCTTCTTAATTTCTGTTACCGGATATAGCGATTATCGGTTATAACGATGGATTTCGCTGGTCCCTTCGACATCGTTATAACCGATTTTCATTGTACATACATATGTACATATTTTTCAATATTTTTTAAAACAGGCCGCCATAATGTTAGAGATTTTCAAGGCCATAAAGGAGCCTCATATGCCTAACTTCGTTAAATTAATTTGTTTATGAAAACCGCCCTTTCGCCACGCCCACTTTTCGTAATATTCGAAAATCTAATCAGAGACTTCAATATACACTCAAATACCGAATTTCAATGAAATATCTCGAAAAATTCTGATTTTAGAGCAGCTTTGGCGATTTTTGTGCTAGCAATTTTTGTGACGAACCCTTGTACTGAAGGTGCCCTTAAAAATGGGCCCATCTGGTGCATCCTCGAATTCGATCTTACTCATGTCCCCGTGAGCACGCATACCAAATTTTGTCAAGATAGCTCAACTCCTTCGATAAGAATACTGCCTACAGACAGACGGACAGACTAACGGACGGTCATGGCAAAATTGAATCTCCTGGTGACGCTGATCATTTCTATATATATGTAAGTACATCTTGTATGGTCTATCTCGATTGGTTCTTGGTGTTACACACAACCACACAAACGCAATATACCCTCGACACAGAGTGTGTTGGGTATCAAAATTATTATCGAATCGAATTTTCATTAATATTTTTTTTTTTGTGGTCAGTAGGGCGGAGAGAATTTTAAGAGGAATGATTTTTGTGCATAGACAGGAATTTATGACGCAGAAAAAGTGAATGTGCACACATTAAATGAAAATGGAAAGAATTTCTCATTGCTTCAATTAACATAAATTCGCTTAGTTCCAGCAATTAAGAGCTATTTCGAACAATTAAAATGCAAGTTTTTTATACTTATGTACTTAAAAAATATTTTAATTTTTATTTAATTTTTGGTTTAATTTTCAGTAGGTAGTTTTTTTTTGTGTTGAAAATGTAGTGAAGCAGCTAACATAAGTACGCTTAGTTGAAAAAGTTTCAAAGGATTTCCTTAGTTCTTACAGTTTTATTGTCGGCCTCCGCGGCGTAGTTAATTGAGATGCTAACTTACGATGTGAAAGCCTCTGGGTTCAACTCCCAGCTCGGGCGTTTTGTCGTTTTTTCTGTTTCTGTTCTTCTTTGTTCTGCGATTTTTCGTGGTATCACAACGGGCCCAATGTGGAGCCTATGTTATTTCTGTTATAACAAAATTTCACATAGACGGACGGGCGAAGGCAGCTACTGTTTTAATGTATTATCGCTTTCGGCGTTTACTACTCCTTGATTTGTTCGAAATGATTTCTATTTACTTTATTTCATTCTATTTTTCTTTTTAAACACGAATTTTATATAGATTATTTAAAAAGCCCACGAACTCTTTTGGGTTTTTTATTTAAAAAAAAAAAAAAAAAAAAAAAAAAAAAAAAACTATCGGAAATCGATTGAAAGTTCGCACTAGACGTTCAGAAAGCCGCTCCATTAAATTTCAATTACAAGCGAATTGAGTTCCCCGCCTTGATTGCATAAATGCATATGCCTTAATTAGATGCCCTGCAATTAGTTATGATACAGCCCGGTTTAAATATATTGTAGGTATGTACATATAATTGCAGCGATCTTTCAGGCACGTTCGATGCGACTCCATTCGTCGTATTCGGGTATTTGCGAGTCGTGCTTCTGCCATGATTCGCTCCGCGTTGGCTTGTCCATCACCATCGCATATCGTCCACCAATCGACCAACGACTTGGCCTGAGCGCTGCCTGAGTAATTCTTGGTCTTGACATTGAAACCAGCCTCCCCATCCCTAAGGACGGCAAATCATGCATAATGTTTTCACAGTTGTGCTACATATACATACATACATACATGCATACATATGAAATTATGTGCAGTAGAATTTATGGGTGAGAAAATTGTCTCGATTTCATAGATAATCGCAGATTTTTAGCTACACGCCGCGGCGTGAAATCGACATGCCCGGCCGGAATCGTTGCCACAGTGTCAATGCGTACAATAAATACCTGCTGCTGATGATAAGTACATACGTATGTATATCTTTTTGATAAATTTGACGGTGCCCCGCGGTGGTTGTCACAGCCGAGGGAATCGAAAATTTTGAATTGATAAAATTCAGAACTTGGTATAAGCACTGCATTTACAATGAACTTTACTCAATCAGGACCAATCAGAAGTCTCTTCGATTATTAACTTCGGCATTCAACCATGAAGAATAGACAAAGGGCACTTAATATGATCATTATACATATGTACATGCGGCTCGAAAGAAGATCGACTGCACCATGATTAGGCAGAAGCTTCATGCAATTACTTGAATTCAAAGAAAAAGTTTCGCCAAAATACGACGCACGGGCGTATACAGCAGGGGGACATTTGGGAGTTTCGAACTCCCTCGGAAAGGTTTAGAACAGTCACAATATATGTATGTATATCTATAATGTTTTAATGGCTTGAGCCACTGCCGAAATTATTTTTTGTAGGTACGTCCCTGTAACGAAATCGTGTTGTAACAGAAGCTATGACACATGCTCTGCGAGTGACGCATACATAAGTGACACACCGATGAATATTTTTACTTTGTACGTTTACGTCATGAGCCATGAACATTAGGGTGTCCCAAAAAAAAATTTTTTTCGAATTTAATAGTAGAATATTCAAGGACAAAGCAAATTCGACTTATAGCAAGAGATTTTAGAAAAAGGGAAACATGAAAAACTCGTCATTTTGAGTCTATTTAATATTGATTGGCTATCATATAGGCAATGAAATTTTCAAATGTAAGCCTGGAAGTATGCAACGTGTTTTTGTTATAATGTTTTGGAAAAGATAACGGGACATAGCTTTGGAACTATAAGAGTAAAATCCTAATTTCCTTTAACAAATTACAAAGGAATTCGTACTCTTTGAAATTGCATCATTACTTTCAACCATTTTCATATAAAATTAAGAATTTTTGGGGCCTTCTTTTTTTGACGCCCGATTTTGTTCGTAAAAATGTCTACTAAAGATGCCTAAATAGCCTATAAAGTTGGTATATTTTGCAGTTTATGTAACTGAGAACAAAGATTGTATACTTTTCCACCGACTAATACCTAAAAATACCTGAAAAGCGTTGATTATGAAGAAGCTATCTACAAAAATTTGGAAATGTGGGTCTTTTGAGGAAAATCCGCTGAGCGCAACCTCTAAACCTTTTAGGAAAAATCTGAAAAAATTCTCAAAAATACTTTGACCCATAGGCTTTCGAAAAAACCACGTTTCAAAAAACAAATTATTTTTTTGGGACACCCTAATGAACATGTCTGGGCCTCTTAAGGCATGGACTCGCAGAAGAAAGCAGGTTGAGCAAAGAGTTGAAAAAAGTGTAGATTTGCTTCATTCTTGGGCAAATTATTACGGATGGGGCTTTAGGCATTAAAAAAACAATATGCCGTGATTATTGTATCATGTTCCATGTTTATTCTTCCCCTTTCGGAAGGGGCTTGAACTCCTAGAACCAATCCATTCCCGCCGCACGCCTCCACACAAAATATTGAAAAGCAATATAGGTAAATGCACAATATAAATCGGCTAAAAACTCATTTCGAATTGATTTCGTTGCGTTTTTAGCGGAAAAACCGAAAACAAAAATAAAAAAGCGATAAAAGCTTTAAATCAGTCGGACAATTCGATTATTATTCATAATTTAGCCGAATGCAAGGTTCAACAATTTATTTCAACCAAACACCGAGCCGCAAAAAAATATCAAGAAACCTATGTACATATGTATATATGTATGTATGTACATATATAAAAAAATTTATTAAATAAAATAATAGATAAATAAGCAGCCCTCTTCATTGAAATGAAAATGATAAAAACGAAGGTTCATTACTTCATGATGGCCAACTTTTTTAAATAAGTATGCACACAAACATAAAATCATAATAAAAACATACGTCGTGACATTATTACGCATGAAAATTTGAGTGAAAATTTCACCGTAGAGGGGTGCTGTTCAAGTGCTGGAATCTCATTGACAACTTAAATTTGAATAAGGTTCTAGGGTCAGTTGGGCCTTGACATTGTGGATCGTGTGCGCGCCTTACATACCGAAGATCGCGAGTTCAAATCCCCGCTGAGGCAACTTTGGCAAATTATCATATGATTTCTATAAATAGACATTTGGAGAGAAAAGAGCGTGGACAGCTGTCAAATGTTTTATTAGCCATCACACCCTCTAGGAAATACTCACTGTAAATTGTGTTAAAATGTCATACAAGGTGTCCTACGAAATGTCATGCAATCTGACTCCAATGTCATCCTGTCATCGTCGATTCTATCAGGGTGACTTTTCCTGCTGGTTATGTACATACATACATATATAATTCCAAAAAAATGCCTTGGTTGACTTGTAAATTGTTTTATCGTTCGCAGACGATAACGTGTGAAAATAGGTCAAAATAGTCGTAAAGTCAATTCGAACAATCGATATGACGATAATCGGGCAAAAAAAATACATAGTACATATGTATGCCATTAAATTCATAATTTGAGAGCGCATCAAAAAGTAATCATCACGTTTTTTTCTATAGGCTGGTCTCCAGTTCCCCAAGGAATGAAAAACTCCATATAAAAAAAAGCCAAAGAAATGCTTAAGAAATATTTCTTCAAGAAATTTTCTGCATGCAGTCCCCAGTTCGGCAAAAAAGTAGTACATAATTTAATACGTTTTTTTGACATAAAATGTGCACGGTAACCCAGGCTATCAGCAGAAATAATTGCAAATGAATTGTTTCTTGGAGAAATTTTGACAAGTGAGGTAGGTCAGTTGTGATTGTATAGAAATAGTGCATCCATTTTTCGGGTTTTTTAAAAAAACATGGAGAAAAACCCCAACAAAAACCAAAAACGCTTAATAAATTTCTCAAACGAGAATAAACGCGAATTAATATCGCTTGTTAAAGAGAGTAGAAGAATTTGCGCGCTTTTTATTCTGAACGTTTATAATCGCGCCTTTTTAATTTCTGTGTTTCGTTTCACTTTTTGGACACATGTGACATATGACAGATTGCCTCTGTTGCACTAAAAAGTTCTGTAGTACTACCTTTTTTCCTCGGAGAAAAAAATAGAAAATTTCTGCTGACATTCCTTACCGAACTGGAGACCAGCCTTATGAAATAAATCCGTCACCCGTGTACATGCACACATACATATGTATGTAGGTCAGTGATTGCCACCGGACAGTGCTGTCGTTTTCAATTTTCGTTTAGTAGTATAACTTGCTTTTTTTTAGTAGTATTTTGGGGCATATTGTAGTACTTTTAGGAAATCAAATAAAATGGGTTGGAAATATAATATTTAACGAATGCACTTCTCTTGAAGACTATTTCCTGGATGAAACATGAATGGTACAACTGTATCCGAGTAAATTTTACGAAATTAAAAAAAACAATTTTTTTGTATAGCTGTCTTTTTTCATTTTTGAGAAAAAATTTTTGACGGATACTTGTAATCTACTATATAGATCTGCATTTTTTGAGAAATGTAGTAATATTTCAACTTTAGTAGTATAGTAGTAAGGGTAATGAAAATGTAGTAAAATACTACAATTGTAGTAATTCCGACAGCACTGCCCCCGGAATGCCCGCGGGCAACGCACTGGTGTAAGTGCGCCTATGCGTGTGAAGCCGGGGCTGAAAACAGTGATGCCAGAGTTTATCGATAAAAAAACCCTCATATATTGGAAAAAACCCATTTTCCCCCATTTTCAAAAAATAAAAACCCACGAAAAAACCCAGAATGATTTTTTGAAAATATGGGCGCACCGATTTCAAAATTGAACATTGGATTTAAACGCAATATTTCAATATTTTAATATTTTAATAAAAGTATCAAGAAAATAACAAAATAAATAAAAGTAACTTAAAGTTGTAGTAGTAAATGTACCTTAAATGTAGTGCATAAATTTCGATATAAAATTACCCATACTTTTCCCCATGTCACGTTTTTTGAGTGAAAAAACCCACAATATGGGGATAAACCCACAATCTGGCATCACTGGCTGAAAAACGAAAATCAGTCTGTTGTCAAATGTCGAGCTAGCAGGTTTGCGTCGCATGCTTTTTTGAAATTTTAACTTCCTTCGTTCAAATTTTCGTCATTTCATTCAAATCAGTCATATGAAAACTGTCGAACGAAAATGGTGTATTCGCTTGGCTTTTATTTTATGCTTACACCATGAAAAAGATACAGCAGCAATAAAATATTGATTTGAATGTGTACATTTTTTATATGGAAGAACGTAGATATCAAGAAAAATTAAAACATTTTTATAATACTGCATTCCTCAGACCGTATTTGGAGCTATTTAAAAAAAAAAAAAAAATTTTAATTCAGAAATTTCTTGTTTTTATTTGAAGTAGAAGTATATATATATTTTCGAAAGTGAAAAAATCTCTAATCTAATGTCCAAATTCTGTTAGTTCGATTTTTATTATCTCACTGAAGTAAGCGGCTCGAATTTTTGTTTTGACTTGTAATTTTCGCGCAGTGCATGCACATCGTTACATTAAAATACCCCAGCGGCAAATTATCTCCTGCATGACAATGTCATCAGTGATGTCATCGATGACATAAAGGTGACATTGTCATGCATGACATCTTGGAGGACATGTCATCGTGGAGGGATGCTGTTCATGTGCTTGCCTCTCATTGGCTACTGAAATTTAAATAAGGTTTTCGCGTCAGTTCAGCGTTAGCATGAAGTGGCGTAGATGATGAGTGCTCGACTCTGAATCCGAAGATCGCGTGTTCGATCCCTGGCTGAGGCGAACAAAAATTATTAAAAATTGATTTTTAAAAATTTTCGAAATACTCAAAGAGAGCGCAAAGAAGAGAGTTTTCAACTGACCAGCTATGGATTCTATAAATTAACATTGAGAGAGAAAAGAGCATGTGCTTCTCTTTTGCTTTTTTCGCCATCGCTCCTCCTAGGAGGACATGTCACCGGTGAAATCACTGTCCAACTCCTGTACAAATGTCATACAAAGTCTCATATGAATTGTCATGCATACCGGATCCAAAGTCACCCTGACTTCAACGATGATGTCAGCGGGACATTTGCCGCTGGGACGAAGCAGAAGTATCGTTGTGTGGGTTTGGCAATCACCTAAATTTTAGGTACATATGAGTGCGAAAAACAAAGATTTTTGTTGTGGACTAGCGATTCCCGACTGCCGAATCCCAGCTGCAAGACGCGTATGTAAACGGTACCATTCTTTATGGGCCAACAAGTGCACGATGATTGAATCATAAATCAATGAATGTCATAGAATCGAATAGAAGGAATAACAAAAGATGGCATTGCATAAATAATACATACATATACATATAGGCAAATGTATTATACACAAACTATAATGCATTGTTGCTTATGATAAATGCTACCGAAGGCACACAGTGAGGCCACGCACAGTGGAGTTGAGTGGCCATAGAACTAAGTTAAATATATTATATAAGTATGCGAATCGTATGGAATGAATTTAAGGATTTCGCCCTATTATAGGTACCTTCTTAATAAATAAGTACATTCAGTATTTTCTCATTCAAGGAACCGAAGAGAACCGATTACTCTATTAGGTATGTAGATATGTAAATACGTATGTATGTAGGATGGCCAGTGATTGGCGAACTGGATCTTAATTAAAGTGTCGAATAGAAGATAAGCCGAATCATAGGGATCAAAACCATCTGTTGCAAAACATGGCAATCTCTTGTGTGTTACTGTCCTATCGAGAAATTTTCCTTTAACTTCATCCCAAACGAGCGAGCTTACTGTAGACACATAAAATCAGCAAATCCAATGAATTATTTAATAGAAAATCAAAACGGTCTTTATCAAACAAAGCACAGCTACCTTAGGCCATTAAGTCGAACGGGCAGGCAGACAAAAGCATGAAGACACTGGATGGAAGCTCGAAATATCATTGACAAGTATCGGTGACAAAACTCCACGTAGCGAAGCAACAGTATTTGAAACAATCAATAACAAAAGCGGTTGGAAGGAATCACACACACCAAAAAAAAAAAAAAAAACACAAAAAAAAGAAAAAGCAATAAAGCGGGGAAAGCAAACGACACGTGACAGTGACAATGATTCTGCTCTTTGTGACTGGTGGATGTTGGACAGGAGACGGGGGACGGCGGACGGATAGTCTAAACGATGGATAAACAACAAAGACGGTGTAACAACTTTGTTGATGATGATGATGATGATGATGATGATGGTTGGTGGAAACGTTGATAGATTTCGTTCATTGCGAAGACGTCATTACCTACCGTTGACGGTTATTATTGGGATACTTACGAATGCACGTACATACATGCTCACATACATATCTAGGTAATTATGTACGTTCAGATTGATTCACGCATGCAACAAATCGACAGTGCGACGCGACGTGTTGGAATTTATTGTCGCGGAAATGCAATAAAATGCGATTTCTTATGGCGAGCATTGAAATGCTTTCGATCAGCTAACGATATTTGATGTCTGTCACTTCAACTCTATGCGGTGAGCCATTTAAGCCATCACAGACTGTGAAATATCTCACCGTTTCACAATTGACAGTTAAGTTTGACAGTTATTGGTGTTGAGCATGTCCAACCGAAGATAGACACGCATAACTTGCCTCAATTTTATGCAATTAAAATTGGTGCGACTGTTGCGGTTGCTTCAATAGCTGGACACAATTTGCCTTATATGTATATACATGTATAGACATTTATTGATCGAATCGCATTGCGATTTCAAACTTTTCCCGATTTATAGTTCATTTTTTGTTTCTTTCGATTTTACCACCTTTAAACGATTTCCTTTATTTGCTTTTTTAAAATACATATGTACATACATATGTACATAGGGAGGCAGATTTTCCTCCTTCGATTGCTGACAATCCATTTCTCAGAAAACTTCGAGTGAATCATTGAAGGCGATAAGCTTCAATTGTTATCGTTATCGTTCATTTTATCGTTATAGTTAGACCGAGAAATATGAGACACGATGCTGGAAGTTTTTATTCAGTTTATTTTTTGTTAATTTTTAATTCGGAAAAAAAAAAAAAAAAAAAAAAACTGTAATCCCTAAACACCTTTTTTATTACCCATTTGTGAATTCCCATTTGCATGACTATTTCAAAAAAATACTCTAAGCCTGTTGACAAGTCATTATAATAAAAATGAAGTAATTAAAAAGCAGCAAACAGGTGCTCTAAAATAAGTCGCCGTTTCTTCCCTTCATTTAAATGAAATCAGATTATTCAGGTTTGATTATTATACAGTAGATTGTGTTTAATTGAATCACATTCAGTGGATTTCAGTGTCGCTGGAAAAAACAATTTATGCAGTTTTTGTTGGCAATTAATAAAGATACTACACTCCTTGTTGGTCAGTTGAGTTTCCCCAAGTAACTTGAAGTTGAAGCGTAAAAAGCGCTCTAAGAACTTTTGGACTTTTCCATCAAGTGAAGCCTACTGTATAATGCTTTGCGTTATTTTTATTCAATTCCGTTAATGAATTTAAAGTTTGCTTATATTTATGTATAAAATGACTGTGTCTTTAAATGTTAATGATATTCTCTCTTCTTTAACCCATTCTATGCCGAGTGTTCAATTAAAAGTTATCCGTTAATATTTTTTATTTTATTTTTATTTTTTTTTTTTTCAAAGTGAAAGTTTACGAAAGCCAATAAAATTAATTTGAAACTCTCCTATAAAAGAGGTAAACGCGAATATAGCTTTTCCGGGTTCAAGTTTTTTTTTTGGCTACTCTGCGCAAAGCCAATATTTTCCGCCCCATGATGGCACTAATGGGGTACTGGTTTAGCATACATATCTATCACATCTATGTGAAATTGCTTCCCCTCACGGTGCCGCTGTGGGCTTTTGCCCCTTTCTGCCACACCCTAAATCACGTCTTGCCGGGTAATTTTTCAAAGCTTACAGTAAAATAAGTAGTTAAAGATCAAGAAAAGGAATATCATACAAAAGACGTATAAAAACACAAAAAGGCCGAAGACCATTACTGGAGACGACCAATTGTCACAATATCTCTCTTCATCTGACTTGTGCACCCATAACAAGCCCTTCTTGTAGCACAAGGATTACCCAAATATATAAACAAATAAACAAACAAATATAGAAAAATATGTCTATCCAATAGATCTGAACCAAAGAGATTTATATTTTGATTTTTTAAATAACTCTCATTTGGAAACGACATAAAATGTGATGAAATTTTGAAATTTTTATTTCATTGTTGACTGTTATTTTTGAGCTCTAGAACTTAATTGTCCCACTTAAGACATGATCAAGCGAGTGGGCTACCACTGAGCATGGATCGACTTTTTTGTTGGTCTTGAGAATAATCCAAATTTTTCAAGCGCACTTTTAACTCACCTTTTTTTCCACCTCGAATGATGTTAAATTTCATGCAAATCGATCTCGTTTTTCGCAAACCGCAAATAATCCATAAGAATTTGTTATGCAGGAATCGTAATGTCCGCTCGGACTTATTCCTCGAAATTGAATTATTGAGCGCTGAATCGTATTTATTTTCCGATACAGTTTCGGTTCTTTTTTTATAGCAACACAAAAACAAAAAAAAAAGAACTGCCGAAAAATCTCGCCAAAAGAGATTTAAAAACCACGCAAATTTAATACGGAAATGATAACAAAATATTCCGCCTATTTTTGGAAAATTTTCTTTTTCCTTCTCTTTGTCAGAAATAATTCAATAATTTTTGTTTTATATTATTTAATTTTTTATCACGTTTTGATAATGCGGCAGTCCGACGATTTTTGCTATGCTCAATCAATGGCAATCACTTAATTTGTTGTTTTATTTTTCTCTGCACGTACTTCGATTTGGTACAGTGGCTTATATTTTGAAACAATCAATAGATAAAGAAAATTCAAAAAAAAAAAAAGAAAAGGGGTCTAATACAAAAAACACTTGACGAACTCAAAGCACGCGAAAAACTCCCAAATATTTCGAGACAAATAATTTGTTTTTATATTTGATGAATTTTGATTTTTTTTTTTTGTTATATATTTTTTTTGTTTTTTTTTTTACGAACATTCGAATTAACGAAAGAACGTGACACGAAGAGCCCGCCCCAAGTCTTGAACGCGTCCACAAACCTCAACGTCTTACGAGCGAATAATGAATTTTATTGTGACTTAGTCAGAGTTAGCGACTGTTGAGTAGAAATTTTAGCCAATTTCAGCTGACTCAGAAGTTGGCTCTCAGCTCGTTTAATTGCTGATGACGCACTTTTCGATGTTTATAAAAGAAAATACATACTATTATGAAGAAAATGTGAAATCCGTTCGGATTTCCCTTGAGCGTTCGAACGGTTGGCCAATGAAGTCAACAAAGAGCTCTACGAGACTCCGACTCGAGGCTCTCTCACTCGGACACATTTCACCCTTATCAGAACGAAAACCAAAACAAGCCCGTATTGCACACCTTTTCTCGGCTCACGGCTCTCGACTCTCCGTTCTCTATTCCATTCCAATCGGCATGATCATTATCACCACCACCACCAGCACTACCACCACACCATCGTCCCCGTCAACATCATCATTGCCATGGGTATAACTCTCTTATAGCATTTTCGTCGCACGCAGCTGGCGTTGTTCTCATTGTAATGTTTTGCTGCCATAACGTACGGTTAAATGCATAATGGGAGTGCATTGTACAGATGTGCTACCGTTTGAGTCGATTTTTGAACACCCGGCACAAACGCACGAGCCACACAACACCTTTTCCTTTTCGCTCTCCTTTTTTTTTTTTTTTTTTTTTTGTTGCTCTGGCTCATTATTATTTTTATATATTTGGTTAGGATTGAGTGAAGCACATCAATAAGGTGATCGTGGCTTAGTACACTCATTGGCGTTGCCAGATATTTATATATATAAACAAAAAAGTTTGAGTGGAAGACCACAAGATGAGTGATTTTCATAGACGAATTTTTTATTTCATTAGGGGTCTTCCCTTAAACGTGTTCTATTTGTCTCGAAAACTCGTAAACTCAAGAAGGCTGAGGAACTAATGAACGAAGTTTTGTAAGGCTTTTTCAGGTAGGTACACATGTTCCTGGTAAGGCCCAAGAAGACGTTTTTTTTTTAAATCGCATTTTAGGAGCTTTTCCAATAATGTTTTTTTGGTAGAATTTTTTTTTGTTTTTGGATAGAAATTTTATCAAATAAAACAAAACAAAAACAATCGGGTTTGTATCATCAATACTATGTACGGTGTAATGGAAAATGTGTTAGGTGGGCCATATGTGGCGCACTTACCTTATGCAAAATTTTACATTTTTCCGCTTTTTCGATCGTTTCACGATTAAGGGAAGACCTCTATTGCCAAGTTTTTTATTGCCTTTGATAAAAATTGTGCGTTCTCATAGGGTCCATTTCAGTTCCACCCAAAGTTGATGTTTTATCGTACTTAATACACATCGCACACAGGCAACTAAAGTGGTGAATTTTGACTTATGCTGTGGATCTTGTTCCTAAGTCACCTATCTATGTATGTACCTGCAGGAAATATTCCATTTCGTTTTTCTTATTATAAAAGGCCGAAAAGAAGCCGTAATGCCTTTCTTCTTGCTTTGATTGACCCTACGATGGATTTTGTTTTTTGCGTTTTCTGAAAAATGGAAAATTTTGAGTTGAGTCTCTTTAATTGCCGAGGTGCGATATGTATTATTTAATTATTATTGAAAGAAAATTTGTTCATCCTTCGAATCTCTCTGCCGCTCTGGGCCAAAAAGGGTTTTGCCGCCCTATGATGGGACTAATGGGGTACGTTTTACATATCAATGTCTATGTCATACTTATGTACATATCTTTGTGAAATTTCTGCCCATCCCAGTGCCGCTCTTGGAATTTACCATCCTCTAAGTCGGTGCCCTATGCTTCGAAAGGAGCGATCTATGATCAAGGAATACTGAAAAAAAAGAAAAATCGGGGCCTGGCTATGGAAATTTGATTGTATATTTCAGGGAAACGGATTTTGTCGGGATATCGGAATACCTACTTATTTAAACATATTGAGCTTCGACTTTTGAGTAGACTTTGGACTGCTACAGTTTTACTCTCTATCGATCGAAGATTTGAGTGTAGTTCTGAGGAAAGTTTTCCCGAGATATCAGTCCTTTGTTTCGGCGATATTTCAATAATTCGGAGTGGAAATTTGTTTATTCGAGTTTTATACCCGACACACTCTTTGTCGAGGGTATATTGCGTTTGTGTGGTTGTGTGTAACACCCAGAACCAGTCGAGATAGACCATACAAAATATATATAGAAATGATCAGCGTCACCAGGAGATTCGATTTAGCCGTCTATCTGTCCGTCTGTCTGTCTGTCCGTCTGTCTGTCCGTCTGTCTGTCCGTCTGTCCGTCTGTCTGTCCGTCTGTCTGTCTGTCTGTCTGTCTGTCTGTTTGTATACAGTTATCTTATTGAAGGAGTTAAGCTATCTTGAAGATATTTGGTATGCGTGCGAACGGGGACATGAGTAAGAACAAGTTCGAGAATGGAGCCGATCGGACTATTTTTAGGGGTACCTCCAGTACTAGGGTCTGTTACGAAAATCACAAAAACTGCTCTAAAATCGAAGTCCTTCAACATATTTTGATGAAATTCGATATTTGAACATTTTTCAAGGCAAGAAATACGATTTTAAAATATTTTAAAAGTGGGCGTGGCATAAGGGCGTTTTTCGAAAATTGTCCCCTACACCCGAAATTCAAATGGGACTTGAACGAAATTTGGCACTTATGCTTCCCTTGTAGCCATAAAAATCCTCCAAAAAATATCCTTGGTCGGTCCTTTATTAAGGGTACCTCCAGTACTAGGGTCTGTCACAAAAATCCCAAAACTGCCTCAAGATCGGACTTTTTCAAAATATTTCAATGAAGCTTAGAATTTGTGCGTATATTGAAGCCTCCGGATAGAATTCAAAAAAATTGAAAAAGTGGGCGTGGCAAACGGGCGGTTTTCATAACGAAATTAAACAAAAGTCGGTATATGGGGCCTTAAACACCTCTTGATATTAAAAAATATTTGAACATGTGTGTCTGTGTCGGGTATTCTATTGTCAGGCTCGCCTGTCTATAACACCCTTACTTGTTTATTTTTTATTTATTTGCGTTTCATGTGGAGCATAGGTACATGAGTTTTGAATTCAAATATGGACATGTGCTCACATGTATCTATGTGTATTGATGTATGTTTATAAATTGAAGAGAAAAAGTTCTTCGAAGAAAGACTTCATCGAATTAGAAAGAGAAGCACTGCCACGCCATGGAAGGGCCTTCAAATCGAAGGTTCTCTTTGGAATGTGACTTTATTTAGGGCAGATACTCTCTCTCTCTCTCTCTCTCTCTCTCTCTCTTCTCTCTCTCTCTCTCTCTCTCTCTCTCTCTCTCTCTCTCTCTCTATCTCTCTCAAAACAAGGGTATGCCCCTTTATACCTCTGTGCTTTACTTTCTTGGAATCCATTTGAACGGTTTGAAGCTTCCAATTGCATTTAACTTCGAAATAAATTTCAGTAATCGATTTTACCGATGTCTCGACAATTTCATCATCGATCTTTTCAACCGTAATGCTGTCAAAGATTGTTAGAAGCAATCGCTGTTATTAAATTCGTACAGACATTCAACGTTTTCGATCGAATTGCGCCACGAATTCTGGCTGCAATATTAAGCTTCTAATGTCGCTCCCTTTCCCTCTCGTGCATGCCAGCGACAGCGAAACAAAATCGCACAAGTCCGAAATGTAACTGGAGTCACCTTGCTGAGTTGATTACCAAATTCTTTGCTCAAATTGCTGCTCTGCTTTCGGAGGAGGCACTTCGGAAACGAACGGCAATCTGAGCTGCAGAACCTCAAATATCTAGTACGAGAACCAAAAAAAAAAAAAAAAAAAGTAAGTAAATAAATAAAAATTTAAAAAAATTTAAAAATAAAAATAAAGAAATATCAACCCAACTTATCGAGACATGCTAATGCACCTAAATGAACGCGAGTTGAGGTAAATATATACGATAGTTATAAACACATACAGTCCATAAATAAATCCATACGGATACCGCTGATTACTGAAGCAAATTCTTTGAAATTCAATATCGCGAACGCATGACTTTTGAGGCGATAAAGAACGCATAAAAACTTATTTCCAAACCTGCGCGACGAGTCGCCGCGCCGTCGTCGTAATCTTCACCGTCGTCTTCGTCTTTCGTGTCTTCAACTTCGTCGTCGCCGTCTTCGTGTTCGTCTTTGGGTGTTATCAAATGTGGAAACAAATTTTTAATAGAGCAAAATAAAATAGATACCGGGAACTTGATAGCCTTTGGCGTCATGAAAAATAACGCAAGTAAGGAGGCGATTTCATTTCAATTGCAATATTCCCAACAACCCTGAAATATTGTTCTTTTTTTAGATGCCGTTCAAAGGCGTCTTTGCTTAGGGGTGACAATACGACAAGGATGCATGGATTCATGGCATCATACAAGCATGCAAACACGTGCGGTTTGCCAGTTGGGAAATCTCGTCAGTACCTATAAAAATAATTATATGCTGACAGTTTATGGAACAGCTGAGCCTTGTAGCTGTAGAAGACTGTAGAACTTTTCAGAAAATCGATGTGAAAGAGACTCTTCTTAAGGAATTTTTGGAAATTATACACGGACGCGACAAAAATGTTACAATTTCAGGAAATGCTCATACTTATAAGGCAGGCTTTGTAGAAAGTGGCGGCGTTTTTTTTTTTTTGGAGGTTGAGAAGAATTTAAAACAAGTAGATAAGGGTGATAAAGTTGGGCGAGCCCAAACATACAATGCCCGGCACATACATGCATGTATTGTATGTAGATGTTTGAACATTTTTCAAAACAGGCCCCATGATCACTACCATGAAGACAAGGTATTCTGGAGTCTTTTTTAAGCTCATTAAGAGCCTCATATTCCGATTTTAGTTGAAATTTTGTATAGAAAAATGCTCAATTGCCACGCCCACTTTTCTAATTTAAGTACTGGAGGTACCCTTAATAATGGGCCGATCCAGTCAATTCTCGAACTTGTTCTTACTCATGTCCCCGCGAACCCGCATTCCAAATTTCTGAACTCCTTTGATAAGAAAACTGCATACAAACAAACAGAGAGACAGACGGACGGACACGGCTAAATTGAATCTCCTGGTGACACTGGTAATTTATATATAGATATATTTTGTACGGTCTATCTCGACTGGTTCTGGGTGTTACTTGCTTTATAAAGCTAATTTGTTCGAGATTCGTATTCGTATTTTGCTTAATCTATTTGTCGAGTTCTGATGTTATGGTTAGAGCAGCAGAAAACATTTAAATGAAACATCAAAAAGTATGCATATAAGAATAAACCCTCTTATTCATAATCCAATTTTAAATTTAAAACATTGTTTAAATGTCAAATTTCTATACAAAAATTGAATTTGAGCAATGTTTTTTATACCCGACACACTCTGTGTCGAGGGTATATTGCGTTTGTTGGGTTGTGTGTAACACCCAGAACCAGTCGAGATAGACCATACAAAATATATATAGAAATGATCAGCGTCACCAGGAGATTCGATTTAGACATGTCCATCCGTCTGTCTGTCTGTCCGTCTGTCCGTCTGTCCGTCTGTCTGTCTGTTTGTATACAGTTATCTTATCGAAGGAGTTGAGATATCTCGACAAAATTTGGTATGCGTGCTCACGGGGACATGAGTAAGAACAAGTTCGAGAATGGACCCGATCGGACCATTTTTAGGGGTACCTCCAGTACTAGGGTCTGTTACGAAAATCACAAAAACTGCTCTAAAATCGAAGTTTTTCATGATATTTTGATGAAATTTGATATTTGAACATGTTTAAATGCAAGTAATACGATTTTAAAAAATTGGAAAAGTGGGCGTGGCATAAGGGCGTTTTTCAAAAATTGTCTCCTACTCCCGAAATACCAATGGGACGTGAACAAAAATTGGCACGTATACTTCCTTGATATCCAGTAATGTCCTTCCCAAAAAATTCGGACCATTATTAAGGGTACCTCTAGTACTAGGGTCTGTCACAAAAATCCCAAAAATGCCTCAAAATCAGACTTTATTGAAATATTTCAATTAAACTTAGAATTTGAGCGTATATATAAGGGTCCGATTAAAATTCCAAAAAAATTTGAAAAGTGGGCGTGGCAAAAGGGCGGTTTTCATTTAGAAATTTAACAAAAGTCGGTATATGGGGCTCCTTATGCCTTAAACACCTCTTGATATTAAAAATTATGTGTCTGTGGCGGGTATTCTATTGTCAGGCTCGCCTGACTATAACACCCTTACTTGTTAAATTTAAAATTTGATTATGAATAAGGTGGTAAGAATATATCCCATAGTAAGATCACAGTTGGTGCTTCGTTTGTTAAGGATCAAAGCTATAGAAATTGGTTTCATGTTCAATTGAAATATTTTCTTTTGCCCCAGTAATGATAGCTGTAAGTACAATAATGGAAATTTCGACACCAGCCTTTGATGGATTTGGTTTGGGTTGTGAAATTGATAAGTTGTTTTTGGGGACTTTGCATTGAGGGAGCACATGGTAGGGACTTGGATTTAATATCTCGTATTTCATTTGTTACCTAGTTGTAATCCAAGCTATGAAGAAGAGATTTGAGTGCAAACTGAAGAGGTTCAAGGAATTTCACATTAATTTTCATTATTCTTCGTAAAAATTGATTTAAAAAAAATCTTCCGGCTCTATGAATCAAAGTGCGTGCGTCTCTTGTCAACAAAAAAATTTTTTTCTATCGAAATGTCTTAATGTTTGTAGAACGAATGATGATATGTTCAGACGGTAACCTGAATTAAGTAATTCGGCCCCCATTCGTAATTCACAGCCGAATCACATTGTGAATCACATAGTACGCCATACAAAATTTGACAAGCCGAATTACCTCATCGAACGTATTTCAGTTTGGATTACGATCCGATTTACGATAAAATCAGTGCCTTCCCTAATCTTTATCGGAATTTATCGAAACCGGAAAAAGGAATCAGCAAGAAAAGAAATACTCCCAGCCGGAATTTATTGCATTCATGACATAAGAGATCAATTAGTGCTCTTTCCAATGTCGTTCCTGTAAAAATATCATGAAAACAAGAGCTGGCTACAACAGAGCCTTCTTCTAAAGAAATTTTCATGGTTAAAAGAATTTTTTACTTATATTGAGACAGTTTCATTACGTTGGAATTGGTGAAATTTCCGACTGGGTGGTTTCTTTTCACACAAAACGTCAAAAACGAATTACGAATCTCTCATCTGAACGGGTTAATTCGGATTTGTAATTCATGGAGCCAATTACTTAATTCATAATGCCGTCTGAACATGACATTAGGGGCTCTCTCCAGTTGTGTCAGAAATGAAAAAACTTCATATAAAAAAAAAAAAAACACTTCAGAAAATTTCTGATTCATTTCAGAAGCGTTTTTTTTTTAAAATATTTCTCACAGAGCTGGAGGGAGCCCTTTAAGCTCAAAAACATTGAAAGTAGGGTATCTACAAGTAATGAGGCTTCCCTCTGCTCTGCTCTCTCTCAAAAGTATTACCTACAGATTTTTTCCATACTTGCCTTACTTACAAAAGAATAAAACTTCCGCTTAAAGTAATGAAAAAAGAAACTCGCCACCAGTTTTCTTTCCCGCTAACTTTGTGTGACTCTCTCAACAGCGACAACTTGTATGGAAGATTCTTTGATAGAAACACCAGAAATTGCAAGCTCAGGTAATACAATCCAATGAAAACAAGGAAAAACGAAAAAAAATGGAAATAAAAAGAAAAAAAAATATGGGGAATGTAATTCCAGCGAAAGAAGAAGAATGCAACCATTCACGGCAATAGGAAGCAGCGAGTGCACCAAGAGCACAACAATATGCAACAAAATATGGCACAGAAAAAATACAAAATACACCGAGGCAAACCGAACAACCAACGAAGGAGGCAGGCGGCAGGCGGCAGGGAAAACGACGAAGTTGAGAAAACTTTAAATAAATATTGAAAACAAGTAATGAAGAGCGAAAAAAGACGCGAGCACTGAATGTTGAGAGGACGAAGACGAAAAAGACATGAGTAATCGTACCTACCGAATGTGCCTTGTCAGCGAAAATAATCAGAAGAAATGTAATGCACCTCACAAGTCTATAAAGCGTCGTCGACAACTGAAGATGTAGTGCAGCTGGCTGGCTGGCAGGCTGGTTGTTACGAATCAAAGAGAGTAAACGGGGTTGAAAAAGGTGCAGCATAAAATACAGACGATAGAGAGACAGACGAATGGACGGACGGACGGACGGACGGACGGACTGAAAGAAGAGTCGCTCGGGATGCAGTGATTGCATGCGGCAAGAATTTTAATTCAAAGAAAAGTCAAATGCGCTCAAGAAGCCGAGCAAAGGCGCTTAAGGCACTAATTTAAAGGAAGCAAAGGAAACACAAAAACCGTGAACATCAACAACGTACGTAATATGCACATACATAAATACATATATACATGTATAAATATAAATATGTATATGTAATCAATTGTGAGTGTGTGTATTCCGGTTGCTACGTTTCCGTAGCACGAGCCTATCGTGGAAACACGCGCATTTCTTTCTAGAGGCCAGCAGGATACTACAACATGACGTGGCAACCGTAAATAGATCGCACGTTGACAATGAACAGCTGTGCTCCCATCTCATCACATCGCATCTCGTCATCGCCTCGCCTCGCCTCGCCTCGCCTCACCCTCTTCGCACTCTTACCAACAATTTATCTTTCCTTTTCTTATTCACCTTAAAGGTTGTTCATTTCTGCTGGTTGTCTTCGCGGTGTTGCTTTTCTTTCTCTCTTCCCTTTGATTTTTCCATAGCCTTCTCTTCTCTCTCGACATTCGTCGTTTCTTCGTCGTCTTGGTCGTTGTTATCCTCCGGCATTGTTGCAGAAAGCAGACAAACAAGCAAGCAAGGAAGCACACTACCAGGATACTCTCTGGAAAGCGACCAAGAAATATTCTCGTTGCTGATGCTGCACTTTTCCTTCACTTCCACTTCCACTTCGTCTCAGTATTTTGGCAGGAATTTTCTTCCAGCACATTACCTTATGGCGTTAGTGCATCGTATTTTTTCCCTCTTTTTTTTCTTCTTCTTCTTTTTTTTGGATTTCCAAGTCCAGCGTACATAATTTATGTGCTCAGTGAGACATGTCGGAGTCGTAATGTGTCTGTAAAGCTGTAGACTTTGCTGTTTACGCATCCATGCTGGCGTATAGGTGTGTACACAAATAAATTTCGACTCGTTTCATTCCATCCAATTTTTTTATGATTTTTTTTTTTTGGGCAACCCACTGCCCTCCACCAAATCTGATTTGAGTTCTTGTTTGTTTCAATTTATCCTCTTTTGATGTGTCCTTTAGTGCAAATAAAATGTTGGGCAATTTACCAGGCCCCCTCCACCACGCTCCTCTTGTTTTCATCATCAAAAAATGTGAAGCAAAAACTTTATCCGTTGTTAATAAAGCATTTGCCTTCAAGTTGAAGGATATCATTGCAAGAATTATGATGACCCAAAGTATTTTATGAATGAACATAAACCGAAGACATTGAGTCACGTCCCTTTTCGCATGCAAATTCCATTTTTCTCACCCAAAGACTACCTGAATTCCTGTCATATTTCTATATACAACATACATACAAACATACATATATACTATGTTTGCATATATATTTTTTTTCTTTTTAATCATAAAATACTCCAACTCTGAGCGGTCAATTCTTGCCTCCATTGAGAAAAAAGCGATTTTTTTGTTTGTTTGTTTGTTTGTTAGGTCTTAATAAGGAAATTACTCACGCAATAACTTGAGAAGCATGGGCCAAAAGCGGCGCATGTGATGACGATAAATAATCTCTGAAAAAATGCAAATAAAAAATGGGGGGCAAAATAAAACAAATCGCCTGAGCACGAACAAAAGCCGGGGAAGGTTAAGAAACAATAGTAACAATAACAAAAAAAAAAAAAAAACTTCCCAATGAAAGGAAGAAAGAAAAAGAGATATGACGATATGTGTAAAAACGATCTTGTTGCCTGAGCAAGCAACTGAGTCAATGCGTACCGCTGAAAGTGGCCGTAATATGAGTCACGTAAAGCACACATAAGAACACACCGCATCGCAAAAGCGATGACACGAATGCGGTGCCAATGATTACACTGGGACTGTGAGGCATTTCCTTCGGGCACGATTCGCACAGCACAGCACGTCACGGCACACTCCTCATACTACTATGCCTCCGCCTCCGCCACCGCTACCGCCTCCGCCACATCTGCAGCTATATACAGCCTCCTTTGCGCCAGATGAATGATGTACATATGTTTGTACGCAAGAACACATGTTCCTGAGCCGCTGAATTGACGCTTTTTTATGGCGTTTAATTTCCGAACTACATCGCTTCATTGGCCCATTAATGCCAATAAATATGTCAACTTTTATAGAAATATTGAAGTCTTTCATTAGATACAGATACTGATTAACTTTTTTTAAAGTGCTTCAATCGAATCAAATCAAGCCCACACGATCGCGATCAATAGGCACATTTAATCCAACCTTGATAGTTCGACGATGATCTGTCTGAACGGACGGTCTGACCGCCGACGGACTTCGGCGACATCTTCACTAGCTAGTGAACGCGAGAAGCTGAAAGTTCAAGTGAATCCGAATTTTGTGTGTCGCCTTTGAAAAATTTTTTTTTTTTTTAATAAATTGGCATTCTTCTATTTTGGTCGCTTCGGCACAACGATTAAGTATGCCAATGTGGGCCGAGATCAGATGTCGTTCGAATGCTTTGCACGATCTTTGGAACTCGATGGTGCGTTTAATTGATGTCTTCAAATGCGGAATTGAAGTTATCTCTAATGAATCCATTTAATATACTATGTCCAAAAACCAATGCCCGTGAAATCGCATTAAATTCAAATGTCTCAATTTTGAAAATTTTATAAAAGCTTTTGCCGATTATGTATTTATGAATATCGAGCATTTTTCTCACTTCAAATTGTATGATGATAATTTATCTTTTGATGAAATGAAACAAAAACTTCGAACGAATTAAGCAATTAAGGGTGTTATAGGCAGCCAGAGTGAGTCTGACTGCCTATATCCAACAAAGAGCTTTGGAGATTTTCATGACCACTATAGAGCGTCATGTGCCGACTTGTGGGCTACTATATTATGAAATGTGTTGGCAGTGGTGTAGCGTGCATACACCGACCTCCGCCCTAAAGAAAAAGACATATTATATGAAAATTAAAATCGACCGCCCCCACCCCCATCACTATGCAACTGGGTGTAGGTACTTAGAAGACGATTTTCAAATTCCAACCTTTTGACGCTCCCACTTTTTTGGGGCTGTTCAAGTATTAAGCAAGCACTAAAGGGATCCAGGGCTTATGATTTCCTTATTTTTGAGAATATGGTTGTAAGAGTTTTGCTTACTTTTGCCGAAAATTTTTAAGAAATGCTAATATAAAACTTCAGAGGCCCTTTGTAAATTGTTCAAAGATTATTTGAAAGCTAAATTAAAAGCTCAAATTTGATTCAAATATGTTTCTCTACAAAAGTTGATTTTAGCGCGGTTTAAGGGACAGACGCTTGTACTGGAGTTACCCCTATAAGTGTTCCATGTGTGTGTGTGTCCATTCTTACTCATGCCACTTGGAATATGCATATCATATTTCGTCAAGATAGCTCAACTCCTGCAATAAAAAACCGTATGCAGACAGACGGACATACACACCTAATCGAATCTCCTTTTGACACTGCTCCTTTCTATACCTAATTTGGTATGGCCTCGATCTCCAATGGTTCGGGATGTGAAACATGTTTGCACAAACGCAATATACCCTCGACAAAGATTGTGTCGGATATTAAAAAAAAAAAGTTTCGCTCTCGTGCCAGTGTGGGCTTTTAAATTGAGCCTCCGCACAGGGTTGCCGTTTTTAGAAAAGCTCTTCTCTTTATACAATAACATCGTTGAATCGAGCATATTTTTGGTCTCCAGCTCATCTCAATTTTTACGACTTAATCGTCTTAATTTATCAGATTTCATTATTAACAAAGCGCCATTTGGGCTAGCGTGAATTAAGCTGGGAAAACAAAAGCGCTAATGAATACTAATTCGAAATTTTTTATTTTTTTGTTTTTTTGTTTTTCTTAAACACGAATTGAACATGAAGCGAAGAAATAAGTCTCCGAGTCGGTTCGGGTGAACGCATTTCTCGAATTTGAATTCTATAAAAATTCATTCGAAAGTCGTTAGGAGAGCCACGTTTCCTACAAAACATTTATTTATGTTATAAGAAATTTTATTTATTTTGCTTTCTGTTCGGTTTTTATGGCCTCGTCATCCGTCTTCGGATTCACCAAAGCATCGAATGTCATGAAAATAAATAAATTTAAGAACAAAAAAAAAATAAATAAATAAATCAAAAAAAAAATTGTAATTTGAGGCGTTTCGATTGTAAAAGAATTAAGTTCGATATCCCTGTCGTGTCAGTTTTACTGTCAATAACATAAAAATGCTGAGAGAAAAAAAAAAAAACTAAAAATATAAATTCCTGGCTCTGTCTCTAGACGGATTTTTTCGAACAAATTACAAAAAAAAAAACGAATAATAATAATTTCAGATTCGTGTTTTTCTACCCAAAATTAGTCATATCTTAGATTTTCATTGAAAAAAAAAAAAAAAAAAAATTGTGGCATTAGAGGGTTAATGAAAAATCGGAAAATAGCTAAATTAAAAAGCTTTCAAAAATAATGATTTCCTCTTACACTCAACGTGTGGCTCTGGGATAGCGTAGGGGATGCGTGCTATGCTCTTGATCCCAGGGTCCGAGGTTCGATTCCCGGCACAGGCGAATCGGAGTGTAATGTTCCAAGCCTAGCATTGGTTTGTCAAAAATCGCATGTTAGGGGCACACTACATAAAAAGACACAAACACTCACACAAACACAAGAAAACCTCCTTGGTATCACAATGGGCCGATTAGCGGCCTAAGTGGCAGCCACTTCAACCTACCTATCTACCACCTACACTCAACGTACTTAGAATAAAGAGTATTAGAGTATTAAATTAAATAAACGTAGAATATTTAAGACCGCTTGTAAATACGATTTGTGATAGTACTAACAACAACAACAATTTTAAAAGATTCGGATATGTCAAAATCAGCTCACGCTTGTTTGAATTTTATTCGAATACAAAAATTTTTAATTTCATTCAAAAATGTAAGCGGCGAATTTCAATAGAAAATTTTGACAGTTCCGAGTTAAAAAAAAAATCAAGTAAGGGTATTATAGTCAGGCGAGCCTGACAATAGAATACCCGACACAGACACATATGTTCAAATAATTTTTAATATCAAGAGCTGTTTAAGGCCATAAGGGGCCCCATATACAGACTTTTATTAAATATCTTTATGAAAACTGCCCGTTTGCCACGCCCACTTTTTCAATTTTTTTGAATTCTAACTGGAGGCTTAAATATACGCTCCAGTTCTAAATTTAATTCAAATATTTCGAAAAAGTCAGATTTGGGGCAGTTTTTGGAATTTTGTGACAGACCCTAGCACTACCCTTAGGTACCCTAATTAAGGACCGATCAAGGAATTTTTTTGGGAGGATGTTTATGGCTACAAAGGAAGCATAAGTGCCAAATTTCAAGTCCCATTTGAATTTCGGGTGTAGGAGACAATCTTCGAAAAATGCCCTTCTGCCACGCCCACTTTTCCAATTTTTAGAAATCATATTGCTTGCCTTTAAACATGTTCAAATATCAAATTTCATCAAAATATCATGAAAAACTTCGATTTTAGAGCAGCTTTTGTGATTTTCGTAACAGACCCTAGTACTGGAGGTACCCCTAAAAAATGATCCATTCTCGAACTTGTGAGCACTTTGTCAAGATAGCTCAACTCTTTCGATAAGAAAACTGTATACAGACAGAAGGACGGACAGACAGACGGACATGGCTAAATCGAATCTCCTGGTGACGCTGATCATTTCTATATATATTTTGTATGGTCTATCTCGACTGGTTCTGGGTGTTACACACAACCACACAAACGCAATATACCCTCAACACAGAGTGTGTCGGGTATAAAAATGAAAAAGAAAAGCTGTTTCTATCAGCACCACCTTGTTAAATACACCTTGGGTTCAAATCAGCGATCATCAGTAATAATATTTTCAGCAATATTTTCATGACTAACTACGGATCACATAAATTTTTTTTATTATTTTGGTCTTGATTATTGCATAAGGACAGACAGACACCCGAAAAATTTGAATGGACATGGCTAAATCGAATCTCCTGGTGCCGCTGATCATTTCTATACAAATTTTATATGTCTGTCTTGACTTTTATCGGGTATTTTCTTATTGTCAGGCTCGACTGACTATAACACCCTTACTAGTTTATACTGTGGGGCGTGATGCGCACCGCGATCCATGAGGTTCTATTGTGTAAATCCCTATGTAAACTTAACTTTCATCTTGAGGCTTTATTGAATTTGAGATATGAGCACGGATTACGGATGTTCCAAAATTCGCAATCGCAGAGAGCGTGCTCTAGTGACTCGACGGTGGGGCTCTTTCCTTGAGATGTTATAGCTCAAGTTGCAGTGCCCTATCCTAAATATCCGGTTAGAGTTTTTAAGTCATATACTTTTCGATCTGTCTTTGACTTTAAACTATTTCCTCTTAATAAACTTCTAAACGAGATTTGTAATATACTTACATACTTGAAAGCCTTTTCATTTGATATGGCTGGCTACTCTGGGTACAATCTCTCGGATTTAAGTAAATAAGAGTTTAAAAAAAAGTTCAACGAGAGCGAAAGTAAACACACGACATAGAACAAACAATTATCCATAGAAGAGAACGATTTAGTTTACAAATTATTTATATTGTATGCATTTCGCTTGTTGACACTGTATGCAATGTCACTGTACTGTGACAGCGATATGGCTTCGAGCTATCAACCAGCAAAGTACAGTAGAAGTAGAAGAAGAAAAAGAATAAGACGAAGAACACAACATAAAATTTAACTATTGTAATTGAAAGCACAGCAAATTCTTCCCAAGACCGTACGTGTACCAAACACCCACAAAAATAAAAATACCCGCAATCACAATCAGCTCCACTCCACCACAATCGAAAAAAACATTTAGTCGCACGCTTTTTTTTTTTAACAATGGAAGTTATTGAACCTTGAACTTTGTTAGCTCAGCACATTGTATATGGAAATTTTGTTAAACAAAAAGTAGAAGAAGAAAAACTTTTCAAATATAATATTTCTTCATCGAATTCGTATGGAATAATCTTCTCAGAGTCTGGTTTATGTTTCATTTAAGAGAAATTCTGGGACGATATAACGATAGAGTAACGTTCAAGTCGAAATCTGTCGAGCTTTTTAAGTCTTTAAGCCTTCAAGCCTTCATGCCTTCCCATTCAAAGAGGAAAGATCATCAGGATATTTAAACCGAAGAGGCACACCATACCATGAAAGAGGATCGAGCTGCTGTGCGATGCTAAATGAAACAGATGCCTCAAATAGAAAGAAATGCCAAAAGGCTGCATCACAGATGAACAGATGAACCACAATACATTTCGTAGGCTGTAATGCAGACGACCTTATATACAATCCTGCTATACTTTTGTTCCAGCGCGGCCGTTTTGTACAGTCAACACCTACCACCCAACACAAAGTAATCGGGGTTGTGTGGTGTTCATCCTGTACGCTGCCTACAATCTCTAATGTTTTGTAGGCGGTAGGCCTCTGGGATAAGTCTAGTTTAGGGAGAGGAGTTCAACGACATAAAACATTCTTGCCGCAACTTTGAATAGTTTCTATGATTAAAAATTTTTTTAACGATTCCACTCTTTCTTAGAACAGTCACAGTCACAGTCACAGTCACAGTCATAGTCATAGTCACAGTAACAGTCACAGATAAAGCAGATATAAAGAAGAGAAGATACGGATATTTTGAACGACCTTCGTAAATATTTTTTTTTTTCTAGTGAGACTAATTGCAAGAAGAAAACTTGAACTTTTTGAAGAAGTTCTTAAAACCTGAAACCTTCGACTCTTATAAGTTTCTGTTTTCTTTGCTTAAGCAATCTTTACGGGAGCAAAAAAGGACATAAATCCCTTGAAAAGTTGCTTTGAGTGAATTTCGTTTTTCATTTTCTCCGCTTTTGTTTTTTCTTCCTTACAGTTTTTTGTTCTCTCTTTTTTGAAGGCACTTCAGGAGTAGCTAATGTAAGATCCAATGAGTACGAGTATAGAGCACAATAAACATGCCGGTGAGCTCAATTTGCTTGTTATTTACTCTGAAATATGCGTACATTCGTGTGTGTGTGTGTGTGTCTGTGTACTTATGTGTGTGTTTGTATATTTTATGATCCTTTCGCATGCAACAAATTCTGTTGCTGAGTTGACAGCATCGGCAGCAGCAGCAGTTGCCAGTAAAAAATTCTTTTAGTTTCGGGACTAAAATTGTTCTGTTGCCGATATTTCTATGACGTTTCTCGTTCACGTGACATTTTAAGCACAATTAGATGAATCATTATCGTTGCCGTTGCGTCGCGTCGCGTCGTCTTCCCAGCCAGTTGAAGCATCTTGCGTGCTTATCGCGATGACGAGCTAACCTCTTACAGAATACTCATGGGAATGTGTAAACCAGTCTTAGTGGCAAAAATCACGCTACATTGCGACTACGCACATTCCGTTCGATTTGAATGCGAGCTTTGCTGTGTGCGTTACTGCAAAGAAGCCAGCTGTACGAGCTGCTTCCAGTGGCACGCTGACACGCTTTAGTGCTTGGCGCTGGCTTTTATTTCGAGAGCACTTAATGAAGCTGGGAAGAATATTTTTTTCAAAATTCTTCGAAGCATTTGCACGTTGCACTCGGGAGGTTGAATTATTTAACGAATGTTCCTTGAACAATTTGCTGCCAATTTAGCAAACATTCGGGCGTTAGGACATAAGTATTAACAAGACTTGATTATCTAATCGCTCTTAGTTCTTTTTTTTTTTTTTGAAGGCCGCAGCTATTCGTATGCTCCTCTTGAATACTAATTTCCGCGTGTTAGAACCAGTCGATAAATTAAATGTGAACCGTACGTGGGTTTTTTAGACTCAGATCACAGCCCCTTTTTAGTTTTAACGGGTCGACGCGTCTAACCGCTCGTGGCTCGTTCAATAATGGAATATTGTGCCAAGCCCTTTTGCTTGACCGGAGCAGCGTTAATGCTCCAATACGTAATAGGACGGTCAGTATTCCACCGAACTATCGATTGTTGCGACCATCGATAATCTCGATAGTCGATAGCCTGAACCATCGATAGTATCGACTATCGGAAAATACTTATATTTTAAAATTTCAACTACTTAATTAGGTTGGAAAATTGCTGGTTGGTTTCAATGAATCTTGTTTGAGCTGTTCAACCATTGACCATTGTATCAACCTTTTAACCATTTGAAAGCTTTAATTTTACTTTCTGAATTGTACACTCCTTAGATTCGAGCAATTTCCAAGGATACCCTTTAACATTCTTAAATTCAGTAAGTGATTTTCTTAGGCCGCAATTATAGTGGAAGCAAAGCTGAAGCTGAAGCGTAAGCTGTCATGTATTTGTTGTTGCCAAAATACAACAAACACATGACAGCTTATGCTTCAGCTTCAGCTTTGCTTCCACTATAATTGCGGCCTTAAGATCCTCTAGTACTGGAGGTTAACACTAGTCCGATCTGGTCTATTCTTGAACTTGTTGTTACTCATGTCTACTCATGTTTACTCGTGATTGCGAAGGGTCGTTCCTTCAACGTCAACAAATTATTGAACGAAAGTGGGCATATGAGGCTCCGTTGTGGTCATGAAGGCTCCAGAATACTTTGTCTCCATGATCATGGTTTTGGGACCCGTCTTAAAATACATTCATGCATGTATGTATGTGTAGCTAACCGTTTCGTTTTGTTGGGTGCTATATTGCCAGACTCGGCTGACTAGAACACCCTTTAAATTTTCCCCCCATAATTCATATCCTTCATTAGGCTTTTACAGCCTGAAAATTGTAGCATGCCCATGAAGCTTTGATGTTCTTTAAATCGTTGCCATTGGCAATATTTAAAACGGCAAATACATTTGTACATATGTAGCTTTAACTTTCTCTCCAAGAGCTTCACTCTATAAAATTCCTTGAAAAACTCTATTATATTAAGATTTATCTTTTCGATCAATGCCTGCATTCCTTTTACCGCGAAGAAAAACAAACAGAAAATAAGACAAACAAAAACTTTTTGTTTTGAAAATTGTAACAACAACAAAAACAAAAAAAAAAGAAAAAGAAAAGCCCTCAACCTCAACAAAAACAAGTAAGAAAGCTAAAGTCGGTCAAGCCCGACTTTGAAATACCCAGCGTCCCGACATTATGAGCGCACTATGTTTTGCTTCTCTATTTGTGGGCGTGGCAGCGGGCCACATAAATTATTTCTCTACACCTTTCATTCGCCTTGGTCAACCTATGTTGCGAGTTTGAAGCTTCTACGCCTTTTACTTCGGAAGTTACGAAAAATCTTCATTTGTGGGCGTGGCAGTAGGCGGGCCACATAAAAATTTTTTCCTTTATCTTTCATTCGCCTTGGTGAACCTATGTAGCGAATTTGAAGCTTCTACGCCTTTTACTTCGGTAGTTACGAAAAATCTTCATTTGTGGGCGTGGCAGTGCGGGCCACAAAAAATTTATTCCACACCTTTCATTCGCCTTGGTGAACCTATGTTGCGAATTTGAAGCTTCTACGCCTTTTACTTCGGAAGTTACGAAAAATCTTCATTTGTGGGCGTGGCAGTGGGCGAGCCATAAAAAAAATTTTCCTACACCTTTCATTCGCCTTGGTCAACCTATGCTGCGAATTTGAAGCTTCTACGCCTTTTACTTCACAAGTTACGATAAGCCCTTATTTTTGGGCTTATTTGTGGGCGTGGCTCGAGGAGGGCGGCATCCATTTTTTGCCAGGATGTGTCCCTTTTCGTAGTTTACCAGCACACCAAATATCAATGGAATGTGTTGAGTGGTTCGCAAGTTACAAGCATTTTATTGAAAACACAATAAATTTATTTGTGGGCGTGGCAGTGGGCGGATGTCTCCCATTTTTACTTAGGATCATACTCGGACCCCGATATACATGTGTGCCAAATTTCGACTTCATTGGTTCAGCCGTTTCGGAGGAGATCCGACCACGGACGGACGGACAGACGGACATGTCTAAATCGATTCAGTTTTTGATCCTGATCATTTCTATATATATTTTTCTATATCTCCGGAGCTTAATTCTCCCTGTTACAAGATTTGCACAAAACTAATATACCCCGCTTACGCTGGGTATAAAAACGGAGCTCGAAATCGGAGCATAAAATAATGCAATCCACTCAAAATGCGATGCTGCAAGACCAAAGTCATATGGTAAAGAATACTTTTAGGCGACACTAACATGCACAGGCTACATCTGTCTTTGTACTCAACGCGATTAAGCGGTCGCACATGCTTTGCTTTTGGTGTTACCACATCAAACAACAAAAAAAAAAAAAAAAAAAAAAAAACAACAAAAAATCATGAATACAGTCACAAAGTCGTAAACATTTTAAGCGTGGAATTTTCACTTGTTCGAGCGCCTGTCGTTATGCTTTGGGTTTTTCATCGTTAACTGGATTGCGGTATTGTCGAAGGAATTCTCGCTTGTTTTCTTTATTTGTTCCCCCTTATGTTTTGTTGTTCTTCTCTTTCAGAGATTTTCTTTCATTTTGGGAATGCGTTACATGCTTTTGTCTTTCCTTGTTGGCATGCTTAATAATTTTTTCCTTTCTCTCTCTCTCTCTCTCTCTCGCACACACTTTTTTCCAGTAGTTTTGCTATCTGTTGTCGTTGTGACATCTTGTTTTTGTTGTCGGTTTTTTAAAAATCCTCACTGTTGTTGTTGCTGTACTTGTTGTTGCGTGGTCTTTCGTTGTAGTTTCAAAAGAAGAGTTACCGCAATTTACTTAAGTTAAACGAGTATTTACAGCTGCATACCACTGTGCCATGCGAACGCATGAATGTACGAATGAGTGCGTATGTATGTATGTGTGTGTATGTGTGTATTTGCGCGTTAGTGGGAGCGAGTGGCGTGTGTGTGTATGTGTGTTAAACGGCAAATTATGAAAAATTGTAGCATACTTTAAGGGAGCGCTAGCCTGAAGTGGCATTTATAATGCGTGACGACGACAACGACTGCGACGACGTTGTCTCGTAAGTAGAGCAACGCGCGACAATAATAAAACAAAACGTTGGCTGCTTCGTCGGTTGAAAGCTCGTGTTTCATTTTCGTTTCGTTTTGTTTCGAAAATGCATTTACGCTCTGATGCGCCTTAGGTTATGCTTAACTTAAAGCTTGCATGCAGAAGTTGAAATTGTTGTTATTCTGGCGCTTGTCGCAATGATTTTTACTCAACGAACGAAAGTAATTCCCACAGAATATTGGGCGTTGAAAATTGGCTAAGAGGATTTTATTTTAAAGCCAGTTTTGTGGCTCGTTTCGCTCGCTCCAGTTGGGCGTTTAGTATGTTTTTTTTTTTTATTAATAAGTAAGGCAACAGGAAATATGTATATAAATAAAAAATATTTTTTTACATTTTTCCAAACACAAAAATTTTTTTTTATTTTCCATAAATATATCGAAATTAATCTAGTTGGCATAGATTTTTTTGCCGTCCAGAACAAATGCAAAACTTCTTTTAAAATATAACCACAAAGTTCTAAAATGCCTAAAGTCAAAGAGGACACTTCGAGCTTCCTTCGCCGGATTGCAATTGAAAATCCAAATGTTTTTCGGACTGATGGTTCAGTTCTTTTTTGCGTTCTATGCAGTATCGATATAAAAGCCTATCAAATAAGTCAAGTAAAACAACACTTGTCGACCGTAAAGCATCTTTTAGCCACTGAACGAAAGCAAAAACAAGAAGTTGGTTCAAGCCGAAATCTTTTGACAGCAAACCACGAAACTTGTATAAACCCAAAGCAGAGTGAATTCGCTATGGATTTAACAAACTGCTTTCTTAGCTCAAACATTCCTCTCCATAAAATTCGACATCCCAGGGTAAAAACATTTTTGGAGAAATACACTAATTTTTCTGTTCCCTCAGAATGGAGCTTAAGAACCAATTTTTTGCCAAAAATATATGCAGCAAAAAACGAAGGTATAAAAGTTTTGGAAAAAATCGCATTTATTTTAGAAGGTGGTAAATTAGAGGAGAGCTCAGACAATCTTGGCGCAATGAGCCCTATTGAGCTGGCAGCTTACAAGTTTGCACCAGTGACATCATGCGACGTAGAGCGTTCTTTCTCAACTTATAAACGCATTTTAGAGGACTCGCGTCGATCATTCATATTCAACAACTTGAAAAAATATGTAGTACATTGCAATAAAATAGACTAAACAAACTATAAATTGTATTTTAATGTAATATGAACTTTTCCGCAAAGCACTACCTAGCCAACAGCTTTTTCTATACTTATTTGACTACCCTGCACAATAAACACTACTTTCAAAGTGGAATGCTATATTTGTGGCACCCGGAGGACAGGTTCAATTGAGCCAATTTCGTGTTATGTTAGGGAACCTGAGGGATTGGTCCAAACTGGCAACATTTTCACTTGGGTTTTGGCCCCATATACTCTTTCCAAATTTCATTCAAATCGGTTGATCATTATTTTAGTTAGCGTGCAAAAGAAAACTAGATCTATTTTATTCGTACATATTTTAAAAGTTAAGAAAATATTTCGGCATTAAAAAAAATTTTTTTTTATAAAAAAAAAAAAAATTTCAGGTTTAAAAAAAATATTTCAAAGTAAATATTATCGAAAATATTTCCTGTTGCCCTATTAATAAGCTTTAATTCACATATGTACGTCGTAGCAGGGAGAACCAAAATTGGATAACGAAAGAAGTAACATTTTTTTTGTTTCGTACATCCTTTTCAAAGGAAACTAAAGGAACCTTTCTTCATATGGGTTTTGGTTTTTTTGTTCATAATATTATTCAATTTGATTTTTCCATTAATTTGTTAATTTAAAATTTTTTTTTTTCCAATATTTGATCAATAAAATAAAATTGAAAAAACTGCTCAGTTCTTGCATTCAAAAAAAAAGTCCTCGACGCTTTCCATCGTGTTCAGCTCCTATCGCTGCGATGGTTAAAATATTTTATAAATTAAAAGAGCAAAGCAAATTTAATTTCGACATTCCAATGAGTTTTATCGTTATTTCTTCTGCCGCTGTTATTATTGTTGTTGTTATTGTTGTCATTTGCGTTGTCGCTGATATGAGCCCTTCCAGCCAACCCCTTTAAAGAACTACACACTCTATCTGTCCACCCTTCGATAGCTGAATTGCCCCACATTTCGTCGGTTAAATAAAATGGAAGAGAAAAATTTGAAGCCATATTAGGGTGAGGAGCCAGTTGGATCCAGGGTTGGATAGATAGATAAATAAATGGAGTCGTAGAGGTGCATAACTCACCTGGGCGACTCTGCGCGCCAATGAAAAGTTTGTTGAAATGTTGATAAGGAATTTCGCTCTTATCTTTTCGGGTATTTGCACAAATGTTGAACGAAATACTTATGTTCACATCCACATGAGTGCGTGGATAAGGTAGCCCAAGCATAGATAAGAAATAAGAAAAAAATCAAGATATGTCGGAGTAATACGCACGGCGGAGTGAGCAAAACGTGACAAAGCTTTCAGTCATTTCTGATAAAAGAAATAAAAAATAAAAGAAAAATGCAATAAAAAAACGCAAGCGGAAGAGATAGTACGGCTCATGAGAGTTGAACAGAAATCACGATTCTGATTTGTACGCATGAGATTCAAAAAGATAGTTGCAATTGAATTGCTCAGCCTACTGTTAAACGCTTATCAGACAGCGACTTGAGTCTTGCAGTCTCTTTCCTTGAGATAAATTTTTCAGATTGTGGCATGGATGGAGATAGTGCAATATATTTTGTATTTGTAATTTTTCGAATATGTAACCACAAAAGAAGTTGCCATGGTTCTCAAGATGAACAATAACTTTCCAAGAGAGACGCCGCGGCGCGGCCGGTGGCGGCTTCATCGGATTCCTGCAAAGATTATAGAAAAAATGCGGAGTTTAGTGACCATTCGATTGGTCAATTGAGCCCAATAATTAAGATCAGTTCAGTATAATTGGTGATTGATAGGACATTTGAAGTTTATAGTCAATGGAGACAACGATAAGACGTTCGAGGTGATAATGCTGCGATTATTTGACAAGCACTGGACTCGTTAGGAACAAATATATTTGCTGAAAAATTCTCTTCTTATTTAAGACACGATCACGAGATTTCAGAGTTAAGATGTAGGCATACTCAGAACGTCAAACCGTTAACAGCAATGGGCGATTCAACACCTTTTAACTCACCAAAAAAACGTTTTTCCCGGGATCGATAGCGAAAAATAAAATAATATATTTTTAGCCGATAATACTTTCGAGGGACATGATTAATAATAAAAGTCCAATTTCATACATCAATGAATTTTCTTGTGCAGGTAGGTGTGTGTCTGTGTGTGTATGTGTATCAATCCAGCAAACATTTTGGACGATATTCCGAGGAAGGTCCGTCAAGAGAATGCGTATGGGCAATTCCATGAACACTGTCCCACCTGTGACACTTAGTTGTTAGGTTTTAGCTCATTTGAATGAAGAAAAAGGACGTGATTTAAAAAAAATTTAGTTTTTGAAAGCCTTTAAAAATAGTTAGGCACTTAAATGATGCAATTTTGGCTCGGAATTATTGTCACGGGTGTCACCGGTGGGACCGTTTCTCGTGGAATTGCCCATATGCGTCTCTTCTGGAAGAGCAATGGGCGATATTTTCTCAATTCTACCAACGGGTTATATGCAAAGAAGTGATTTTTTGTTTTAACGAACATTACGCGAGCAATACGAAAGATATCCTCCAGGCGAGCTTTATTACCAAAGTCCCTTGTGAAAGAGGTTCTATGTTCTGAAAGAGCATTTTTTTTATGAAAAATTAAATAAATCTCAATTTGATCTAAAAGTTATAAACAGGGCTCAGATTTTGTTGACTTTTATTAATTTAAAGCATACTTTATGGGGCAAGAGAATATTCTTTACCAACATTTTGGGAATAATTTAAGCGAAGTTGAACTTCAAACCGCTTTTCTAACTTAAAAAAAAAAAATTCATTTTGAAGGGAACGAAGGGGACGAAGGGAATGGCAGCGACAACGTTCACCCACCGCGAAAGTTAACTTAGTGCAAGCAACTAAGCGCCTGAGAGAAGCTCTTGATAATGATCTGAAAACTAATCTAGAAAATTACACTCGAAATTTGAGCCCGACAGCGGAATCAAACTATTCTCTTTGGAAAGCAAATAAAAAGATGAAGGCACCCAAAACAAACGTAGCACCACTGCGTACTAACACTGGAAGCTGGGCTAGAAAGGACGAAGAAAAAGCGCATGTATTTGCAAAATATCTCGAAAACGTTTTTAAGCCCAACCCACGCACTAACGCTTTTCAATTTCCCAAAATAAACCCTCAATCAATCGAAAATATAGGCGAATTTCAGCACAAGGAGATCAAGTTTATCATTGGCGAGCTAAACACAAAAAAGGCCGCAGGCTTTGATCTTATAACCCCACAGATGGTGCAACAACTCCCCACTGTAGCAACAAGATTAATCCTCTTCATATTCAACGCAATATTGAGGCTAGGATATTATCCTAGACCCTGGAAAATTTCGAACATAATTATGATCCCTAAGCCAGGAAAAGACCTATCACTCCCATCATCATATCGGCCAATTAGCTTGTTGCCAGTACTCTCAAAAGTCTTTGAAAAATGTCTCTTAGCGAAAATTTTACCACCCTTACAAATCTCTGGAGCTATTCCCCAGCACCAGTTTGGTTTTCGTAAAAGCCATGGCACCATTGAACAGGTAAACAGAGTTACCACCGAAATCAGAAACGCATTTGAAAAAAAGAAATACTGTTCCGCCATATTTCTGGATATCTCGCAAGCCTTTGATAAAGTATGGCACTCTGGCTTAATGTTTAAAATTAAACATAGCCTTCCCGAAAACACTCACAAAGTCCTACAATCCTACCTCTCTGAAAGGAAGTTCAAAATCAAATATGGAACACACACGACATATGAATATGACATTTCAGCAGGTGTACCCCAAGGTAGTGTCCTAGGGCCCCTGCTATACCTGATTTACACGGCTGATCTGCCTGTATCCCCAGAACTCTTCACATCTACATTTGCAGACGATACAGCAATTTTGTATGCACACAGCGATCCTGTGGTCGCCTCTCGAGTTCTTAATAATCATCTTCATACTGTTGAAGACTGGCTTGCGAACTGGAGAATAAAAGTAAATGACAGCAAATGCACCCACATAACTTTCACGCTGCGTCGCGAGACATGCCCTCCAATTATGCTTAATAACACACGAGTTCTACAGGCCAATGAAGTGAGATATCTAGGCATTCACTTAGATCGCCGACTCACATGGCGCAAGCACATTGAGGCAAAACGCACCCAAATGAAGCTGAGCGCCCAAAAACTGCACTGGCTACTCAACAGTAAGTCAAGATTGCGGCTCGAACACAAAGTGCTTCTTTATAACCACTAATCAAATAATATATAGATGTCTCACGCCGAACAAAAATTTGGTCGCTAGCGATACTGAGCTCTGGCTCCCAGCGAAAGAAATCTAGCAATCGGAAAAATTCGGGTTTTATACTTTTGCATTCGCGAAGCACCAGAAACGATTCAGTATGAAACTGAATTCGAAACAGTGCTGAGCTATGTCCTTTTGCCTTTTTTTTATTTTTTGTTGTTTTTGTTGCGACGTTATACATATGTATGTATTTGTGTATGAATCTGTTCATGCTAGAAACCAAAAATTTGAAAATTTCAATTTGGGCTTCATGCGTATATGAGAAATTTTGAAGTTGCCCTGCAGTAAATGTACTCGTCACCAGGTACTAGTAACCAACTGTACCCGTGCCATTATATTCCCCTCTTGATATTTTGTATGAGCGAATGTATATGCGAGAGCATAAATATTTTTTACTGTTAGTATTTAGTAGTTAATATATAAAAAACTAACGGCTTTGAAAAAAATTTTTCGCGAACAATTATAAAAAAGGTTTCGAAGTCTAAATTGCAGGAATTTTTAAAAGTCACGTAAATTGTTTTCTTATCTTTAAGCGTAGAACACTTTGTTCTTTTAAAAAATTTGCTTGGTTGAATATTAAATTTTCCCCTTCTTTTTCTCGCCTGCGCGGGGATTCGAACTCGAACCTGTGGGTAATGAGTGCACACACTATCCACTATGCCACAAAGTCGTCTTCTTCATACTTAAGCAAGTGTACAAGTAATTGTTATTTTAATTGGACTCGTTGTCTCTATTCCATAACCAGTTTCAGCATCAACTGATGTCTTCTCGCAAATACGATCATACAAAATATCAAGAGGGGAATATAATGGCACGGGTACAGTTGGTTACTAGTACCTGGTGACGAGTACATTTACTGCAGGGCAACTTCAAAATTTCTCATATACGCATGAAGCCCAAATTGAAATTTTCAAATTTTTGGTTTCTAGCATGAACAGATTCATACACAAATACATACATATGTATAACGTCGCAACAAAAACAACAAAAAATAAAAAAAAGGCAAAAGGACATAGCTCAGCACTGTTTCGAATTCAGTTTCATACTGAATCGTTTCTGGTGCTTCGCGAATGCAAAAGTATAAAACCCGAATTTTTCCGATTGCTAGATTTCTTTCGCTGGGAGCCAGAGCTCAGTATCGCTAGCGACCAAATTTTTGTTCGGCGTGAGACATCTATCTATTATTTGATTAGTGTTATAACGCAACACTTAAGCCTATATGGACTTATGGCTCCCAGCTCTGGGGAAAAGCCAGCAACTCTTTATTAGACATTATACAACGCTCACAGTCCAGAATTCTTCGGACTATAACTGGTGCTCCATGGTTTATAAAAAACGAAAACATACATAAAGACCTTTGTACCCCGATGGTCAAAAACGAGCTTATCTCATTAAGCCGCAAATATTGCACTCGGTTGTCCCAACATCCGAACCCACTAGCTAGAAATTTGTTGCTAACAAACAGCTCCTCAAGGCTAAAAAGGCGTGACTTGCCATCACTGTCTCACAACTAAGCCCCCTCTAAATTTTTGAAAAAAAATTTTATTTTTTTTTTTTGTAACTTTTGTAACAAAAAAATCCTCCTGGAAACCCATCTATGGATTCATCATACGGAAAGGCAGCCCAGTTCACGCGTTGGCGTGGACTGAAAAGCATATAATATTAATAAATATTTTTTAGTTTTAAGATTCATTCACTTGTTGTTAGTTCATAGTAGAGCCCTGCACAAGTATGCTTGCTTTTCAATGACAACAAATGATCTAGTGAAGAGAACAATGCTTGCAAAACAAAGAGTGCGATTAAAAGGCTTCGCATTTGAATCAAGAGACAGAGAGCGTGCATTTTATGCATTTTGTTTTTCCAAAGCAAACACTGAACTGTGCTTGTTCACTACAAAGCCTCTTCTGCTTTGCTTTTTCAAAACCAAAACAGCGCGCTGCTTATATTTCAGTGAGTGCACTAAAACATTCGATGTTTTTTATTTGGCTGTCTTGTGTTGTTGTTCAGGTGTTTTTCTGTGAATGCACGCTTCGTATGCCCTTTATTGTTTTCAATCTTACTATTGTTTTCGAATGCGTATAGGTCAAGCTGGTGAAGAATTAAATGAAAATAATTTTTAATATCAAGAGGTGTTTAAGACCATAAGGGGCCCATATACCGGCTTTTGATAGATTTCTATTTGAAAACTGCCCCTTTGCCACGCCCCCTTTTCCAATATTTTGAATTCATAGTAATTGCCTTTAAACTTGTTCAAATACAAAATTTCATCAAAATATCTTGAAAAAAATCCGATTTTAGAGCAGTTTTTGTTGTTTTCGTAACAGACCCTAGTACTGGAGGTACCCCTAAAAGTGGTCCGATCGGGTCCATTCTCGCACTTGTTCTTACTCATGTCCCCGTTAGTACGCATACCAAACTTCTTCAAGATAGCTCAACTCCTTCGATAAGATAACTGTATACAGACAGACAGAAGGACGGACAGACGGACAGACGGACATGTCTAAATCGAATCTCCTGGTGACGCTGATCACTTCTATATACTTTTATTTTGTATGGTCTATCTTGACTGGTTCTGGGTGTTACGCACAACCACACAAACGCAATATACCCTCGACACAGAGTGTGTCGGGTATAAATATATTGTATACATACGTATGTAATCTACACATCCATCAATTAATTTTTTGTATTTTAATTGCGATTGAGAAATGAAAAAATTGTGAAAGAGAAAAGCCTCAAATGTTCTAAATGCCTTACGTTCTAACATACTTCATAAAACAATAACAAAAGTAAGTTTTATTTTCTTTACTGCTCTGCACAGTACTTTCAAATGAATTGGTTTTGCAAACACAGTTGAAATCAAAGCTCTTACTCTCGCGCTATTACGCGCTCTTGTTCTCATTTTGTTTTCATTATAAAAACAAAGCAGTTACCGTGCACTGGGCTTGTTCGCCAAGCCGAACCAAGCACAGTGCTTGTAAAATATCAAATGTGCTTGAAAGCGTTTCAAGCATACTTGTGCAGGGCTCTAGTTCATAGGATATGAAGATGCAATAATAAAAAACCGTTAAAAAAAAAAAAAAAAAATTTTGAAGTTAAAAATCGATTTGAAGCTTAAGTTCATGGGAGTTGTAACACAAAATTTGTAACCCATAAAGTATGCTTTAAATTTATAAAAGTCAACAAAATCCGCGGCCTGGTTATAAACGTAAAAAATCCCAAACATTTGATTTGGCGAGCACGGTTTTCCCCAGCAAGCATTTAGCCTATGCTTTAGCGAACGTTCGCCAAGACTATGTTTACGCGACCTATTCTCGAAGAGCAATAGGCGATGTTTTCTCAACACTACCAACAAAGAATATGTTGCCTTGACGGACGAGAGCAATCTGCAATACATTGCGTATTCATCTTCCAGACGAGCATTGCGCAAGTCGCTTTCGGAAGAGATTTATACGATGTTTTTCTAATATATAATATATGGGCAATTCCATTTGTTGGTACGTTACACTTTTTTTAATTTTGGGCACATAACTTCTTAAGTTTTTTAAACACGATGTCGAGCTTTTCCAGTAAATAAAGATAGGCATGAGTTCTAAATACAATAAATACAATAAAAATACAATATTTAATTTTGAAAAAAGTCCATGGGGCATCCTGGTAATGCTGATTTAAAGGCGTTGGTACGTTACAAATTTTTCTAGCTGTTTTGAGAGAGCGGCAGATATTGTGAAAACTCTGCTCTCCTACTGAATGTAGTTTTACAAAATTTTTATGAATTATGTAAAAAAGGTTACTTTCGATGATTTGCATTAAAACACCCAAGAAATATGTGTTGATAAATTTTAAAAAATATTATACGCCTGTTGGTACGTTACGTTGGTATGTTACATAAAAATTTTTGAAATCGAACTGTCATAGAGATATCAAAGTAAAAAAAATTTTTACAAAAGATTTGACCTAAATCTATAAAATTAACCTTCTGAATAGTATAGAAGCTTTTTATGCCCGGCAGACTTTGTGTGCCGGGAATACTATCTTTTTGCATCTGTTTGAAACAGCCAGGTGTTTCATCAAATGAGGGTACCTCCTGCTCATCAAGTAAAAAAATTAGGCGTGATCGTTTATCCTTTAAAACTGTGTATGTCCAAAACAGGGTTGGATCGACGGTGGCTATATCGGGTTTGCACCCCCCTTTGGGAAATTTTGATGGTTTGGATGGTTTGTGCATATCAAAGACTTCTATCCAACAAATATAAAAAATCAGGTGTGTGATTGGATTCCCGGGAATTCATTTCCCCGGGAAATTGAAATAAATACTTGGGAATTTAAATATGTTCGAAATTTTTTAATTCGAAAATTTTATCGTATAGCCGCTCTTTTGTTTTTGACAATGTCATTTCTTTCAAAATTGCCATACATTTTTCAAAATATTGGAGGAACGAAATTCCCTTTCCCCAAAATTTGGGGAAAGGGAATCCAATCACATGCCCGAATAAAAAATTTACAAACTAATTTTCAAGTTACATAGATCTTAGCACATTTGAAACTGCGACCGGTACCTTGTCAGGCTAACAATCATGAAAGCGTTGGTACGTTACAGCTTTTTAATGCTATTTAAAATTAAAAATAATCCACAAATTTAATTTTTTTAACGGAATTCTTTGAACAATTTGGAATACTTAGAGGAAAAAATAAAGAGCATTTATTTCATCGACATGCTTTACTTTGACACTAACTTTGTTGCATTTAGCGTTGGTATGTTACACAAACTTTGCGGCCAAATGCAACACTGTCTGAGTCGCTTAAAATTATACTTTTCGTACTTTTGCCAGCTTAATCTAAAGCTCTTGATTGTTAACCATAATTGGGCTTAGTTATATATCGAAAAATATATACATGTTTCATTTGCTGACCTTGGGAAAATTTTCGACGTTTGACATTTTTCTTCGAATAATTTAAGCTTTTCACAAAACACGCGTGTCCAATTGCGAAAAAAGGATGCACTATATGAATTTGACAGCAACGTATAGATTACATATCTGTTCAACTATAATTGATATTTTTTTCCTACTTTAATCGAAAAAAATTTTTTTTTTCTTCTCATCGATTTCTGTGGAATTGCCCATATGTACCTTGTGGTATTGTAGCTTTTGCTTTATTCAATGAAATTGTCCATGATTTTGTTATTCGAGCAAAAATAAATTTTGATTGTTAAGGCTGAATTACAATAGGGCAGTAGCAGCGGCAGTGGCAGTATTTCAAATCTGTAAGTATTAAGAAACATCTTCCAAACCATATAGAAAGAATATTTTTCGAAAAATTTGTTCATGTCACAACAGGGCGAATAAAAACTGCAACTATAAAGGAAAACATTACCTAAAAATTTTCCATTTTTTCAGAATTGCCAAAAATCTAAGAAATCTTACGTTAATATTTAAAAAAATACTGATTACAACTAGTCTAGTTTGGGTCTAGTTCCAAACTGGTCCAAAAAGGACTAGTTGTTATAAGTTTTTTGAAATAGTTTTAGTACTTAAATTCCTAGAATTTTCACTTATTCTATGTATATATGTATAAAATTTCTTCAAAATCGGACGTTATGAATTTTTTTGGGTTTTTAGTCCAAAACTCTCTAAACTTCTTCTTGCCCCCCAAATTTTTTTTGCGGTTAATGTCTTATTATTGCTCAATATACCACTGTGACAAATATAAACGCTACCAAAGCACTCTTTCTCTCGCAACGCCCTTGACTAAAAGCTCCATTTTCTTGAAAAATCTGTCATTTGATAGATAGTGGTATTGGCTTTGATACGCTGCCAACTATAATAAGTTATACATAATCTTAAAATCTTACGTCATCAATAGCACACTAATCTAAAATTCTTAACGAAGTCGTGGCAACAAACAAAAAGCTAAACTTTTTCAACTTGTATCAAGAATCAAACAAAATTTTTGGAGTCAAAAAATATACATATGTATCGCCCAATTTCTCTTGTGAAAGAGTCGCGGGTGATCGGACAATTACAAAAACAACGGTGACTGCTTTTGTTTTGCAATTCAAAAGCAACATTCGCCGACGAGAAACACATCGCAGCAGGTTACTTGGTACCGGAAGTCTCCTTCGCAATAGAAAATGTTCGCTGGGTATTTATGAATGCATGTATGGACGGGAATATTGTTGGAAATTCTGTTGTTTTTAGTTCAGAAGTTTGTTCAGATGAACAAAAATTGTTTCTTTCCCTTTGATGGAAATCGTAAATAGCCTTTTAATTTCCATATTTTGTAGCTTATTTATCTTCTTGAACGAGAGCATTGGCGATGAGAGACGAAATGAAACCGATTGAATGAAAATAAATTTCCTTGAAGTATTCGATTTCCTGCACTTCAATAGGGACTTCAATGGAAAAATATTGGAACAATTTAAACATCGCATGGAGAACGGTGAAACGAACGGGTGAACGAGCGGTCGAGCGGTCGAGCGGGCGAGCGGGCGAATGAAAGCAAGGATTTTGTTTGTCTAATGTGTGGGTCAGAATGTCAAAAAGGACAACGTGTCCCGAGCAATTTTCCGAAATATTGAAGGAATAGACTAAACGAGCTTTTGAGCATTGCTCGCTCCAAAACATAATTGATTTAACTCTAGAGAAGTCCTTTTTCCCGGAAATAATCTAAATAGCTTCTTTACCCTTTTTAAAAAGGATGTTGAAGCACTCAAGAGTAATAAATTCTAATACAGTGTCCCTAGTGTCAATTTTTGTCTTCCCCCTTTTTTCGCTTATTTTATTTTATACAAGATGTATCTATATATATATATATATACATATATACATATATATTTGTGGTTGTCATCCTTTTTTCGCCCACACATGCGGATGCTTTCTAATTTCCGTTTCCTACTAAAGACACATAATCAAAAGAAATGCGAAGTGAACACTAAATAACGGGGCGTGAGTTCTTCTTTCGTGCCCGCCTGTCGACTGTCGAAAAAAATATTAAAAAGGGAAAAAAGAGTAATGAACGAATAGTGAACTATTGTCCTGTGACGAGAACGACTGGGATATGGGTGCTCAAGCATAACCTGCAACACGTAGAGAATCGAGGGCCGGAGCGCAATGAAAGGAACAGTGTAAGGAGTTGAAAAGAAAAGTGTTGGCGTGCGCCGTGTTGCGTCTTGATCTAGTTGCTTCACGGCTCATAGCTCATGGCTGTTGGCTGCTGTCTGCTGGCTCGTGCCGGGCGAAAAAGGACATTCGCACAGTCACGCTTGAAGCGTTTCCGTTACGTTAAGTTTTATCGTAAGACGCTATCGCGATTGGTAATTTTTACTTGCGGCCTGGCCTAAATTTTTCCGACTCGTGATTCCCATATGAATTATTTTAATTTCCGTCGGCCAGAATTAACACCAATCAGAAGTGCCTAAAAATATTCGTTAAGGAATGGAAATTTACTTCCCATTTTATCCCCTCTCTTTTCCCTTCAATTCATTACCCAAGTAAATATTTTCAAAGTTCTTAGATTGAAATTAGAAATTAGTCTAAAATTTTAACCAAACATGGGTCTGAAGTGATTCCGAAAAAATTTGGGCAATATAAGGCTCACAGATATAAGCCGGAAATGAGTAGAAAATATTATACCACAGAATATATGAAATGTCGTAAGCAATTTGGATAAGGAATAGATGACCTTGGCACAGGTACAGAAAAATTTGTGATAGCAATGACAGATGAGCCTGCCTGTGACATCATTACCTTCTGACAAATGGCAGCAATAACTTTAGACATTGAAGCTGATTTTTGTTAACACTCAAACTTAGAAAGCTCCGGAAACAAAGTGTAGCATTTCATGGAGGGATAGTCCTCGTTTATGTTCTATGTTCTCACTATGACTTGGTATTCACTTGCTTACATATGTACGAGTAATAAAATATTCCTCAACAGTATTCGTCTCGGCGAAGAAAACTGCCTTCTTATTCAATTATTAATGCGGACAAGAACAAAGCCATCCGTAAAAGAGTGTTTCTCTTAAGAAAAGGACCTTAAAAAAATAGCATCATTAAGATTTAAATGGCTTCATATGGCACACACACTGGATTTTCCCTTCCATTTACTTATCCAATGATTTTTTCCGAAGCATACTCAAAGCATTAATCTTTGTTCCCTTCGATATCCCAGCAAGGCCACTGTGGAACTGTCCATCATTCGAATGACCTTCGTTTTTTTTTTCTAGGAAGCTGGAAGAGAAATCCGAATGAAAAACTCTAAAATAGAACATAGTACAAAACATAACACAAAAGATTTCACAGTAAATGAAATGTCCATGTGAAATTGTCGCACGTTACCTTGCGGGCAGCTTTCGCATACATTAGCTGAATACCAATCGAAAGGGCTTGGACCCATTGTCCGCATTTAGGCGCACACGCATATTTAATAAAGTGATTTTCGGAAATGCCGTACACTGTAAAGGTAATTTTTCTCTTTGGACAGCAGAGACATGTATACATACATACATACATACATACAACATGTAGCACGCTGTGCCACGGCAATCCCACGTCCAATTCCGCCTTGTCGCCCGTGTTCAAAGCTCCCCCATGAATTTGCAACTTTAATGTACGCCTTTTGTATACAAACGCGTAGGTTCTATCTCATTGTGTAGATTTTTCGTATTGGTCATTTCACTTTTGCTAGAGTGTGTAGCAAGGGAAGGGGGGCGGGGAGACTTAAGTGACTCCGCATAATGCGATTCTCCAATGTTTTGTTGTGGCGCTCAGCCTGAAACGCTATAATTAAGGACCGTTTATGATGCACTCCTGCACCTCTGCTCTCGACACTTTACCTCATTTTTGAGTTAATAAAATTTATCGGTTCGTTTACTTTTGACTTTTATGCGAAAAATTTCTTTCCTTCCTGCTTTTCTTATGCTTCCTTTTTTTTTTCTTTTCTTTTCTTCTCCACACTTTGCCGGACAGTTTCACATGTACCTACATAAATACTTACTATGAGGAAAATCATCAGCATTATAAAGTCACGTTCTTTTTTTACGCTATGCTATTTTTATGTGTGAATATTTCAACATAGGACAACTCAACTTTATGACAATGACACTTACTGCTGGGATATATTTTCTCATCTTTTTACGCTTCTTTTGGCTTGTCATCTTCTTATGGTGTCCAGCAGACATAAATTGCTTATTTAACAACTTTTTGATCGATTGCGTCGATGACTTTTAATTCTAAGAAGCTTTTGAAAAGGCTCACAGAGCGTTCAAAGGTCATTTTTTCAAGTTGATTGTTCAAGTCGGAAGGGAAAGAAAGAAAACTTAATCGTCGTCCTGTTTTGTATAAACAGCATGAATAATAGAATAAAAATTCTTCAAAAAATTTAGTAATTATTTATGTAAAGATTAAAAAAAAAAAAGAACGCGTGTGAGGAAAAGAATAAATCTTCATTAATTCCAACAAATAAAGTTTACTATAGTACCAGGCGGGCTTAAAAATACAATAGCCGACACAGACAAACGGTTAGCTACATCCCATTATCAGCCGCAGAGCTGATGTCGTTTGGCCACCTCGGAGCTGCGATTTGACACCATTGGATTATTATTTGTGGTGGGGTGCCGTCAAAGATAATTGTTACGCCGACAAGCGAGAGACAATTGACGCTTTAAAGGATAATATTCGTAAACCATTGGGGAAATACAGCTGCACACAATCGATAATGTACTTAGAAATTGGACCGATCGTGTAGGCTACTGCATGGCTAGCCGAGGCAGCCATTTCAATGAATTTATTTTCCATTATTAACCGGAAGGATTGTACTTTAAAAAAAAAAAAAAAAATTTGAGAAAATATTCAGTAGTTTTTTTTTAAAGCATTTTCAAAAAAAAAAAGTTATTTGGCGGTACCCTTTATAATTTAATTTTTTATTTCATTATTTTTAAACTTTAAAGCGATTTGACTCGAAAAATATTTTTTGAAGTATTTTGATGATATTTTATTTGGACGATCAGGACCCATTGTCAGTTGGGGCCCGGGGCTATAGCCCCAGCTAGCACAATAAGCTGTCGTAGTTCAATAAGTTGAGTAGGCGCCTAGCAATAGTTCTTTAAGTAACAGGAATTTATGATTTTTTTTTTGTTTTTTTGATAACGTCTCAGAGGAATTGAAAGGATCAATTTGAACTCATGATAGCTATCTCGAAAAAATTTTTGAGTAATTGAAAAAAATTTCACCGAAACTCATCTTCTAACTGGAATTGCGAAAGTAACGGTTTATTTTGAAGTCATGTCGCTCACATGTCGCTCGCACCCTCCCCTCAGTCAGTGTAGAAAGCCATTTATACCTCCACCAACCACCTCATTTCTTACCATCTTCCATATGCTCGGCAATAATTTCAAGTTCATATCAAGCGAAACATTTGAAAAACGTTTTTTTTTTTCTCTTTATCATTTTCCTTTCGTGTTCGTTACCGTTCGTTACCGTTCGTTTCGAAAATTCTTTGATAATTCACAAAATCCACCCTTCGCCGAGCAATAATGGAAAGAAATCAAACTCGAAGCGCGTGCAGCAGATGTGCGCCTAAAAGTGCGAGGAGCAGGAACAAACTCGCAACGCGGGCCCACCACAGCCGACTCTGGCTCTCATTGCAGCCCGGTTGCCGGGAATTTTGTTTTTTTTTTTTTTGCTATTTTGGTGCACTGTAGCATATCCCGCTGCTGGCAATATAGCAATCGTCGGCTATCCCAATTACGAAAACACGCTCGCACCCGAAGCCCTTGGCGAACGCCACTGGCCCTGTGATGCTTGGTGTGACATTAACCAGCCACTCGAATTCGATTATGGTCAGGCCTGTGTTATGGGGTTGGTTTCCCATTCCCGTATATCCTGTTCGGCTATGTTTTGGCCTAGCAGCGGCTTGAAACGGAATCGCTGGAATCGCGCCATAATAATTATTTGATCAAAATGCTGCTACATATCCTGCAGAAAATTGTTGGAAATTGTATTTCTGATTTCGATTGCCGCCGTTGCCATTGCCGTTGCCGTTGCCATTGACGATGCTCTTGCTGTGGCTATTCCTGTTTTTAAGCAATTTTAGGAAAGGCGATTACGCGTAACATACTCAAATGTATGGCGCAGGATATCCGCATGGGAAATTGTTGCTGAGCGAACGAATTTCCGCAATTTTGAAGAAAATGCATGTTGCTTTATTTCCTTCACTCTTTCGAGTTCATAATTTTGTGCTTTTTGTTTTATTTTTGTTTAACTTTAATTAGAATTATTTATTTAGTTTAGTTTTTTGCTCTCGTTTTCTTGGTTCGCACGATATTCTGATCTGAAACTAAAGCTTAGACAATAAATTGGAAAAAAATTATTGCATTCTTTTAATTGATGTGATTTGAAAAAAGAAAAAAAAAGGAAGGAATCCTAGTTCGAAATGATGATTAAAAGAAGAAAAAATATTTTTATGCAGCACCCAAATGTATGCATACAAAAATATCGAATATTTCTTATAGCAAAATGAAAATCTTTCGTCAATTTAAAGCTTTGTTGTGCAATCGAATTAGTTGCTGTGCGAATCTGTTTAAAGCTTTAATTCAGCTTTATTGGAATTAAATGCTGAAATTTCTAATAATAATTTGTTTTGAATTGTTTCAATTGCATACCTTTAGGTGTTAAATTAAACAAAATTTGGCTTCTGTTGTTCCAAATGATGATCCGTCGCGCTGTTAATTATCCTATTCTATTCTAGTTCTTCAGAAAAGATTGTATGAAAAATGACTTTGAGTATCGCATTTCAAACGAATTAACCCACTGCCATTATATAAATCACTCATCAGAATTGTTCATCCCATCCGAAATTGGACGAACGCACAATTGAACTGAACTGAACTGAACTGAACTGAACTCATGCGGCATTCGGATTTGCTCTCTTATTTGCCTTCTGAAACCGATAAATCCCAAGGAAATCCTCCAGAATGTCCGAGGAGAACGTGCGCAATCGAATGGGGCCGGCTCGTTTCACCTGTCAATCCACTGAATAACCGGAATAGCATCGACTAGGTAACTAGAGCTTCCAGCAGTAAGCTATCAGCTCAGCTTACGATAATTTAAACATGCCCGCATAACCAGCACAGCACAGAACGACAGCATTTCCTAAACGATTGCCAAAGAAAATTCATATTCCACATCCACAAAGCTCAACGAACCGCCCAGTATTATCGAAGAACTCTCTTGAATGTGTTTTCGTTAATGTGCCAATCACACCCCCTCTCGTTTGCCCCTTTTTCTTGGAGCTAACTTCATGACAAAATAGAGCAAACGTTTGCACTTTCACTACGGTTAGCTGCAGTGCACATGCCATTTTGCGAGTCCAATTTACCTTCTATAATAACTCCCAACAAACCTTTTGATTTTAACTAGTCACCCACAAGCTGTCTAATCTGAAATGTGAAAAGTGCAAGAGGGCCAACCACTTTTCGACTTGGGGCCAAGCATTTGCGGTAGATTGAAGCCAAACTGGCAATTTATTCCTTTACACTATCATTGTGCTGTATTGTGTGGATCCACCCCTCATCCATATGCGATTCATCGTCAGTTCCAGTTCCAGCTCCCGTTCCCGTTCCCAATCTCCTTCCCAATCTTTCGTTCTCGTTCTCGTTCTCGTTTCAGTTCCGCTGCCTTGATTTCTGTTTACAAACGTGGTAACTGAATTTGAGTAGTGAAATTTGGGAAATTTGTAAGTCCTTGTGAATTTGTGTCCTCAGAAATGCGATTGTGATTGTTCTGAATTTCGACCCGTCTTATCAATTTGTATTGTGTTTTCATTAAACATAACAGATTTGTTGTCAGTCTCTATTCATGGTGTCATCCTTTTTGTGTACCGAAGGCATTACTGATTGCCTCGTTTACGCAACCGGCTAAGTAGTTTGGCAGGGAAATGAATGCTGAGCTGGGATCTGAAAGACTATGGATGGAGTATTGCGAACAATTTCAGCTTCAATGTGGAGGAAAATAGAATAGTTCAAGGATGAGTGTTTTTTTAACATACATAGTAACGCTTCGAAATGTCCGTCTCCGTGGCGTAGCTGGTTGAGATGCCAACTTACGATGCGGGAGGCTCTGGGTTCAACTCCCAGCTCGTGCATGGATGTTAGCTGTTTTGTTTGTTCTGTTTCTATTCTTTGTTTTTACAATTTTTCGTGGTATCACAACGGGCCCGTGTGAGGCCTAAATGTGTCACGCTTAATGTGGTGGCAGCCACACTAAACAACCCAAACAAAAGCTTCGAAATGAAATGGAGTAATAGAGACTAGTTCCAAGTGGAGTGCTACTCGGTTAATTGCCAGTGTATCTATTAAATGTAAATGAGTCAAAAAGTTTTTCTTGATAATTGTCATCGCATTTTTTTCAGTTTTTCCCGCACGGATTTAATTTCCATCTTTGCTTTTACTCAACGTTCAAATCCATTTGTGTAACTTTTCGCAAAGTATCTTATAAATTTTTTTTTTTTTTAACTTTTTTAACTCAATTTTCATAACGATAACAAAGCTTACAAAGCCAGTTATTTTTTTTTTCCAAATAAATTTTTTATTTTTTCCTGGTTTTTCCGTTTTTTTTTTTTTTTTTTTTTTTTTTTTAATATGCAACTATGGATCCAGCAGTTGTAGTTCCAACGAGTGCGCGTAAGCTGTTTGGGTATCCCTTGGCTTACGGCTTTCTTTTAAATGTGGTTGTGCAATTGTGTGTAAAGTAAAGTGCTCAGTGTAAGGGAATTCGAAAAGAAATAAAAAAAAAAAAAATATCTACAAAACGGAGAGCTGGGTAGCTGAAAAGGAAACTGCAGAGAAATAGAGTAAGAAATTCCGTCAACTTATGCAAACCATACTCGAGATGCTTTAAGGATTATCACTTATTGTAGTCTAAAAGATTGCTGCCGATGCTTCGCAAATTCTTTTTTTGTATTTAATTTTTTTCTTTTTTTTTTGGTTCTTCTTTGACATACAATTCGAGCCCGCGCTTATGCTCGGATAATCCGCATTCAGTATAATTTAAAGAGTTTCAAAACGCTCAACTGGATGTTAAGGTTGTCATGGGCTTCGGTTCGCAATGACATGGCTCTATACCACCCTGCAGTAATAAAGGGGTCAGTTTGCCAAATAGGACCCACCTTACTGGTGAGACTGTTAGCAACTAGACCATAAAAACTATGAAACCGACTGTTCCGCAAGAGAACGAGGGGCGGTGAGTTAATTTTTTTTTTTTTTGTATTCTTTCTGAACGCTTGTTATTGCTACTTTAAGTTCGCATTCTGATCGATGTACCGCCAAAGGTTAATTGGCGTAAAGGGTAAGACTCTCGCTCGGCAACCAGGTAGATCGAGGTTCGATCCCTGGCTGGGTTGGACGGTATATATTTTTTTTCTCAATTGCCTAAGGTATTTTTTACGTTCATATTTTGAATAATTTTTTTTAATAGTTAATTTTGGAAAAAAAAATTTTTTACTTTAATTCGTAAGGGGGCATTTACACATTTGACAATTTTGTCAAAATCTATGTCAAAACAGTCTTCAAAAAGTATACACGTAAGAATTTTTGACATCAAAATCGTTTTTTGAATCGAAAAATCATTTAAAATTTTGAAGTCAAATTTTTTTGATGTCAAACGTCAAAAGTGTTAAGGCTGAATTACAATAGGGCAGTAGCAGCGGCAGTGGCTGTATTTGAAATCAGCTGATATTTTAGAACGCAGTGCTTGCTATTGAGTCAATTACAATACGGCAGTGGCAGCAGGCAGCACTGCTCCGTTTAGCCCTATTTCTAAATTCACTGCCACTGCTTTGAACAGCTGTTCTATTGTAGCCAACTTAAAATGAAATAATTGTATCTTTCATCGCATTCAACTTGACAGACGAAAAGAAATGGATGAAAAAATTATTGAATTCGACTCAAAATTCAGAGCATGCCTGATAGCTTGCAAAATTTCAAAATACGCAGTCACTGCCGACGCTGTATTGTGTTTACTATGGCAGTAAATCTGTGTACTGACAGTGAACATCTGATTTGAAATACTGCCACTGCCGCTGCTACTGCCCTATTGTAATTCAGCCTTAAATTGGCCATAAGTATTTTTTCATATATTACTTTTTTTTTTAATATTTATATTATATTTCAATTGAAACACTTTTTCTGTGAAAAATTCTATTCTATTTCACAAAAATTTGAGCAACCAAAAACTCGAGTCAGCAATTTGATCAAAATATTTTTCCTTGTTTGGTCTAATGGTTAAGACGCAGAATTCCCAAACCAGAGATCAGCGGTTCGAGGTTCGGCAGAGGTGAGAAAATTAAAAAAAAAAAAAATTATTATGTTTAAACAAAAAGATTTAAATTTTTTTTTTTTTTTATTTAAACTTTGCTTCTCTTTACTGCATCTTCCTTTGGGTGGGAACTAACAGTAATTAATCAAATCTTATTTTTTAAATATAACTTAACTATTTATACATATATAACAGAGATATAATAGTTTTGATTCCAACGGGCCTCTATTTGAGAAACTGGGCTGCTGAGGACTTATTACTGTTAAGCCGTGTCCTTTGCTAGGATGAGTCTTGATCATGCACGAGCGAGGTGCGTCAAGCTTAGTGAATCCGTTGGTAGGATGAGTCTTGATCATGCACGAGCGAGGTGCGTCAAGCTTAGTGAATCCTTGGTTGGATAAGTGTACGGTGCGCACGAGCAAGGTGCGTAAAATTGATTTGCTGGAACGGCTACTCTGATGGTAGTTAGGAGAATTGAGCGTGCACGAGCGAGGTGCCTCAATCTGTGTGATTCCTTAATTGGCCAAACATCTGACATGCACGAGCGAGGTGCAGATAACGAGTATCGGTGTTATGTTTCCAAAATAATAGAAGCGGACGGAAGGTCCTTTCTTCTTAACCGTGTTCGACGTGTTGTATTGTTAAGGCTTCTTGCCAGCTGATTCGAGTGATTCCTTAGCTTCTCATGATAGGATGATTTTAGGCGAACGATTTCGTCCTTAATAAGTGGGACTTGCAGATCGCGGTGAATGCTTTCATTACGTATGTACCATGGAGCACCTGTAATGATTCTAAGAATTTTCGATTGAGCTCTTTGGATTATTTCTATAGAGGATGCGCAGGCATTTCCCCACAACTCAATGCCATAAGACCAGATTGGCTTTAATACACTATTATATAATAGAACTTTATACTCCATATTAAGAGGGGAGCGATAGTTAATTAGCCAGTGAATTTTTGATGCTTTAAGTTTCAGATTGGTCCTCTTTGCTTCGATGTGCTTTCGCCAAGTTAATCGTTTATCTAAGTGGACTCCTAAGTAGACTACACTATTTACTTGGGGGATGGAGACTCCTTTAAGGAGAATAGCAGGGCTTATACCTCTTCTAAGCGTAAATGTAATGTGTTTACATTTACCTTCGTTTACATTAATTCGCCAGGTAGAGAGCCAATTTTCAATTAATTGCATATGTTCTTGTAGGATTCTTGATGCTTCCATGGGATCGCGGTGGCAGCTCAATAATGCTGTGTCGTCAGCAAAAGTTGACATTACAATATTATCTCTAGTGGGGATGTCGGCTGTTAGAAGAAGGTAAAGAGAGGGGCCTAATACACTGCCTTGCGGGACTCCTGCTTTAATTTCAAATTTTTCCGTTATAAATTCATTAACTCTTACTCTAAAGAATCTATTTTGGAGGTATGATATAAGAATTTCGTGAAAATTTTGAGGGAGTAGGGACTTTATTTTAGCAATAAGACCCCCATGCCACACTTTGTCGAAAGCTTGAGCGATATCAAGGAATATTGCAGAACAATATTCTTTTTTTTCGAAGGCGTTACGAATTTCACGAGTGATTCGATTTACCTGTTCAATAGTTCCATGTTTTTTTCTAAAGCCAAATTGATGAGCAGGGATTAAGTTATTCTCGTGGATGTATGGCGTTATTTTTATAAGAAGAGCTTTTTCAAAGAGCTTAGATAAGCAGGGAAGAAGGCTTATTGGGCGATATGAGCTGGCTGTCGTCGGGTCTTTTCCGGGCTTCAGTATCATCATGATGACCGATTCTTTCCATATCACAGGGAAGTAGGAGAAGCTCACAATAGCATTAAAAAGTTGTGCTGCGTACGTGAGAGCAATGTATGGCAATTCCTTGATCATTTTTGGGGTTATATAGTCATAGCCTGGAGATTTTTTCTCGCAAAAATTTTCCTTAATTATGCATTTTATTTCATTGGCATTAAATGTTATAGGGATAATTTGGTTGTTCACCTCGCAGAGGGGAAATCTAAGGCCGTTTACCGGTGGGTTTGGTAGAAAAACTGAGCACAAGTGTTGAGCAAAAACTGACGCTTTTTCCTCATCACTTCTTGCCCAGTTTCCTCTTGAATTCCTTAAGGGAGATTCATGTTCTATGGGTGAATTTTTTATTTTGAGAGCTCGCCATAATGACTCTTTCGACGTGCTATTAGGTGCAAGATTTGAAATGAAATTATAGTTTTTCCTGTCTTGGTCTTTTTGAAGAGCAGTTTTAAGTTGCTTTGAAGCTGTATTGAGTCTAGCTTTACTGCCAGGGGACCTATGTTGTTGCCATTCTCTTCTCAATCTACGTTTTTCTCGCAATAATCTTTCAATATGACTTTTAGTATGATAAAAAATTTCTAACGGCAGGCTCAAAGGCTTTTGGGGTAGAATGCTCCGCCGCTGAAGTTAATATTGAATTCAGGGTTGCTGCCGCTTCATCGATTTGACTTTCATTACATATTGTATATTCGGAGTGTATGTGTGTTGCAACATACTTTTTATAATTAACCCAGTTCGTTTTTGAAGTGGTCAGTCTAAAAGGGGGGCATGTTGTTCTTATGTTTTCTGAAATTTCTATTAGTAGAGGACAATGATCTGAGGACATTTCGTAGCAAATCGACGTTGAAATACGCGAATTATCAAAGCCTCTTGTAATGGCAAAGTCTATGAGATCTGGTATTTTATTTCGATCTGTTGGCCAATACGTGGGATGTCCGGGCGAAATAAATCCTAGAGTACTGGAGCTATTTATCAGTGTGTTGTATAATTGTCTACCCCTTGGTGAGATCAAACGAGAGCCCCAATGGGTGTGTTTTGCATTATAATCGCCTGCTGCTAAAAATTTAGTTCCAAGGGTGTTGAAAAATTCATTAAAGTGATTTTCGCTGACTGAGAATCGTGGAGGGCAATATATTGCTGACAAAATGAAATTTGCACCGCAAGTTTCAATAGAAACTGAAGTTGCTTGGAAGTAATTTTTTGCGAAAGGTTCAACAGGGAAATGTTTAATTCGATTACGAATCAATATACCTGTTCCTCCGTGTGCTTTCCCATCGGGGTGGTTTGTTTTGTAAAATTTATAGCCTGATAGCGAAAAATTATTTTTATCTGTTAGATGTGTCTCCGAAATAAGCATCACATCAATAGAGTAGTTTGAGAGGAAATGTGATAATTCTAGCTTACGCTGATTTATACCATTTGCATTCCATGAGGATATAATAAATAAACTCATTTTTGTGCAGTTAAAATTTGGAGCAACTGGTTTTGTGCTCTTAGTAACTCCTGGAGTGTGTTTTGCATTTGCGACATAAATTGTGTCATACACTGTGTCAGACTGACTAACATGGATTCCAAGCTACCGTTCTGCTGTTGAGGGGCAGAATGGGCACTTATGGCAGAGCTAGCAACATTTGCATAGGACATTTTATTAGTCACTGGAACGCTGGATTTATTAGGTTGTGAGAAAATTGGGTTTTGGAATGCATTTTGATTCGGATTATTACGACTGGCTTGCTTTTTTTCTGACATACGATTTTTTAGTTCTTTATATACTGGACATCCCCTATAATTTGCTGTGTGATCTCCACCACAGTTGCTGCACCTTTTGTCAGTTTTATTTTTATTTTTATTACAATTTGCAGAGCTGTGAAATTCTCCGCAAACGACGCAGACCATGCGTAGGGTGCAGTAGGACTTAGTATGGCCATATTCTTGGCAATTAATACATTGGACAGGGCCAGTACGCTTATGAGGTTCATCTATTACAACTCTACGGTGGAGAAGATATTGTAGTCCGTAGATTGGATGAGTCTCATTTTTTTTTAGTTTTAAGTTGTCCGGACTAAGTTCTACTTTGAACATCGGCTGTGGGGTTTTATTCCTATTGAAAATGTTCATTACGTTCCTAATTTTAAAGCCTTTTTCTTCTAGGGCTTGTTTAATTTCCACAGGATCTACATCTGATTCAATGCCTTTAATAACTACACTAAGGCCTTTGCTGCTTTTAAGCTGATACGTGTAGTAGCTTTTTTTGTTGTCGTTAAGGAATTTAGTGACAATTCTGTAATTATTTACATTATAGACCTGAATTTTGGTCTCATGAACATTTCCTCTAGTAAGAGGCATGATGTGGAAGGACTCCTTTCCAATTAACTGGGTCAGGCTCGTGACCAAATTATTGGAGCTACGCTCTCTAAGATATACTGGAGGCGGTTTTGGTGATTTTTCTCCACCATCCTTTGATGTATCAGATTTAAATAAAAAACAAAAAACAATATATACATAAGTACTTACTTAACATTTTTTTTCATATATTAACAAAACCATCAATTGACCTCCAACTCACCCAAAAAGTTCTACCCTTGGGTGAGTCTTAAAATGCACTGGTCGCTTTGCAATGTAGGCCCTATGTTAAAGAGGTGAGTTGAATGCATGTAAGAGTAAATTATGTGGTGACTAGTTGTGGTCTTTTTGAGGTGCACCATAGGTGAGTAGGGGGCGAGTCTCAATTACTACAGGGTTTTCACACGAATCGGTATACGCTCTACGTGTGCGACTGCTGCGTCGGCAGAATTTCGTCTCCCAACCACATGTGCTAGGAAAATCGAAATTTGGCCGACACTGCTCTATACTCTCGAATCTATACCCAGCAAACGTTTGGATAAGCTTTTTACAAAGGTGCTTACTATTCATTTGTTTCCAAGTAATTTTCCAAACTTTTTCCAAGCATATACATATGTATGTGCTATATGAAATTCGCAAACATTTCCCAAACGCTTTCCAAATGTGTTTGGGAAAAGTTGAATTCCTCAAGTACTTCGCAAATCCACCCAAAATAATATGTATGTTATATAGGTATCGTACATACATACGAGGCGTCTACAGTTCGATTTTTTCGAACGTTAATATATTAAATCTAGCACTTGCGAATGAGATCTCTCGGTAGCGTACTGGAAGCGTGTTGTGATTTGCACCCTGGAGGGCTCGAGTTCGAATCCTGTCGCGGGCGAAAAAAGGTTGAGGAAAAATTGGGACGTAGAAAGATATCTGAGGTAAAAATTGATCCACTTAGTAGAGGGGAGAAAAGAAGTTGACAGTTATAAATTTAAGTTCATATCCGGTCGTCAGAAACGTAATGCATACACATGTGCTTTCAAAAAATTGTTTTTATTTTTTCATAAATGATTGGATGAAAGCTAGATATTCCTCTAAGTTTTGAAATATTATTTAAATTTTTTATTATCTACCTAAGTATTCAAAAAAAAAAAAAAAAAAACCTCGCCGCAGCGGGGATTGAACCCGCCTACATCGGATTGTTTCTGCTTGTTTAGGCTTGGAAAATATTTAATTCGAATGCTTGGATTTATATGTTTTCCAATCTCAAATCCAATTGAATAAAAAGGGAGCCGTTTTGGTTATTTACACTTGAATTCCAAATAAATTCCAACACTTGGATCCAAGCCTTTTGTTTGCGGGCGCAAATTACTTCAAATTGATTAGTAAGGGTGAATGTTTGCTGGATACTTTCTCACTGCTGCTTCAGTCTTGTACGGGTTCATAAAGTGGCAGTCAAAAGTTCATTATGTCTTAATCGATTTTTCTATCCCGATCAAGAATATATGTACTTATGTATATGGTTGTCCATATCTACAGAGATTAGCTCTAGCTGTTATAAGATCCGCACAAAACTACGCCGGCTATAAAAACAAATGAATGCAAAAAAAATGTCTAATGAATAGATGAAGACGAGATCCTGGAATTTATTGGAAATTGCAAAAATCATTAAAAGAACATGCTGATTCCATGCTTGTTCCTTCTAAGCGCATTCCTTTAATTGGAATTTCAGTTTGATTTCAATTCGAATTTTTTTTTATTGTTTTTTTCGTATTCTTGTTCTTCTTGTTCTTCTTGTTCTTCGACTTTCTATGTCAAATTACAAATTACTTAACATTAACTTGGCTTACTGCTGATGACACTCAGTTGCATTTCAATTTCTGGCATTATTACATTCTAACGGTATGTTGCATTCTGTAAGCCATTGCCATTGACATTTTGCTCTAGTACCCAGCGTATAATCGCATTGGCAGCTATGACGGTGACTGCATCGTAAACTGCTTGAGGGACAATAACTCTGATGACGACATTTGCTTTGTAATCTCAATCTCGATTAAAATTCATTGGATTTACAGCAAGAAAACATAGACGCTTTATTGCATTGTGAACGGTGGAGCGATTCTAGTGAAATTTTCGCAAAAAAAATAATGCAACATAGTACAGCATTTTTTGGATAGTTTTCTCAATGCGAAAAATCAAGAAAACAAAAAAACTATTTTCATTTGGATAATTGTGCGTTAATTCAAAACTATATTTAATTTAAATTTATTTATATATTTTTTTGGAGAAATGTGTTTTAAAGTGCATTAAAGAATTGTAAAGGGCCTTTGTTTGGATCATAGTGACAAGTTCGTCGTGATGAAAAATTTTGTTAGGGATCCATAAAAAAACCTTTCGATTGATTAAGGCTATGTATGTTAAATACCAAAATCAGTTCATTTGCGTAATGAGAATTTCGACTTTTTTCATTTCTCGCTTATATTTACATATCGTCGACGTTTTCCATACGATCCGAAAAATTTTTGCTCAGCTGCTTAATTATAAGAAGCACCTTTCAATCCATATTTTAAAATATTTTTTGAAAAACTCGTTCTTCCACTATATGTATTTCCAGGAAAAAAGAAAACTTTTTGTCACGTCCGAGCATATCTAATTGCCTTTCTGATGTGCACAAAATTTTGATAATTATAAAAGTCCGGAAGAGCTGCGCGATTAGAGTTCGAAACAAAATTACCATTTTTCACATTCTTCAATTAGGGACATAAAATTGCTAAAGTAACTGTCACGTCCGTTTGGAAACATCCATATATGGGATAAGTAGACTCCAAAAATCAATTTAATAGTGAAATATTCTTATTTTATAAGAATAATTACACATAATTGCTAATATCGTTACTTAAAAACTGCGAGCTCCACACATTTGGTTGAAAAAAGCAAACCGGTATTTGACTATAGATTGTTTTTCTGCAAAAGTGAATCGAATGAAAATTTTCAACAAACTCTATTGTGGCTCCTAAATTAAAAATTAAAAAAAAAAAATTGTTTTTTGGGGTGTTGCCAATGCCACCCGCCCTAAACCCAAAATTCCTAACGAAATTTCGGCAATAAAAATAAAAACTTTTATCAATTGAACGAGGTATATCTGCCCACTGTGTGCGTGCGCGCGCGCGATTAATCAAGCAGTGAATTACGTCAGCTTCGTTTCTTAAACAAAAATTCACGTCGCAAAGGTCTGCAACAGATTCTTCAGGCAGCACAAATCCTTCCACTTTGTCTCATTTCCACAATCCAGTAAGGAAATCAAATTCATTCGTGTTAAAAAGAAAGATCATTGCACATTCTGTAGCCTTTCGTTCACTCGGTGCGCACAGCTCACAGCTCACAACGCAGTCATTGGAAAAAGGACGAAAAAACCAAAATTCAAGGAATCCTTTCGTGCTTTCTCGCAGCATTATTCGCCATGCTCCATTTGTAGAACAACTTGAGCAATCGTGATGATTTGGGTTTTGTAAATTTGCTCTTTTATTCCGCGTTGTCATGATGACAATGTGCAGGAGTCGCTCCAGAAGCTCAGCTTACGATGGGTATTAAAATTCAATACATGCAGCGTGCAACTTTTGTGTGATTCCGTGGTAGAAGTCAAACGATAGTTCCACTTGGTTGAAGGTAACCAGAAAGTGTCTTTATTACAGGCGAAGTTTGGGTTTTTTTTTTGTGTGTTTTTGGCAGAGAGAAAGAGGTAGAGAGGGACAGAGAGGTAGAGAGAGGTAGAGAGAGAGAAAGAGAGGTAAAGAGAAAGAGGTAGAGAGAGAGAAAGAGAGAGGTAGAGAGAAAGAGGTAGACAGAGAGAGAGAGGTAGAGAGAAAGAGGTAGAGATAGAGGTAGAGAGAAAGAGTAGAGAGAGGTAGAGAGAAAGAGGTAGAGAGAGGTAGAGAGAAAGAGGTAAAGAGAAAGAGGTAGAGAGAAAGAGGTAGAGAGAAAGAGGTAGAGAGAAAGAGGTAGAGAGAAAGAGGTAGAGAGAGAGAGAGGTAGAGAGAAAGAGGTAGAGATAGAGGTAGAGAGAAAGAGGTAGAGAGAGGTAGAGAGAAAGAGGTAAAGAGAAAGAGGTAGAGAGAAAGAGGTAGAGAGAAAGAGGTAGAGAGAAAGAGGTAGAGAGAAAGAGGTAGAGAGAAAGAGGTAGAGAGAAAGAGGTAGAGAGAGAGAGAGAGAGAGAGAGAGGTAGGGAGAGAAGTAGAGAGGTTGAGAAAGAGAGAGAGAGAGAATTCATAATTGAATTAATTAAATAATGAATAAAAAATAATATATTCTTCCCCTTTTCAAAATCTTTTGTCAGCAAGAAATAAAACGAAAATCTTCTTTAAGCCAGGGGCGTAGCTACCGCCGTATTAATTATACGGGGCCACCGGGCCATGGGGCCCATAAAGTGCTGAAGTAAAAATTAATAAAAAAAATTTTTTTTTTTGTTATTTCACAAATGACAAAAGTCAGAAAAGCAATTCAATTTTTTCTCGCGTAAGGCGTGCGTTCAAAAGTTGGCGGCAACTATCCATATCGGTTATCGCGGGCTGCAAGATTTCCCCCGTTTAAGTCATTTACTTCAACGGGGGAATCCCACAATAATCCATTTACATACCAGTGTTGGATAATTGAATTTTCAGTTGAACGATGAAGCAAATGTTGTGTCGGGTGTTTATGGACGATTACAAACCCTAAATAAAAAAGGATCATGCTCCGAATGCCGATTATGTTCATTGTGCTGCGCATTCAATTTTGTTTTGAACGAGGCTTTAAAACATGTTCGTGAAATGTAGACTTTTTTGCAATAGTACTTACCTATACAACGCTGAGCAATGTTAAGTGAAGAGTCATCTGAAAAAGAATTAATTACCCTTAAAAAGGTATGTCCTACCACATGGTCTTCGAGACTTTGTACTAACTAAATTTAATTTCTAGAAAAAATTCACGTGCAGAATGTAAGCATAAAATTCACATTTTAGAGAGTTATAATTTCTTAGTGCTTGTCACATTTGTTTCTTCTACTATTTGAAATCAGTAATCCTGTTTCTAAAGCTCTACAGCAGGAGTGCCCAAAAGTCGATCAATATTTTTCGTTCAAATTTTTTCCAGACATACTTTAAATGTCCTTACAATAATATGTAATTAAATTTAATAGATTTATATTACTCACGTCGCTACAAAAATTCACAAAAATGTCCTTAATTTCCGCGTGCTTCCACGTGCTTCTTCACAAAGAATTCCCAATCAAAAGTCTCCGAGTGCCGTTGAAGCTCGTCAATGCGATTTCAATTTCAAGCTTTAAATAATTTCTCGCATGCTAGATGTTTGTTAAAGTTTTCAAAGACGGCGCGCCGGGCGAGCAGTGCACTCCGGGTGATAAACTAGTAAGGAAATTCCAAGAATCAATTGCCAGAGCGAATGAAGTTGCACTCATGGTGCAATTTCTTCCGAGCTTCTGTGATCGCTATTGTCTTTATTTTCGTTTCAGTTTTTTGCTTTATTTTTCTTTTTTTTTTTTCATTTCAGTGAAAATTTTGCACATTCAATTTCATTTCTTAATTTCCTCTCCACGTAGGAGGTAACAATGCAAATGGGGAAAAGTTTGGTAGAAGACGAAGATGAAGAAGGAGAAGAAAAAAGCAGCAACTGGAGACTTAACGCATCGCTGAAGTCAACTTTTCATTATCAACAGAAAAGTTACTTCCTACGCCTTCGCTTTTTTACCCTCGATTCCCTTTTTTTTTTTTTTGGTTTTTCCTTTTTTTAATTGTTTTTATTTTTTGAATTATTTCTTCTTGCTCTTTTTTTCTCCATTTTCTTGATTTCTCGCATTTGAAGTGCTTAGTGCAATATATCATCTACTTGAGCTAAGCACTTTCAGCGCTGGTCAAAGTTTACAGAAGCAAACAAAATTTGAAGAGTCCGCACTTGCAGCACAGTCAGCAGAGCTGAGTAACTCAGGACAGTCCTAGTTCACTCCGGTGCACTGAACTGAGTTTCAGTTTTTCTGTTTTCTGTTTTCTGCTTTTTTTATTTTTTTTCTCTCGGATATCGAATAGTTTCGCGTGCGGTTTTTCTTACTCCGAAAAAAATAGCACTTTCGACAATAGAAAGCTTTTCCTTTTTTTGAAATTTTTTTTTTTTCTCATGCAACAATTCTAGTTCCGCTTTAACGGATCCTTTTTCGCTGCCTCCCTTGAAGATGTTAAGAATTTTCAGCTTCTTTGCTGCGACTCCTTTTCAATTTGCTCTGGAGCGTAACAGCAAGGAGACTTGTCTCTTATTTATGCGGGTGTAGGATAAATTTACTTTTTATTGTCGCTGCAAATTATTTTGTTTCTTTTTCCCTTTTGTTTTTTTTTTTTTGCCGCCACCCCCTTATTTTTTCTTCGCTCCTTCAGAAGCTTCAGACTCAATTGCTGTAATGTTTTTAGAAGTATCAAGTTTTTTCTTAAGCAAAACAGATGCTTTTTTCCTTCATTCTTTTATGATATCAAGAAGATATCGTGAAGAAACAGAATAGAATACAGAAGACAGAAGCGTCCCAGTAGAAAAAATATGCATGAAAGATGCATGAATCTTGCCCCTGAGGGTGCTGTGCATGGCATGCCAATGCTCAATGCCTTATAATTTCTTTTTTTATTATATTTATATAGGCTTGTCATTCGAATTCATGCATGCATATACAAAAAGTGTTTGAAAAATGTTTCATGTGTTTTCAAGGATTCATGAATTATACATGATCATGAACGCATGAATCATTAATTCTACTGGGATGGGTTTTTTTTTTTTTTTTTTTTTTTTTTACAACTGGGGTAGAACTTAAAGGATGAAGTTGACGGAAATGAAATTATCTTCAGGGCGATACGAGCGATGGTTTGGGCTCTGTTTTAAACGTTAGCGTTGATTTCTTAACAGCCTTAAAACCGATTATCTTATCATGAACTTGATTCCGTGAGAGGAAGTACTTATTAATTAAACAATGCAAAAGAAATTACCCAGCGCCCTTTACGAACCTATTTACTTGTAAGCAACAAAGTATTCCACTGCCGAATACTCATTGGGCGTTTACTACATTAAAATGCTTTTGAACTACAATAGAAAATTTCACGTATAGACCTGGTGTGGCTCCGTGGGTAGAGTGTGCGCCTAGGAATCCAAAGTGCGCGGCTTCGAACCCCAAATTTATTTCATAGGAAGCTCTCACAGCACTTTCGAATTCAGAACAGAAACTCTTTCATTTCTGTTATGCAACTCGGTTTTTCATCCATTATAAAGGAATACCATGAAGTATTCTTTTATCTATCCACTCCTCTGATTCATACGCAGCAGATATATGTTATTATATTACATATATAAATTTTTGAGAAAATTTCCCCGCATTTACTGTAGGGAGAAAACACCTACATATCGTTACCTTAATGTAGAAAGGCCCCAACTAACATTTTTTTTTTCCAAAGTTCACTTTTTTGCATATTTCGATATACCGCCCCCAAATACACCATGATAATAAAAAAATTAAGGTTCTTCGATCAAAAATAACGGATATACAATCATTTCAAAAAGATGCCCTAACTGACTTAAAACACTTCTTTAAACAAAAAGCCCTAGCTGACTTCTATTGCGGTAGCTAAATTTCTCAATTTTGGACCCACTGAGTTGAACTTTGGAATAGAGCCCCAAAATTAGAAAAACTGAACATTGATATGCTGCCACGCTTACTTTTAGCTCCACGTCCACTCAAAGTTCATAAATAGAGCACTTATGAACCCCCTGAAAATCGTATGAAAATTTCAAAAACACTGCTGAATGTTAGTTATTTGTAAAATTTAAATGTGTTTTTAACACAAAAAAAAAAACACCGGCCCAGCCTTACCAAAGAAAAAATGTGCGATAACAAAAACACTCAAATTCATCGCATAAAATTACCCCAATCTCATCGGTTTGATACGAGGATTTACGTGCATTTTGGTAAATTTTCGCTGTTAAATTAACAACGTTAATACGTTACACGCCCTTTGATATGACTCATCGCAATTCATCTATTACAAAACCGACATAAATACCGAACATGAGCTATTTCCTCAAAGATCGAAACATTTTATGGAAGACATCACTACCGCTTGTCTTAAAGGAAAAAAAATTCTGATCACAAAAAAAAAATTGGATCATTTGCAACATTTAAAATATTTATGCCTCCCAACTGCGCTCATTTTTATGATACTTTACCCCATGGATATCATAATTGCCCTCGACACTTTAATTAAAATTCTCGTTAAATAATTTCTTTATAAATTCTATGATCTTGGTATAATTCCACAAAACGCCCTCTACCCGTGGAACGTATTCATGAAATTGTCCCATTCATATTTATGAAAATCATTTTGTTTTATATTATACATCGAGATGTAACAAAATTTTAATCATTTCGATTTAAAATCTGATTTAATTCTTTGATGCATTGCCTACAAGATAGATTGATAAATTCATTTTCTGCAATCAATTGATTATATATTTTGTATTCGTCAATCATTTGATTTAAATTCCATAAATATTTAAATCATTTGATATGAAATCAAGAAAGATTTCAATCATTTGATTTAAATCCATTTAAAAATTTAATTCTAAGAATTATAATCCTTTTTTTGATTTAAATTCAAATTTGATTGACAATTCAAAATTTAAATCAATTTGATTGTCAGCAAAGTGATTTATAAATCATCTTGAGGTAATCATACAAAAATTAAATAGATTTAAATCTTATTTGATTTTCAAGTGAAATATGATATTAAATCTTTTTGTTTCTAATCAGGCTTGATTGATTACTTGAATCAATCTTGAAATATATGATTCAATATTAAGCTCTGGTTATCATGATTATTCTGAATCAATAAAAGATCACAACTCTTTCACTTATTCTGCATAAAAGCCCTAACCTTATCAATTGACTTTTAAGAAATTCACACTTTTTTTTTCTTTCCATAAAAGCCCAATATGACATAACCCAGCAGTTATTGGTAATCAATAGTAAGCAAAAATGTAATCGATAGCTTGTATTGAAAATGACATCCAGATTGTATGTTTTTTTAACACGGAGATGTCCTACGAAAAGTAATGCATTCTTTTCTGTAACGAAACTGTAATTATATAATAGCTTATTATTATGGCATGCAATTTTTGTTCCATTCTCGCATAACCGAAGAAATGGACATTTATTCATTACTTTTCAACATATTTGGGAGTTCATGGTTTCTTCAATTTCAGGTTATTCAGAGAAATATTCTATTCCTAAAGTAATGAACTGCCTAAATAACTGCTGGGAACTTTATAAAAAAAAAAAATACAATTTTGTTTGAGAAATCCATTTTTCTACGGTTTTAAACTTAAACTGCATCAAAAGAAATTCCATTTCTTTATTTTTTTGGTTTTAATTAAGTTTTTTCTCTCTCCTGTAAAATTCTAATTTTGTTAGTTAGGGCCTTTCTACATTAAGGTAACGATATGTATGTATCAGACCTGTTAAATAATGATTATTTAATTAATGATTAATTAATCAGATTATTTTTTTTCATTAGTGAAATAATGATTATTAATGATTATATTTGTGTATAATAATTAATGTTTGCAATTACTAAATGATCGTACAATAATCAATATTAATATAAAATTAATTAGAAAAATCATAAAAAATCAAAAATAATCCAAAAAGATAATCTCGATTAATTTACGATTATTTTTGAATATTTTTTTGATATTTTCTGATTATTTTTGGGTTTTTTGACTGTTTTTAAATTATTATTATTATTTTTTTTTTTTTCTTTTCCATTGGCCATGGGCTGAATCATTTGTGCAGCTCTTTATTGCAAATTTTACATTCAGTGTTGGTGCTTCATAATTTTTAAATTTTAAAAGCTTGATAATTTGTAGTTTGTTATTTGTTATTACGAAATATGTAAATGTTGAATATGAAAAAATTAACTACTGCTATTGTTTCTTATTTGGAAAGTTTCGATAAACGAATAAAACGGTGTTATTCAAAAAGAAATTAAAAATAATTAAAATTAATACCAAAAAATCAGATTAAATAAAAAAAATCAAAAAACCCAAAAATAATCAGAGAAAATCAAAAATATTCAAAATTAATCTTATATTAATCGAGATTATTTTTTTGATAATTTTTTGATTATCTATAAGTATATAACATACGCTGCCCTGTAAGATTTGTTATTTGTCACTTTGGCGGTTATGGCTCGATGTGTCCCCAACTATTTTTCATCTTGAACTCGTTTAATTCATAGGTATGCGCAAATAAGGTTAAAACTTCATAATTTCGAGGTATTGTCGACTACTTTTAGACCTACTTTCGGTCAAATTGTTTTCTCAATGCCTTAACTTTAAATATTAAACAAGTAAGAAAGCTAAAGTCGGTCAAGCCGACTTTGAAATACCCAGCGTCCCGACATTATTGGCGCACTATGTTACGAAAAATCTCCATTTGTGAGCGTGGCAGTGGGCGGGCCACAAAAATTTTTTTCCTACACCTTTCATTCGCCTTGGTCAACCTATGTTGCGAATATGAAGCTTCTACGCCTTTTACTTCACAAGTTACGATAAACCCTTATTTGTAGCTTATTTGTGGGCGTAGCTCGAAGAGGACGGCGTCCATTTTTTTCCAGGATACGTCCCTTTTCGTAGTTGACCAGTACATCAAATATCAATGGAATGTGTTAAGTGGTTCGCAAGTTACAAGCATTTTACTGAAAACACATTAAATTTATTTGTGGGCGTGGCAGTCGGCGGATGTCTTCCATTTTTACTTAGGATCATACTCGAATCCCGATATGCCTGTGTGCCAAATTTCGACTTGACTGGTCCAGCCGTTTCGGAGGAGATCCGGACCACGGACGGACGGACAGACGGACATGTCTAAATCGATTCAGTTTTTTATCCTGATCAAGAATATATACATATATATATGTATATATATATATATATATATATATGTCTATATCTACTGAGCTTAGTTCTTGCCGTATAGTACTATATGGTTCTGGCTGTTATAAGATTCGCACAAAACTAATATACCCTGCTTACGCTGGGTATAAAAATGCCATTCTATTCCCCACTCTCCACGAATCGATGTCATACGGACGTCATTTTTGCCCTATTTAAGTTAGGTGAACAAATTATTCCAACCAAAAATAGGTACGATTTCACCTTATTTCGACCTATTTTGCTTGTTGGGGACAACGAGCTGAGCCTTTCATGGAAGCCATCAGTTTATGTATGTATGTATATTTAGTCAAAGGATATTCGTAAAATAAACTGCTGTTGAAGAACCGAAATCTTAAACGGCTTATCTAACATAAGGATTATTTCCTTCCCCCAGTTGCTACCGGAAATTCTTCCTGATTGCCATGAAATTTCATATCCCACAGAGGCTAGAGTCGCATATCCATTTTTATTATGCTTTCTTTATCAAAATGTTATTAGATATTTAATTATCAGTCGTTAAAAAGCTCAAAAGATCTTTTTAAATCCTTCAAACAAAAAAAAAAAAAAAAGGTCAAACCTACAAAAAAACAACAACATTCTTCAAATAAGACTATGATAGGAGAAGAAAACCTGCTAATCATTCACTGCATTAAAAAGGATTCCGAGAACCGAGAACAGAACCGAGAAAAAGAAAAACATTAAAAACGAATTGAAGAAAAACAACAATCTAATTTGTGAGAAAAAATAACAACAACAAGAATAGGAACAACAACTATAGCAATCATTCCGGATGGCAGGAAACCGCTGACATTTATCCAAGCGAGGCAAACGAGAAACCACACCGCCACCATCGTCCAATCGTCGAATCGCCCATCTCCGCGAGCTCCCACGACCCAGGACCCCCGTCCAACCACCAACCACCATCCACCATTCGGCGACATTGCAAAGCAACAAACTTTTCCGTAAGTCAATCATTTTAATTAAGTAATTTTTTCGCCTACTTGTCGTAAAACTTTTTTATAGTTGCCACGAACAAACTAATACATTCTAGCACGACATGGTCTGGCAACGCCAAACAATGGCCAAACGAACCGACGACCGGCCGAACGGATGAACGGACGCCCATGCGACCGAGCGACCAAACGATTGGGCAGAGTCGTCTTGCAGCCTAGTAGTTCCAGCGCTGGCGGTGCGGCGGTGCGGCAGTGTGGCGGTGTGGCGGTGTGGCGGAGCGTGGCTTCCGGGTGCTTTCTTTTCTGATTTGCGGTTAATTATAATGTTCGCCTGTGGCAGCTCATAATGTCGCATCCCTTGGCTGGCGGGCGGTATTAACTCGAATTATTTTCGCTTTCTTGTGCCGCCGTTCTTCCGCATCCTTTATTTTGACACTCGACGCTTGGGGCCCCACTAACACCTTTCGCATGAGTATGCGCGAAATTTCGCAGTTAATTGACGGGATTTGCTCACCTTCGTAAGCATCGCAGATACTCTCGTGCCAAGCAACCATTCGGGCGGCTCTTGTTTGTATCAATCTTACAGTTATACCGCCACGGTGACGATTCTGAAAGATTACGCGTGGTCTTTAACGAGCTCGCATAAAACAGCGAGTGAAAACTTTTTGTTGTAGCTGTTGTAGTTGTTGTTATTGCAAGGATTTTTTTTCTCTGTTTTCGGCTAATCTCTACACTCCTAAGTAATCTGTGCACTCAGCAACCGCAATAAGGTAGATCACAACTCGTACTTCATTCAGCCCTCAAAAAAAACAAAAAAACAAAAAAACAAAAAAACAAAAAAAAAATCCTTCCCCCACCCCAACGATTCCTCCTTACGATCTTAGCTGCCTTTCAGAAATGCTTCGCAAAACTTTTGGGACTCTTCGTTTTCATGCTTTCGTCCCATTTTGCCACGAAACTCACTTTCCGCCTAAGTGTATGCTACAAAATCCCATTTGGGGAGAGCGACATTGTGTGTGTGTGTGTGTGTTTTTTTTTTATCGTGGCATAATTAATTAGCTGCTTTCATCACTGCTCCGCAATTTGTCTAAAGTTACCTTTAATTGGGTTAGTTTTGTGACTTTTTCCTTTTGTCCTTTTTTCGTGTTTTATTTCTTCAATTTTTCGATTTTTTCGTATTTTTTCAATTTTTCTCCCTTTTGATTTTCCGCTTTCGTTCGCAACCAGAATCGGATAAATGGAATTTTTGTGCAATTGTAAAGTTTCTCCGTTGACGATTTCCGTTTAAAATATCGAATCCGAGCTCTCGTTGTCAACATGCTTTTAATTATTCAGCGCAGTTGAATTATAGAGAGAACTCGAAACTTTCTCAATGAAGGTTGGTTTTTTGTTTTTTGTTTTGCTTTTTTTTTTTTTTTTGACGGAGTTTATTTGCGGCGTTACGGTGAAAAAACGGACATCCGAGAAATTAATTCAGAAAAAACGTCAAATAGGTCTTGAGAATATAATTTTTTTTGTAAGTACCCAATAAACACAATGATATCGTTTTCTCTTAAAAATATTTCGCGATGAAGCTTCGAGACGAACTCGTGGCGAATTCGATATCTTCAGAGTGTCACTTATGGAAGCCAACCCAGAGATCAGCGGTTCGAGGTTCGGCCGAGGCGAGAAAATTAAAAACGAAGTAAACAAAAATATTTAAAACAAGTAAGGGTGTTATAGTCAGTCGTGCCTGACAATAGAATACCCGACACAGACACACATGTTCAAATAATTTTTAATATCAAGAGGTGTTTAAGGCCATTAGGGGCCCCATATATCGACTTTTGTTGAATTTCTTTATGAAAACCGCCCTTTTGCCACGCCCACTTTCCCAATTTTTTTGTTTTCTAATCGAAGGCCTTAATATACGCTCAAATTCTAAGTTTCAGTGTAATATTTCAAAAAAATCCAATTTGGGGGCAGTTTTGAGATTTTTGTGACAGACCCTAGTACTGGAGGTCCCCATAAAAATGGTCCGATCGGGTCCATTCTCGAACTTGTTCTTACTCATGTGCTTGTGAGTACGCATATCAAATTTCATCAAGATAGCTCAACTCCTTTGATAAGAAACCTGTATACAAACAGACGGACAGACGGACAGACAGACAGACGGACATGGCTAAATCGAATATCCTGGTGACGCTGATCATTTCTATATATATTTTGTATAGTCTATCTCAACTGGTTCTGGGTGTTACACACAACCACACAAACGAAATATACCCTCGACACAGAGTGTGTCGGGTATAAAAACAAAAAAGCAAAAACAAAACAAAACAAATAAAAAAAAAATTTTTTTTTCATTAAATTTACAAAAATAGAAATTGACAAAAAATCGACCCAACTGTATATACTACTCCCCGGTCTAGTCCACATGTGCAAAAGCTTTGACTAACTAAGTAGTACTTTCCTGGGTCAACGCAATGTTAAATGCGTCAGTTGAGCCCATGCATATGCAAATTTTGAGGGATGAGTCCTTGTGACTTTTTGGTCTACTCCGGGGACTACTCCCCGGACTAGTCCCACTTACTGCAGTGGCACGATACTCAATTGCACTCACACACTTACGAAACATCGTGCTACACTCTCAAATGCTTATGATTTTATTCAACAGAGTGCGACAGCTGTTACACGTACACAAGATAAACAAGTATAAATCTATATTCGCCCATTTACGTTTGACTGCGAGAATACGCGTATCGATACGGGGTTTAAACATCTTTAATACGCGTATCCGGCTTGCAGGAGTAGCATGATGTTTTGTAAATGTGTGAGTGCAAAGAACCCAGTAAAAAATGTAGGAGAAATGTCTAAATCGAGCAGTGAAGGAGTAATGACTTTTTCATCCATTCGGAGTTTTAACGAGCAATCCGAAATCAAAATCAATTCAATTAAATTTGATTTCAAACTTATAAGTAAATGAAAAAAAATGTCATACTTTCGATTTGGCAAACACGGTGTCGAGGGTGAACACTAGGAATCGAGAGTTCCTTGGCTCTTCAAACTCCACATCAGTAGAATCAAAAGCGGGAAGTAATTACCTATTTCAAAAAATTGGTATTTATTTAGATAATATTATAAAAATACTCAAAAACCGAAAAATTACATCTGGAGCTACAAAATAATTATTCATTAGTAATTTTTCTGGAACTATAAAATATTACTCTATTTGTTCTCTTTCTGGAGCTACAAAACATAACTTCATTTTTGCTCATTCAGGAGATTCAAAGGATTACTCACTATTTGCTATTACTCTCCTTTTCCTGCATTCGGAGGTCAAAAAGAGTAGTCTTTTTGATCTCCATTGGGAACTCGCCCGTAAGGACATGCAATGCTAAAAAGGAGTACAAAATACATGAGGCTCGGAGATTCAAGGAGTAATCCATTGCTCCAAAAGGAGTAATCCAAGAGTAATCCTATTTTTTATTGGGAAGTATGGTGCTTTGCTGGGATAAGTAGTTAAGGCATGTTTAGAATTAAGATATGATTACTAGGGCAACAGAAAATATTTAAATTCAGCACCTAAAGGTATGCATTTGAATATTTAAAATCCAAATAATCATCATTTTAAGCCTTTGGAAGCAGAGCTTAATTAAGGCTTTTAAGGTATCCGCACATATGTATCTCAAAGCCCTTCCTGAAGATGTGATTAAATGGATTGACCTACAGGAATTACTATCGGAATTATTCGGAATATTTAAAAGCATATTTTTGGGTGCCGAATTTAAATAAGTATTTTCTATAGCTCTTATGGTTGTTAGTTCCTAATTAAAGGAAATTTCAATAAAAACATGAAAAAAAGGGACACAATAAAAAATTCACTCATAATTTTTGCAAAAAGCCATTTTAGCCATAAATACCATAAGGCCTTCAATAGCCATAGAAAAATAATGCCTTAGAAACTTTTACAAAGGATTTACTGTAATTTAAATGCAATTTATTTTGAACCTTTGCGTATTAGTCATCTGAACCTAGGGCTTACGAAGGCCTTACACTGGCCTAACAGCTGCGATGAAACGCTAGAAAATAATATTAAATACAAGGAACTGAGAAATCCCGTCGGTCAGGATTGTGCTTTGGATTCCTCTTTTTATTTTTAAATGAAAGTAAACTACTTAAATAGCAAATTTCCGTTATAAACGCATTATTCCTGAAAAACAAAAATGGACTTAAGTCGTTTTGCCGCTCAACAAGCAAAATATTTCGAATATTTTCGAACTTCATTCTTCATTCACTCTAGGTGTGGCAGTCTGAAGAGAAGCGTTTTTCAGCTGTGTCATTCTCTCTGAAGCCAAAGTTGAAATATTTACCTCCGTTTAGACCCAGATAAAATTTTTTGAAATTTCCGATCAAAAGCGAGAAAGATTCGAACCTCGGAACTTTCGTTTTCTAGTCCTGTTCTCACCCGTCGACACCGTGTTTGCCAATATGAAAGTTAGGCATTTGGTAACGTTAATGACTTTAAGATCAAGTGAAAAGTTTTTTTTTTTTTTTCATTTGTGTGTGCTCATGGAAATTTTGTTTACGCTTCATATTCCTTTTAAAAAAGAGTTTGCGGAAAGTGCAAACATGTATAAAAAAAAACCGCTTTTTTTTGCATTCACCGGTAGCGCTTGAAAAACTCCGAGTGGGAAATTACTAGGAAGCCGCTAATTGCTACCACAATAAAATTCCAATGAAATGCGCCATTATTTCAATAAAGCGAAAAGTTAGTGGACCAACAAACTGGAAAATGGTCGCGTTCTTGGCATGGAGTCCTTTATGTACGCAGTGAAAGGCACGCGTAATCGTCGTTTTATACCCGAAACACTCTGTGCCGGGGGTATATTGCGTTCGTGTGGCTGTGTGCAATCGTGATGTTACGAATGTGGTTTTTAAAAACATTCGCGAATGCGAATGCAAATGCGAATATCTGTCACCGAAATTCGCCAATGCGAATGCGAATGTTCAGTTTTAAATTAAGCGCCAAATTAAATTATGCTTTGGTATTGACAGCTGAAGTGCCGTGTAAGCCCCACATATTATATATTTTGTTAGATTGTTGTCCAATGATCCAAAAAAAGAAGTTATTTAATTAATATCTTTTCGTAAAGAAAATGAATTTAAATTTGTTCTCCAAGCCTTTTTTGAATAACTTTTAAATATTGTATTGAAGTCCACATTTCAGTACACATATCAAATTAATCTACATAAAAGAAAAATATAATATCCATAGGATTTGTAAATTTTTCGAACGTTAATACTCGCAAAATATTCGCATCAAATTTTGCGAATGCGAATGCGAATGTCCAGAAATATGCGAATATTCGCAACATCACTAGTGTGCAACATACAGAATACGTTGTACGTTGTGGTAACTAAATCAAGTTTGCATATATGTACGGCGATATGGGCTCGAACAAAAAACACACACAAAAGGATCGAAGATCAATGTGAAGGAGTAGTACATTTGACTATATTGGCTATTCTCAATAAGGGCGAACGAGATGCAGGATTTCGGTTTTTGTTTTCGTGCGTACAACTAGACAACAACAAAATACACGCATTTCGATTCATACCCGAGACGGTCGCCTGAGACAAAAAGCTCTTTTAAAGCTTTTTCAATTTTGCAATCTCTTCTTATATTCCAAGCTCTTTGCACGATACTCAATTGCACTCACACACTTACGAAACATCGTGCTACACTCTCAAATGCTTATGATTTTATTCAACAGAGTGCGACAGCTGTTACACGTACACAAGATAAACAAGTATTTATAAATCTATATTCGCCCATTTACGTTTGACTGCGAGAATACGCGTATCGATACGGGGTTTAAACATCTTTAATACGCGTATCCGGCTTGCAGGAGTAGCATGATGTTTTGTAAATGTGTGAGTGCAAAGAACCCAGTAAAAAATGTAGGAGAAATGTCTAAATCGAGCAGTGAAGGAGTAATGACTTTTTCATCCATTTGGAGTTTTAACGAGCAATCCGAAATCAAAATCAATTCAATTAAATTTGATTTCAAACTTATAAGTAAATGAAAAAAAATGTCATACTTTCGATTTGGCAAACACGGTGTCGAGGGTGAACACTAGGAATCGAGAGTTCCTTGGCTCTTCAAACCCCACATCAGTAGAATCAAAAGCGGGAAGTAATTACCTATTTCAAAAAATTGGTATTTATTTAGATAATATTATAAAAATACTCAAAAACCGAAAAATTACATCTGGAGCTACAAAATAATTATTCATTAGTAATTTTTCTGGAACTATAAAATATTACTCTATTTGTTCTCTTTCTGGAGCTACAAAACATAACTTCATTTTTGCTCATTCAGGAGATTCAAAGGATTACTCACTATTTGCTATTACTCTCCTTTTCCTGCATTCGGAGGTCAAAAAGAGTAGCCTTTTTGATCTCCATTGAGAACTCGCCCGTAAGGACATGCAATGCTAAAAAGGAGTACAAAATACATGAGGCTCGGAGATTCAAGGAATAATCCATTGCTCCAAAAGGAGTAATCCAAGAGTAATCCTATTTTTTACTGGGAAGTATGGTGCTTTGCTGGGATAAGTAGTTAAGGCATGTTTAGAATTAAGATATGATTACTAGGGCAACAGAAAATATTTAAATTCAGCACCTAAAGGTATGCATTTGAATATTTAAAATCCAAATAATCATCATTTTAAGCCTTTGAAAGCAGAGCTTAATTAAGGCTTTTAAGGTATCCGCACATATGTATCTCAAAGCCCTTCCTGAAGATGTGATTAAATGGATTGACCTACAGGAATTACTATCGGAATTATTCGGAATATTTAAAAGCATATTTTTGGGTGCCGAATTTAAATAAGTATTTTCTATAGCTCTTATGGTTGTTAGTTCCTAATTAAAGGAAATTTCAATAAAAACATGAAAAAAAGGGACACAATAAAAAATTCACTCATAATTTTTGCAAAAAGCCATTTTAGCCATAAATACCATAAGGCCTTCAATAGCCATAGAAAAATAATGCCTTAGAAACTTTTACAAAGGATTTACTGTAATTTAAATGCAATTTATTTTGAACCTTTGCGTATTAGTCATCTGAACCTAGGGCTTACGAAGGCCTCACACTGGCCTAACAGCTGCGATGAAACGCTAGAAAATAATATTAAATACAAGGAACTGAGAAATCCCGTCGGTCAGGATTGTGCTTTGGATTCCTCTTTTTATTTTTAAATGAAAGTAAACTACTTAAATAGCAAATTTCCGTTATAAACGCATTATTCCTGAAAAACAAAAATGGACTTAAGTCGTTTTGCCGCTCAACAAGCAAAATATTTCGAATATTTTCGAACTTCATTCTTCATTCACTCTAGGTGTGGCAGTCTGAAGAGAAGCGTTTTTCAGCTGTGTCATTCTCTCTGAAGCCAAAGTTGAAATATTTACCTCCGTTTAGACCCAGATAAAATTTTTTGAAATTTCCGATCAAAAGCGAGAAAGATTCGAACCTCGGAACTTTCGTTTTCTAGTCCTGTTCTCACCCGTCGACACCGTGTTTGCCAATTTGAAAGTTAGGCATTTGGTAACGTTAATGACTTTAAGATCAAGTGAAAAGTTTTTTTTTTTTTTTTTCATTTGTGTGTGCTTATGGAAATTTTGTTTACGCTTCATATTCCTTTTAAAAAAGAGTTTGCGGAAAGTGCAAACATGTATAAAAAAAAACCGCTTTTTTTTGCATTCACCGGTAGCGCTTGAAAAACTCCGAGTGGGAAATTACTAGGAAGCCGCTAATTGCTACCACAATAAAATTCCAATGAAATGAGCCATTATTTCAATAAAGCGAAAAGTTAGTGGACCAACAAGCTGGAAAATGGTCGCGTTCTTGGCATGGAGTCCTTTATGTACGCAGTGAAAGGCACGCGTAATCGTCGTTTTATACCCGAAACACTCTGTGCCGGGGGTATATTGCGTTCGTGTGGCTGTGTGCAATCGTGATGTTACGAATGTGGTTTTTAAAAACATTCGCGAATGCGAATGCAAATGCGAATATCTGTCACCGAAATTCGCCAATGCGAATGCGAATTTTCAGTTTTAAATTAAGCGCCAAATTAAATTATGCTTTGGTATTGACAGCTGAAGTGCCGTGTAAGCCCCACATATATTTTGTTAGATTGTTGTCCAATGATCCAAAAAAAGAAGTTATTTAATTAATCTCTTTTCGTAAAGAAAATGAATTTAAATTTGTTCTCCAAGCCTTTTTTGAATAACTTTTAAATATTGTATTGAAGTCCACATTTCAGTACACATATCAAATTAATCTACATAAAAGAAAAATATAATATCCATAGGATTTGTAAATTTTTCGAACGTTAATACTCGCAAAATATTCGCATCAAATTTTGCGAATGCGAATGTCCAGAAATATGCGAATATTCGCAACATCACTAGTGTGCAACATACAGAACCAGTCGAGATAGACCATCCAAAATTTATTTAGAAATAATTCGATGTCCGTCTGCCTGTCTTTCCGTATACAGTTTTCTTATCGAAGCAGTTGAGCTATCTTGACGAAATTTGGTATAGGTACATGCTCACGAGGACATGAGTGAGAACAAGCTCGAAAATGGACCGTATCGGACCATGTATCTAAGGGTACCTCCATTACTAAGAGGGTCTTTCGCAAAAATCCCAAAACTACCCTAAAATCAGACTTTTTTCCAAATATTTCCATGACATTTCGAATTTGCGCTTATTTTTCAGCCTCCGATAAAATTTCCCAAAGTTTGAAAAATGAGCGTCACAAAATAAAGGTGGTATTCATAAAGAAATTGACCAAAGATCGGAATATAAGGCCCTTAATGGGGTTTAAAAAAAATCTCCAGAATACCTTGGCTTGATGGCAGTGGTCTTGGGGCCTGCTTTAATAATAATAATGTTCAAATATTAGTACATGTCTGTGCCGGGTATTTTATTATCCGGCTCGCCTGACTATAACACCCTTACTTGTTATTGTTGTTATTATTGTTATTATTGTTGCTGTTGGTCCCGCAATGGTGATAAATCTACATACGGAGCGAACCTCCACAACGCATGATGAGCTACATTAATTAGGCAGCTCGCTAATTAGAATTCCTGCCCTACATACAACGCATACCACAACGATGCACATACCTACATACAAAGTGTAAAATGTACGTGCACGCATTGTACATATTTCCATATATCCACGATGACCCAATTATGATGGCTTTAACACGCGTGTGCCGGCCGTGCAAAGGCTGCGTTACAATTGAGCGTTGAACGCTTTAATTGACTGCAAAGGACAAAATGGCTATTAAGTGCCATTGCCGGCTGATCGGATGTCTCAAAAGACCGACCCCGCCACCGATTCTATTTAATGCGAGCTGGATCTGGTGTTATCCGAACTTCTGCTATCGTGCGAAAGGTTGTGTCGAGGTGTCGCTCTACTTAATGGAGATTATGGCGCGCGCACACACGTACACTTGTTAATTATGCATCGCACGTGTTGCAGCACGGCTCCTCGAGCCCAATGCACAAGTCCAATGTCATTAGAAAATGCTTTCAATGCTCTATAACGAAGCGAAATTAAAGATTTAACATTTCTTTCGCAAATACTAACGATGCTTTATGGCTGGCAAGGGAGTGTCAAGTGGCCCACACAAACGCTCACACGCTCACACACACACACACACACACACACACACATCCATGTATTTAGATTATTCGTAATTACAACAACAAAAAAGGAGAGAAAAGTTCGCTTTAAAATTAAAATACGATTACACATAATCCGATGTTATTAATTGTTCAATTAAGCCATTACATGTAAATTCCTGTCTTTTTTTTTTTTTTGTTTTTTGGTCTTTGTTATTGTTACTACATGCAGCTTTGGACCCTGAAAATGAAATTGGCTTTGTGCCATTGAATTTTGTGCAAGAGCTTGATCAGCTTAAATAGGTTTTTCTTCTACTCATTTATTTTTGAAAACACATTTCTTGTTTCGAGGAAAAAAATTTTGTTTTTATAAAAAAAAAAAAATGGTCCCCAAAAGTAAATTATCGACTCTTTAAACTCAAAACACTTTGTTTCGCGGGCACGTGTACCTGTGCCAATATATTGGATATATTGCGGTTTTGTGGTTGTGAACCAGTCGAGATAGATCATGGAAAATGTATGTACAGTGTGCTCTCTCCTTGCGGACACTCCTCTTAAGCGGACTCCTCAGTTAAGCGTACACTTATGAGAGAGTACACTGTCAGCCCGATTCTGAACATTCCCGGGGAATTTACTTTTCTCGAGACTAAAATTCTCCTTTTTCAATAATGGGTACGGAAAATTATTATTGCTGATAACCAGTCCGCGGAGACCTTTGGCTCGATTTTTGTAACAGCTAACACATCGTTGCGGTTTTTATCCAATACTCGCCTGGAGACACCGTTAATAGACTGCATGAAATCTCTTCAGTTCTTGTATATGCGCCGGAATCGGTCTAAGCGATCCTTCATTAAGAACACTTATCAGAAGTAGACTTTTGCCTCATTTGTAACGTTGAAATAGATTTGCAGACCAATCTGTGATATTCACAATCTAAATAAATGTATTGAAATTGCCTTTAAAAAAACAGCCTAAGTAATATGCTTAATTTTTTTCCCAATTCAAATTTTTCTACTTCAAAAAATTTTGAATTTTGAATAAGTATACCCAATACATTCAAATTCTTAAGAAAAACTTTGGATCGATAAGCGGGAGGTCAGTTTTGGTTTTAGACCTATAGTTTCTTCGGCAAAGTTGCTTCGATTTTTCCGTAGATTACGATTTTGGTATACGCCCTATCAAGTTTTTTTCGTCCATACAAATTGACCCACTCTACTGTGTATGTATATAGAAATGATCAGCGTCACCAGGATATTCGGCACAGAGTGTGACGGTAATAAAAATTAACGGCTGGAGTCTCTTCTATCGATTCATGGAAGAAAAAAAATTGCGGATTCGTTAGGTTTTCAAAGTATTTGGATATTTGGAAAAAAGCATTGCATATCTTCAGGATGTTTTAAGTTCCGATCCTTGTATGTATATTATATATACGTCAATAAGATGCCCCAAATAAAAATACTTTCAAATTAGACTTCATTGTTAAGGATACTCGTATACTAACTAAAAATTTTATATATGCTGCAATTAATTAACCTCAATTCACAACATAAAATTTGAAGTCATCAGCCCTTTAGAATGGGTTTGGGGCAACAGGGATGATTCGAATTCGAGCTCGAATCCCATAAAAGGGCCAACCACACCCAAGGATTTCCGTTCGGAAATGACTAACGATGTACCGTTTATATGAATTTCCTCTAGCGGAGCTCGAATATTTTCTACAATAATGCTGCCTGAGGACATTCTTTGTACGCTCTCTGTCACACTTAATAACCAAAAGGGGCCTTCTCTATATGGACCTGCCAATAATAGAGAAACTATTGCTTGTACTTTTTATACCCAGCGTAAGCGGGGTATATTAGTTTTGTGCAAATCTTGTAGCAGGGAGAATTAAGCTCCGGAGATATAGAAAAATGTATATAGAAATGATCAGGATCAAAAACTGAATCGATTTAGACATGTCCGTCTGTCCGTCTGTCCGTCCGTCCGTCTGTCCGTCTGTCCGTCTTCGTCCGTCCGTCCGTGGTCGGATCTCCTCCGAAACGGCTGGACCAATCAAGTCGAAATTTGGCACACAGGTATATCGGGATCCGAGTATGATCCTAAGTAAAAATGGGAGACATCCGCCCACTGCCACGCCCACAAATGAATATAATGTGTTTTCAGTAAAATGCTTGTAACTTGCGAACCACTCAACACATTCCATTGATATTTGGTGTACTGGTAAACTACGAAAAGGGACATATCCTGGCAAAAAATGGACGCCGCCCACCTCGAGCCACGCCCACAAATAAGCCCAAAATTAAGGGCTTATCGTAACTTGTGAAGTAAAAGGCGTAGAAGCTTCAAATTCGCAACATAGGTTCACCAAGGCGAATGAAAGGTGTAGGAAAATTTTTTTTTATGGCCCGCCCACTGCCACGCCCAAAAATGAAGATTTTTCGTAACTTCCGAAGTAAAAGGCGTAGAAGCTTCGAATTCGCAACATAGGTTCACCAAGGCGAATGAAAGGTGTAGGAAAAAATTTTTTGTGGCCCGCCCACTGCCACGCCCACAAATAAAGATTTTTCGTAACTTCCGAAGTAAAAGGCGTAGAAGCTTCAAATTCGCAACATAGGTTCACCAAGGCGAATGAAAGGTGTAGGAAAAAATTTTTTTGGCCCGCCCACTGCCACGCCCACAAATAAAGATTTTTCGTAACTTCCGAAGTAAAAGGCGTAGAAGCTTCAAATTCGCAACATAGGTTCACCAAGGCGAATGAAAGGTGTAGGAAAATTTTTTTTTATGGCCCGCCCACTGCCACGCCCAAAAATGAAGATTTTTCGTAACTTCCGAAGTAAAAGGCGTAGAAGCTTCGAATTCGCAACATAGGTTCACCAAGGCGAATGAAAGGTGTAGGAAAAAATTGTTTGTGGCCCGCCCACTTCCACGCCCACAAATAAAGATTTTTCGTAACTTCCGAAGTAAAAGGCGTAGAAGCTTCAAATTCGCAACATAGGTTCACCAAGGCGAATGAAGGGTGTAGGGAAATAATTTATGTGGCCCTCCCACTGCCACGCCCACAAATAGAGAAGAAAAACATAGTGCACTCATAATGTCGGGACGCTGGGTATTTCAAAGTCGGGCTTGACCGACTTTAGCTTTCTTACTTGTTTTATCTTTATTTTTGTTTAGAAGATCTCTTTTTTTTCTCATAAAAACACACAAAAAAATTATGAATGCATAGATTACGACATCAATAAGATTTACATACTTACATACATACATATGTTTGTAGTTTGAAGCAGTCAATCAGACTGGGAAATACGAACCGATGAACTAATGACGAGATAACGACTGTGCAAGCGTCTACATGCATACTTTGAGGGCAAAAAAGGCGCGAAACAGTTTATGAGAAACGGTGCGTCCTTTGCCTATCATCGTCCGTATTGTTTTACAATATGCCCCGTCTTGCTATTGTTGTTGCTTGCCAGTGTCGTTGCAGTGTTTAAATTCAATTTGAGTTTGCGATTTGGATTGCGCCCGCACTTGGTGCCACAACCGTTAAGGACTCGGTGCAGCATGCCGCTAGCAAAAAAGGCTATGCTTCTGCTGTTAGGCCATCGTGCTCACGATCGTATTAGTACCTTGAACACGTGCTGTATGTATGTATGTATGCCTGCCAGTGTGCCTGCCTGTCTTGCTGTGTTGCTGCCTTGCCGCCTTGCCGCCTTGTTTATGGCTATGCGCTTTGCATATGCAGCAGAAAGGATACCGATACGGGAATTTCTTATGACAGCACCTGTACAAGCAATACGCACGGATACGCAAATAGGATGAAGATATGCAAATCCCACTAAAGCAAGTATGATGCATATTTGAATAGAAGCGTAGTCAGATCCATAAATGAATGAACGAATCCGAGAGTGAATGAACGAACGGATGTGTGTTTGTCTGGAAATCTCATTCTAGCCGTGCTAAGTCCGCAAAGGTAACTCTAAACAGAACTTTGCAACAGAAGATTATGCGAGGATGAAGGGTATATGCATGCATGCATGTTTGTGTGTGCGTTAGTGTTATTTTGGACATTCATCTTAATTCCTACTTTCTTTGCTGCTTCGGTTATACGACATATACCGACAACAACAACATCGACGACGACGACGACGACGAGTTTTATGCAAAAGCAGTGCATACTCTTAATCCTGGAAATCCTTCAAAAGACAACTATGGATTTTGGCCACCTACACACATGATGCAAAATCAGACTTTGCAATCCTTTGCATTGATTAAAATAAATTATGCTCTCTTTTGCTTCAGTTTGCGCATCTATACCAAGCTAAGTCCGTCTCTTAATCCCTGCAACCTTGCATGAGGATTCCAAAAACGAATTTTGTTTTCCTTTCATTGCATTTCATATCTCTTCTTTTCTTTTCTTTTCTTCTCTTCTCTTCTCATTTTGTTTTGTTTTTTTTTTCTTTTCTTTCTTTCTTGCTTTCTTTATTTCTCGCACTCCCATTCGTTCTATTTGCATACGAATTTGTTTTTAATTAATTTTTCGTTTGTGTTTGGACTCAGCATTCCCGGATTTGGCTTTATGCATTTATGCAGTTAAGTCTTCGCCTTAGTGACACTCCTTGAAGTTATGGGTGCCGGCTAAGCTCATGTCCCAATTATGTTATCCGGCTGCGAATGTCGATTTTGTGTCTGCTGAATTTCCATCGGCAAACAGCGACTTTTGACCCAGTTGCAATTATTCATTCATACGCTTCATCTCTTGGCTCACTCACTCGTCCATGCACTCTCGCTCTCGCTCTCACTCGCGCTCACTCATTCATTGATTCATTCTTTTGTTCATTACTCTATTCATTTATGCATCCGCAGCATCATTTCGCACTTCGCACTTCGCATTTTTACGCGAACTCGTGGCTCGCTCCATTGTCGAGCGGGATGCAAGCCAGCAATCTGGCAATCTGGCAATCCCGTCTTCCCGAGTCGTTTGCGTGCCGTCGGTAATGTATGTAAATTTAAGTCGAGATTTTTCTGCAAAAATTGTTTATGGTTTATCCGCAAATTTTGTAACGCTTTAAGTGAGAAAAACTCTTTTGAATTTCCATCTTTCCTTTTGACTTTGCTTTTTTTTCTTTTCTTGTTTTTAATACTCGACACACTCTGTGTCGAGGGTATATTGCGTTTGTGTGGTTGTGTGTAACAACCCAGAACCAGTCGAGATAAACCATACAAATTGTATATAGAAATGATCAGCGTCACCAGGATTTAGATTCAATTCAGCCATGTCCGTCCGTCCGTCCGTCCGTCCGTCCGTCCGTCCGTCCGTCTGTCTGTATACAGTTTTCTTATCGAAGGAGTTGAACTTTAGTATTCGTATTTGCGGTCGACATGAGTAAGATGAAGCGCGAAAATGGATCCGATCGGACTAATTTTAAGGAAACTGCTCTAAGAACTAAATTTTTCGCGATTTCTTTTTTATGAATATTGATGTGTGAGCGAGCATATTTGGAAAAGAGGGCGCTTTTCGATCATTGTCTCTTACATCTGAAATCGAGTTGGCATGCATGCTTCCATTATACATATGCATAAATAGGCTCTGCAGAAATTCTCTTGACCTGTCCATTATAAAGTTTACCTCCACAGTTAACAGGGTCTGTCTCAAAAACAGCACCAAAATCAAAGTTTTTCAAGATTTTTCAATGAAATTTGGAATTTGAGCGTGAATTTAAGTCTCCGATTAAATCAAAACAAATTTTGAAAAATGGACGTCGCAAAAGGGGCGCTTTTCATAAAGAAGTTGAAAAAAAGTTGGCATATGAAGCCCCTTATGGCCTTAAAAAGGAAGCGTGTTTTTAATAACATTCAAACACGCATGTCTCTGTCGGGTATTTTCTTGTCAAGCTCGCCTTTTCTCCTTTTTTTTTTTTTTTTTTTTTTTTTGTTAAATGAAAATTGCATTTTTTCGACTCACTTGGACTTATTAACATGTAGAGGGCTCTTCTACTTCCACTTCTTCTTCTTCGACCTCTACTCTGGCCTCTTCTATCTCCCGGCCAGATTATGAATATTTAAGGAGGGAAAACTTAGCTTTTAAAAGCTTTTCCAGCAGTTTAAATATCATGAATAAAAGATTGTGTGGTTTTTCTTCTTGCTTATTGCAATGGAAATTTTCTCCAATATTTCGTATCGGAAACGGTTAATGGATTGGAATAAAAGTTTTTCAATAACCTTATTATACCCGACGACACACTCTGTGTCGAGGGAATATTGCGTTTGTGCGGAACAAGTCGAAAAAGACCATACAAAATATTGTATATAGAAAAGATCAGCGTCACCAGGAGATTCGATGCACCGAGAGAAAAAGGTTGTTATATTAACTGAAAATGCAGGTTAAAATTACCGAGTTCACCGTTAATTGTTAACTTTTGCTCATTAGCGGTCAATTCAACAGTACAAACAGAGTCAATAAGGATATCACTATCTGGATGGTTGCAGTAACTGTCACGCGGTTAAATCAACTGTCGCAAGGAAAATGGCCTAGCACCAGCGACTGGGAAAAAGAAAAATTATATTTTTTGCTTTGACTTTTTTTTTATTCATATATTATTTTTATTTTTTATTTTTTATTATTTTTTTTTTTTTTTATTAAAACAAACAAAACAATGTTTCCTATTACAGCAACTAGTCATGTCTGACCAACGAGCCGTTTACATCGAGTAGTTTAGGTTTTGAAATCAATAAATTCTAATGAAACTTATTGAGCATGCGCCACCAGTTCAAATGGTTTCGTACGTTTTAATCGTGTTGTTAAGCTGCTGGTATCAAGCAATTTGTTAGCTTCTTCATTAGTGTACAGGCGAAGTCTTTCATGATGAGACGCTGCCTGTTTACTTATTTCTGCGGTGATGGTTGGTACATTGAGGTCGCGGTGAAGGTCACTGTTTCTGATGTACCACGGGGCGTTGACAATGTTTCGAAGCACTTTATTTTGGAAGCGCTGTATTACTTCTATATTTGTTTTATTTGCGCAACCCCATAGTTGAGCGCCATACATCCAGACCGGTTTCAGAATTTGCTTGTAGACTGTCAACTTACAGTGAATTGACAGAGTTGAATTTCTGCCAATGAGCCATTGAAGGTTTCTGAGTTTAATTTCTAATTTATCCTTTTTTATTTTAACATGTTGTTTCCATTTTAGTTTCGCATCCAAGTAATCTATTTTTATTAATATTATTAATTATTATATATTTTTGTTTTTATCTAAATCTTTTTTTTTTTTTTTTTCTTTTAAATTTTCTCGCCTCGGCCGAACCTCGAACCGCTGATCTTTAAGCATTACGCTAAACGAACGAAATTAATTTGTTGGTGAAAATGCTCACTTGAGTTTATGGTTGCTCAAGTTTTGGGAATCGTGCTTAAGGAATTGTTTCGCTCACAAAATTTTTTACTTGAAAATGAACCAATAAAAAAAAATTAAATTAAATAAAACCTTATAAATTTAGGAGAAAATTTTTGTCTTTCGAAAACAACTATACTATGAACAAAAAAAATCAGTAATTAAAAAAAAAAATTCTGAAAAATTCTCTCCGCCAGCAGGGAGAGGAAAACTTTTTATATGAAGCCCTTATTGTCTTGAAAATCTCCCGAACACTTTGTCCTAATTCTCGCTGTCTTGATGCCTGTTTTAAAAATTCTATTCAACTCAATTCAATTATACATATAGTTAATCGTTGATCTGTGCCGGGTAGTGTATTTTCAGGTTCGCCTGTCCATAACAACCTTACTTGTTATTATTTTTTTTTAAACAGAAAAAAAAAATAAAATAAAAAGCTCTTTTAAAGGCAAGAAAAACTAATTATAAACAAGTTCCCAATAATCTTAGAAAGTTGAGAAAAAGTTGCATCGCCGCCATTGCTTCATAATTTTCAATAATGCGTTTGAGGTATGTAAGTACGTAGAGGCCAATTAAAAGTTTTCACTGAATGCAGAAGCTTTTCTATGAATTGAAACAACCAGCCCTTCATACATAACAACATGTTGCATAAACACTATAAGGCTATTAGCATTATAAGGACAAAGTAAAAATGGTAACCGTTTATCAAAAAGAAAACTGAAAAGCTTGTTTATTTTCTCAGAACACGATCGTACAATGGAGTCCGTTGCAAGTCAAGGCAAATGGAGAGGATTTTTTTTTTTTGAACTTATTTATTTGTACCTATTATTATAAATTGCAGTAAGGACATTGCAATTCACATTATAATAATTTTATTTCTTTAAAGGGTAACATGAGTTAAGTCCAACAAATTTTGGACTAATTTCAATAATTTCAATGTTCAAAGTTTTCAGCGACAACACAAATTCTCAAGACTGTTTATTCGAATCTCTTCTTCGTATCAACGTGCAAATTTTGCACAACGTTCTCGAGATGTATTAGAATAAAATAGTGCAAAATCGATTTTTTTTTTAAATCGTGATGCATGGTTTTCACGATCCCTTTAAAAAAAAAATCATCCTTTCATTCCTCAAATATTCAAGCTCTTTGTTATGCTACGTTTTATGTTCAAATATACGAACAAGTTCTTTCCTCTTATTTTTATTAGGGCTCATCTTTTGAGTTTTGAAAAGGAATTGCTCCTAAAAATAAGACGGACCTCTTCTTGAACAAAATCTCCTATAGAGAAATCTTCTAAACTTTGTCCTGATTTATATTTTTGGTACCTATTTTATGTCTTCTTTTGGCTCTGTGTGCTTAAGGAAGCCATGTCATAATACCTTTAATAGTTCCCCTAGACCAATTATCCCCCTTAAAAATCGCCCTAAATTAACCAGTTAGATTTTTAAAAAAAAACCCTAAATCTAGAGGGCAAACCCCAAAATATTGCAAAACTGAAATCAAATATTAGGTGTAGTAAAAAGAAATCCATTATTTTTGCATTAAATTGAGGGCTTTATTTAAGATAGTTAGAATGACCCGATTTAGGGCAAATATGCGCCGTTTTGTTCGATAACTTGTTGCCATTTTAAAGGTAATTTCATTATGCCTCTCTCATAGAAGCCCTCGTTCCTATTAGCAAAAAATTGAGACAGTCGAATTTCAGAAGCCTCTCTTGAAGCGAATGTTTCACCAGCAAAATTGTTCGCCATGGACAGGAACAGATGGTAATCACTTGGTGCCAGGTCCGGACTATAAGGTGGATGCAGAAGAACCTCCCAACCAAACTCCCGGAGCTTCTGGCGAGTCACTATCGATGTGTGTGGCCTGGCGTTGTCCTGATGGAACACAATTCCTCTCCTATTGGCCAAAGCTGGCCGCTTATGGGCGATTGCTTCCTTCAGACGGTCCAATTGTTGACAGTAGAGTTCCGAGTTAAGAGTTTCGCCGTATAGGAGCAGCTCATAGCAGATAATTCCCTGCCAATCCCACCAAACACACAGCAAAACCTTCCTGGCCGTCAATCCTGGCTTGGCCACCGTTTCCGCCGGTTCACCGTGTTTCGACCACGACCGTTTTCGCTTGACGTTGTCGTAAGTGACCCACTTTTCATCACCAGTCACCAACCGCTTCAGAAATGGGTCGATTTTGTTGCGGTTCAGCAGCGATTCGCAGATGGAAATTCGGTCTCTGAGGTTTTTTTGCGTTAACTCGTGTGGCACCCATACATCGAGCTTCTTTGTGTATCCAGCCTTATTCAAATGGTTCTAAACGGTTTTTTGTGCAATCTTTAGCTCTTTTGCAATCGAAACAGTGCTAACATGACGGTCGGACTCGATAATTTCCATGATTTTATCGACATTTTCGACAATTGGCCTTCCAGTGCGTGGTGCATCCTTGACATCGAAGTTACCGGAACGGAATCGACGAAACCAAAATTGCGCATGATTGGCTGTTACAGTATCAGGTCCATAAACGCTATTCACATTTTCAGCCGCCTGGCTTGCGTTTTCTCCCTTATCGAAGAAAAACTGTAAAATGTAGCGAATTTTCTCTTTGCTGATGTCCATCTTTGACAAGCTCTCAAACAAAACTGAATCAATCAATCAAAAAAGTGTCAAAAAAGCTTTTTTAGTAGGAACTGTCATCTTTCTAATGCCCCCTAGCGGAACACGATCGGACTTATACAACGCAAGATGCAGATAAATAACGCCATCTATTGGAAAAATGATGGATTTCTTTTTACTACACCTAATATAAACAAGTAAACAGGTTTTAAGGCCATTAGGAACCCCATATGCGGGCTTTTGTTAAATTTCTTTATGAAAACCGCCCCTTTGCCACGCCCACCTTTCCAATTTCTTTATATTCTAATCGGAGGCTTAAATATACGCTCAAATTCTAAGTTTAGTTAAAATATTTCAAAAAAGTCCGATTTTGAGGCACTTTTGAGATTTTTTTTGACGGACTCTAGTACTGGAGGTTTCCTTAATAATGGACCGATCAAGAAAATTTTTGGGGAGGATGTTTATGGCTAAAAAGGAAGCATAAGTGCCAACTTTCGTTAAAATCCCATTTGAATTTCGGGTGTAGGAGGCAATTTTCAAAAAACGCCCTTCAGCCACGCCCACTTTTACAATTTTTGGAAATTTAATAACTTGGCTTTAAATATGTTTCATTCAAATATGTTATCTTGAAAAACTCTGATTTTAGAGCAATTTTTGTTGATTATCGTAACAGACCCTAGGACTGGAGGTACCCTTTAAAATGGCCCGATCGGTTCTATTCTCGAACTTGTTCTTACTCATATTCCCCTGAATATAATTCCTTCGATAAGATAACTGTATACAGACAGACAGACAGACAGAAAGACAGACAGACAGACGGACAGACGGACAGACGGACATGTCTAAATCGAATCTCCTGGTGACGCTGATCATTTCTATATACATTTTGTATGGTCTATCTCGACTGGTTCTTGGTGTTGCACACAACCACACAAACGCAATATACCCTCGACACAGAGTGTGTCGGGTATAATTATTTGAACGTGTGTCTGTGTCGGGTATTTTATTGTCAGGATCGCCTGACTATAACACCCTTACTTGTTTTCGACTTCCTTTTATTGCTTTCTATTTTTATATTTTATCCGTTTGTTTACGATGCGACACAAGAATGGAATTTTCAGGAAATAGGCAAACAGAAATAAAAATACCAAAGTGCTTCAATAGAACAAACAAGGCCTTAATGAATGGGAAAAAATTATCAAAAATCTATAATTTATACGTAAAACCCAAGAAATACGAAAAGGCCGAAATAAGTTTTGATAAAACCACACAAACCCGAAGGGAGATGTGTCAAATAACTTTCCCAAGAAACTTCATCAAAGTTCATTGTAAATGATTTCAATGCCATTTAAAATGAGAGCCTCAAGTCATTAGGCAAGACGCAAAAGCATTATTCTTAAAACTCTCATAATAAACAAACAAACAACAAAAAAAAAGACGCATATTTTAAGGCTGTTTGGCGTTCGGCTGACTTAAGGCCTGTCAATCCTACGCCATAGTCCATCAATTTTGAGAAGAAAGTAATTGAAAAGCATATTATTGTCAAATGTATGGAACTTGATCCAATTGTGTGGTGGCTTTATTCAATGGGAAAAAAGAATAATTCAAAATGATTCAATAAAAGAGAACGCCACGAAATGGAGTGAGGAAATAAGGAAGAAAGAAAGCGAAATTGTAAAGAGCCCTGTCACATTTTTGAAATTAAAGCACAATTATTGATCCATGATTCGTTAAATATAATATAAGGTCCACAAAATGAAGTTTGACTTCAAAAAAAAAAAAAATATAATATATAATATTAATATATAATATAAAAATGGAAAAAAAAGGAAATGCGCAGGCAAAATGAGGTCCGAAGAGACCGCTAAAAACAACTCCTCAATACCATGGACAGACAGAATTCTTTGAAGGTCGCTTTGTTGTGTCGAAATTTTCTCAACACTTCAATCTGAAGACTATTTTTGCCACTCAAATATGGAGCCAACACCGAGCATACACTGCTGTTACTGAATTCTTGTTCCTACCGGGCCAGTCTTATTGTCCTTCGCCACAAGAGGACAGACCATTTTTCTAATTATAGAACCATAATTTAATCGAACTCGATTTATGTTAATAACCAAGAGTAGATCTAATGGGGGAAACAGATTTAAAGTTCAATATTTTTCAACTTTTAAAGGGGGACAGAGAAAAGCGTTTTTTCTCAACGAGAATAATTTTCCCCAAAAAAATGTAAGGCGACCAGCAGTAAAGTATTCAACTCATGACACTTAGAATGCAGACGTTCTGTCTCAAGAATTAATTACCACTAGGTGCAACAAGAGTATTGTGGCGAATGAACTATGACGCCCCTATTAACGCATAGAGGTCATAAAAAGCAGCACACTACGAAAGGAAAGTTCTTTTGAATGCAGCAAGGAATTATGAACAACAAATATTAACAACAGCAACAACAACAACAACAAAACATTAAGCCGAGGGAAAATGGAAAAAGAAAGAAGAACAATTTGTGAAAAACAATAACTCAACATGAGGCAATATGCCACTCATGCGGGTCCAAACGAGCCTCGACCGCTTAACCTCGCTTGGCTTGGCTTGGCTTGGCTTGGCTTGGCTTAGTGGCCAGGCGACTTTTGTGGCAGCCGACTGCACTTACACATCGGCAGAAACGCTTAACACGTCGCACGTGACAGTGACAATTAGCGGCGGTCGCTAGCTCTCCGTTCGTCGCTCTCCCCTCCCCTCGCGGACATTGAGGTAGCTTAGCCAAGAGAAAAAAAGGGCTTAACGGTCGGACACACGTGCCATAAGCGAGCGAACCAAGTGCGGGTTAACAGCTAACATAGCTCCTCCGCAACTGTGTGTTTAATTGGCAAGCAATGAGTACGTCTTCTTCCTCTAAACACAGCCACAATGAGACCTTAGACAATCGTACCTACTAGACATCTTGCCGCATATTCCATCAAAAAAAAAAAACAAAAATTATTTAATTGCAGCTCAAAATTTATTTTTAAAAATTCTTTAAGAAATTCGAAATGTTCCCATCAAAAATGCCCCTGCAAATTGAAGTACCGACAACAAAAGGACTTAAAAAAATAATGAAAGTTCCATATATAGTATATTAATCCAGCTGCACGAAGCGGGAGTCTCTTGAGATTTAAGGCATTGGTTCTTCAAGTACCGAGCATTGTTGATTGGATCGCAGCGATTGTCTCTGGAAAAGTGGCGTGTACGTGACTGAAACTAAGCAAGCAGAATTTTAATTTAGAAAAATTCATAGAAGGGCAAAAAAAATCCTGTTGACTCGAATGCCGAATGGATTGAAAGCCAACGTGAGCGAGAACAAAAACAAAAAAATAACGATCGGAAAATGTACAATTAACTTTCACTTCCTCCGCCCAAGACGGAGAACAGGTTTTTTTCTTTTTCATTCGGCACTTGTTGAGCCATGACGCACTTTCGCACTCGTGCATGAATATTCTCGTCGCCTTCGAAATGTATTCCGTCGTCTCTATAATTTCCATTCGAATTGGAATCCAATTGAAATTCATGATTGTGACTCAATCCGTTTATGATTACTTGGATTCCAATTTATTCTTCCAATTCAAATGCAGAGATTGGGGGCAATATTTTTGTTGAGTTCCTTACAAAAACAAAAAACGTACTAACCAAACGCTCATAGTTCCCCCCCCCCCTCCCACCGCTCCAGAAACTCTTGAAGGGGTAAAAGTATACAGTGAATGCTTGACAACAGGACTACGGATCTCTCTTGATCTATGAAAGGGTTGTACTCCTTTCTTAACATGAATTCCAGAGCGAGGATTGGCGGATTCGAAGGAAATTTTTCCCTTCAAAATCTTTAAAAGATCAAAACAAAGAGAAAGAGACGTAAGACTGGACCCTTTCCCGATAAGATTAAGATAATGATTTGTACATAAACAGCTCGACCTCTTTTCTTCCCCGGAAAAAAAATTATTAAAGAAGCGAACCATAGGTCAACTTTCGAAGGAATTTATCGAATTGAATGCGGCGTCTCTATGAAGTCAGGGCTTAGGGAAATATCCCCTTTCACCCTGCCCCTCTCTGCGGGGGGATTTGCGAAGCATTGTTCAATGCCCAAACACACAATTTGACTATCCTTATGAGGGGAATGAGGAGTCCTTACGTTTTCTAAACGTTCTCGGGTACAAAATTTTGATAGCAATAATATTTCGATATTCCAAAATGACCATTACTTAACCGTTGAAACCTAAAATGATGTGCAATTCTCGAAAGCCTTTCGAACGTGTGCCGTCCGTCACCGTTTAACCAAACACTCAGGTGCGGAATTTCACCTAAAATGTATGTATGTTATGAAAAGAGCTTCAAAAATTCTAAATGTCCTTTTTTGAAACTTTACCTGCCTAATAGTCAAAACAGACGACCTGATTTTCGTGCACAAACTAACACAAGGACTCGACATGGCCTTTCGAACTTTTCCCGAGCGCATGAAAAAATAATAAAAAAAAAAAATACAATAAAAAATTCAAATCGACGTCTCACATGCATAAATTGAATTCAGTTTCGATTTCCTGAGTCGTTCAGAGACTACTTTCTTATGGAAAATACCAAAGAACAGACACCAAACAAAAAAGGGGAGAGAAGGAGAGGAAGAAGAAGAAACACATTTTTGCACATAGTTTCTCTTGTGCCCGACATCAAATCAGGTACTACAAGCACCAAACTACATAAGCCCGAAAAAGCAAAGTTTGGCATTTCTTTTGGCGCTTTTCAATGCTCTCATTCAATAGGTACTCTCATTTGTATCCCGGGTATAGCAGCATAGCCTTAGGTGCTGTCATATGTTGTCGCATGTCCTTGGCGCATATTTGAGTTTTGAACGTAAACTCTTTCAAAGTAAGAAGTTTCACTGCCTCTTTTCAATACGAAACAAAAAAAACGAAAAACGAAAAACGAAAAACTAAAAATTCCTTTTTACGGATTTCCTGCTTCCTGCAGGGCAGTATCGAATCAAATGAACACGCAGCGCAGAAAATGTAATTTCCATTCCTTTTTAGAAGAACGTGTGCTCGAAAGTTTTCATATTCGAACTTTCTCATACCTACCTTCCCGCCTGCCCGCTTGCCTGCCCGCTGCCTGCCTAGTTTCACTTCAATTCACTTCCTTTTATTAGTTTCATATATAAAAAAGTTTCACTTAAGGATGATTCTCAAAGTTCCTTTTTTTTAGCGTTTTTGTTTTTCAGTTTCTCAAGGTTTCTTTATTGCACCGAAAATCCATTATTGGGACTTTAAAATGTCACGGTATGAATTTCATTATGCTTTTCCATATCCTCGTATTTTATCAGCCCTATTCTAAATGAGTACTCGCCGGGAGTTTTCTTTACCTCAAGTTTTTCTCCGCTGAAAAAGGAGGTATGCTAAGCGTCAATAAAACAACAAATTTGATGACCTTTTCTTAAAAATTTTCAGAATGCTCTTGGTTCCTTAATATTCGTTGTATTTATTAATTTTTTTTATTTAGTTCAATGAAGGAAGCAGTAATCGAAATAAGCCACAAAATTTTGAATAGTATTGCCAATCAGAAATAGTTTCCAAGGCTCCAGGAAAGATGTTCAGCTTCAAGAGAATACACCAAATTATCGTTTTCCTCAGTAGCAACGCTCTTGAAACATCCTTTTAAATACAGACGTTCAATATATAGACCAGACCTGTTAAATAATGATTATTTAATTAATGATTAATTAATCAGATTATTTTTTTCTTATGAGTAAAATAGTGATTATTTAATGATTATTTTTGTATGACCTATATTAATCAATGATTGCGATTACCAAATAATCATGAAATAATCAGGATTATTTCAGATTAATGAAAAAAATCAGAAAAAATCAAAAAATAATCAAAAAAATAATCCCGATTATTTTTAGATTACTTTTGAATATTTTTGATTTTTTTGATTATTTTTGATTTTTCCTGATTATTTTTGGGTTTTTTGATTTTTTTTGATTATTTTTGATTTGTTCTGATTTTTTTTATTAATTTTAATTATTTTCAATTTGTAATTGAATAACATCGTTTTTCCAAAGTTTCCCTATAGTCCGTGGGACCGGCACCGGACAAGTGAATTCACCGGCCACCTGTGGTTAGGACCAATTACAAATTGAAAATAATTAAAATTAATAAAAAAAAATCAGAACAAATCAAAAATAGTCAAAAAAAATCTAAAAAACCCAAAAATAATCAGGAAAAATCAAAAATAATCAAAAAAAATCAAAAATATTCAAAAATAATCTAAAATTAATCGGGATTATTTTTTTGATTATTTTTTGATTTTTTCTGATTTTTTTCATTAATCTGAAATAGTCCTGATTATTTCACGATTATTTGGTAATCGCAATCATTAATAATCAAAAATTTCAAGAAGTTAAATTAATAATGATTATGGATTAAAAAAAGAACAATAATTCATGATTATTAATCTTAATCGGGATTTAACAGGTCTGATATAGACCGAAAAAAATAATAATAATAATAACAATTTAAAAGGCCGGTAAGTTAGTAAAGCCTAATCAGTCGTAATCGTCGAGCGTGATTTTCAGTTTAAGCATCCCCATTTAGATACACTCCCATGAACGATAAAAAAAAAAGCGGGGGTTCCTACTGTGACAGTCCGATATGGTCTTAATTTCTCACTCAGAATGTTCTCGATTTCGTACTCGAATTCTAAGTCCTTCAAATCATCGTCCATTGACTGAGTAACTCTATACGTATTTTCCAAACGAATCGCAGTCCTTTTTTTTACAATTTCGTTAGTTACTATTATGGAAATAATTTTTTTTATCTTTTTTTTTTGTCGAAGGACATAATTTTGGAAAATAATTTAACGAAAAATACTGAAAATGATTCTATAAAAAAAAAAACTTGTCCGGCTGACAAGCTTCCTGACCGTAGAGTCGAAGTGCAAATGTTAAATGACAGCGCACAAGTTGACAGACATGCTTGTTTGTTTTCACTATATTATGCAAATTTTCCGCCCCCTCGCGTCCTACGAAGTGGAGAGGCGGGCATAGGAAAACAAAATATTTTCATCAATTGCAATTCCAAGTTTTTCGAAATTGCAACTTTTGGCACGGACAAACAGAGTCAGGCACAGAAGACTCAGAGTTGTCTGTCGGTGAGCGAGAGTGAGCTTGCTCGCCTGCCTGCCTGCCTGCCTGCCTGGCAGCCAGCCTGACGGTGGAGGGCGGAGAAGGACACTCAAAAGCAAAAGTTCCCCAAATCGAGTGGTGAAGGGAAAATGGAAATTTTAACCAACAAAAAAAAAAAAAAAATAATAATAATAAAAAAACTGGAAAAACGGAAATTTGCGCTGCGAGCTGTTTACATTGAGAGAATTGAAAAGAAATTATAATTCGAAGTGAAAAATCTCTTCATGAGCATTTGTAGCTATTAGTATGCTATGCACTTGTCATCGGATAACTCAAACTCGCTCGGGTGCGGACGGGTTAATGCTCAGTGATGGTTAGAAGCCGAACGATATCAGTGATGCCATTAAGTATGCACAAAGAAAACTACTTACAAAAGTTGTTTTAATTTCGTTTTGATTCTTGTTCTCATTCCCTAACGCGTTCTGGGTACCGTTTACGTTTTCGTTTTCGTTTTCATTTTCATTTTCGTTTTCGCTTAAAATTTTTTATTGAGATTTTGAGTCGAAACTACGAAATTCGCTTCGAGTTATTTGATATTAAAAAACTTTCCCTAACTTGGTTGCGTAAGGAATCTATAGCAATTTCCGCAAATATATCCATTGCTCTATCTATACATCTATCTATCTCTCTCTCTCTCTCTCTCTCTCTTCTCTACATACTAACGAACGACGAGGACATGCCTTCATAAATATATCCATCGTACTTGTGCGATGTTGTGCAATCGCAAAACTTTGTAAATCTATCGGTTGAGTTTCGAGATTTATGATTAAAAACTTTTTAATGCACAATTTGTCGCGCGTGGAAATTTGTTCTCCCTTTTGATTGAACAAAATTTTGATTTACACTATCAAGGAATTTGTCTTAAAATTCAAAATTTCTTTACATAAATGAGAATATTTGCTTCCATATACAAAATAGATTAATTGCAATTTCGAAGAAATTTTCCTCGTTACCAGAACACCCGAATTTTCGTGGAAAACTGTCGCACGTTCCGGTTCTTTCATGCCAATTTGGTGAGATCATTTAGAGTCCTAGTCTTGCTTAAGCACTCGAATTACTTACAATGGATTTTCGAGACGTTTCAAGAAAGAAAAAAAAAAACAAAACAAGAAAATTTTTTTCCAATAAAAGTTTTATTTGCGTTAGATTTTTAAGTGGAATTAACGACAATTCGGATTGAGGTTAGATTTTTCTGTTGGATTATGCATTTTTTTTTTAAATCTTATTTTTGTTGTTTGTTACGTAAATGCTCCTGATATGATCATACGGAAAAATCATATTGATGCATATCAATCACAAGTAACATAGACCCGAGAAGTATGCAACGTTTTTTAATTTGTTTGATTTTTAAGGATATTGCAGGTATCTGACTGTAATGAAAGTTAACACAGTTCATTTTGACACAGAACTCCATTTTCCCGGATTTTGGTTAGATATTATCATTTGTGAAACAACAACAAAATTTTCAATAAAAAAATTCTTCCACGAAAGGCATGTACAGATTTCACTAAAATCGCTTGAAAAATAATTTTTTTATATTTTTCGGCAATTTACTATATTAGAGCTTTCGAATCATCATTCTATATATATACCATAACATAGAATGAAAATAAAGTTTTGTTCATTTCGACACTTGCATTTTTTTTTTTTATTTTTGTCCGAACATAATCCGAACAGAACATTTAGGGCCAATATTACCAAGCATATTTAAAAAATTTTTTAATTAAAATTACAATTTTTTAAAAAATAAATTATCATTTTCAATATCGCAATTTTTTAAGCATCGAAATTTATGGCAGCACCGTCTACTTCCAGGGCTGTGAGTACATTTGACAGCTGATTAGATCGTTATTTTTAAAAACGGATTCTATAAAGAGCCATTCTAACGATAGTTTCGTACTCCAAATTGCTGCCCTGTGACTCCAAAGCTTTTAGTCCTGTCTATCGTATTGTGTTATTTCCAAAATTGCATTTTTTTTGAAAATTATTTCTTTGAATTTTTCCAAACAGCTGGTTTTTGAAAATCGAACTCAAATTTGATATCATATTTAAACGCAGTGCCGAGGTGATTTAAAATATATTTAAAATTTTTTTTAAATATTGGAATGGTAAAAACCAAAAGCGGATTTTTGTTTTAAAAATTTTTTAAATATGCTTGGTAATATTGGCCCTTAATGTATGAAAAGAAAATCCCCTGCTGACTTATTGTACAATGTACACCGAGAGAAAAAGGAAGTTATATTAACTGAAAAAGCAGGTTAAAATAACCGAGTTCACCGTTAATTCTTAGCTTATGTGTAGTAGCGGTCGATTCAACAGTACAAAGACAGTCAATAGGGATATAACTACCTGATGGTTGATATAACTGTCTCGCGGTTAAATCAACTGTCACCAGCGACTGGGAAAAAAAAATTTATTTTTTGCTTTGACTTTTTTTTACCTTCTTTTATTAATATTTTTTTTTTTTATTAAATTATTGTATTTTTTCTTTATTTATTTGTTTCTTTTTAAATCTTTTTCTCTTTCATCTCTTTAAATTTTCTCGCCTCGGCCGAGCCTTGAACCGCTGACCACCACTTCGCTGGGCGAACGTCTTAACCATTACGCTAAACGAACGAATTTAATTTGTTGGTCAAAACGCTCACTTGAGCTTATGGTTGCAAAATTTTTTGCTTGAAAATGAACCATTAAAAAAAATTAAATAAATTAAAATCTTAAAAATTTAGGAGAAAATGTTTGCCTTAAAAAACAACTACACTCTGAAGAAAAAAAAAAACTGTAATTAAAAAAAAAAATCCAGAAAAATTCCCGCCGCCAGCAGGGATAGAACCCCGAATCTCACGACGGTCAACTCACAGCTTAAACAACTGAGCTATCGACAACTCCGGAGACGGTTGATCAGAATGCGAACTTATACGTCTAAGTGAACGAAAGCGAATTTGAACATAAAAAGTGACTATTTTTCAACTGTTGATTTGACTTCCTTTTCCAGTGCATTTAACGGGGAATACAGTTAATTTCACCACTCTTACTTTAACTGTTCTAAGTGGTTGATTTAACAGTTCTTATTTCTCTCGGTGTACATACATTGTATAATATGAAGGAGGAACAAACAAAACTATTCATAGGGGAAAGTGGGGTAAATCTGACTCGTATATAAATATGACCCCACCTGTAATATGAGAATGGAAAGTCTTCTGAAGATTTTTTCCAACCAGTAAAGCACATATTTTGCTGCTGATTTTAAATCAAATTTTTCCAAATTTTTAATTCATAGGTAAAATTAAAAATTAAGAAATTTAAAATTTTTATCTAAAGCTTATAAGTTTTATTTAAAAAAAAAAAAATCGGTAATTTATCCTGATTAGGATTTTACTCATAATATTGAAGGTGTATGATAATAGTTGTAAGGGGTTTTAAAGTAAAAAGATAGATTGCAATAAAAATATTTTCCTTTTTTTAAAGATTACATAGAAGAAAGAAAATTAAACAAAAATAATTGCTATGCACATTAAATTTTAAGCTCGTATTTATAAACATGTCGTCTCAATCCTCTTATGTGCAATTAAAAATCCATCGCATGGAGAATCCTTTTAATTGAGAACGATCATTTGCTTCACCTTTGCATAGCAACTTGAATAGCAAAACACATTTTAATTTCCTTATCGAGTAGAGTTTTCTCTACTCTTCCTCTGCTTAATTCATTTGATTCAAGGTTTTTGCCATCTCATATATATATATCTGTGTGTGTGTGTGTGTGTGTGTGCATGTGAATGTATTTATGTATATGTACATCGTTTGTTCGCTCAACTAGTCCATTGGTTCGAAACAAATTAAAACCGTTTTAGCCCAGTTTGTTTGTACCTTCCATATGCAGCTTTTTACTTTGCTTAATTAGATGCAAGTTTATTTGTTTCGCAATTGCAACTTAAAACTTTTTACTAACTTTCACCGCAAGTCTACATGCATATAGTATGTATATTCTCATGTATGTACCCAGCGGGAAATTTTCTCCAGCCATCATCGATGAAGCGATTTCATAGCACATTTTGTATGGAATTTGTACAGGAGTTTGACAGTGAATTCACCGGTGACATGTCATCGTGCCTTTAGAATATACCACTGGTGATACTCCTAGCATAACATGTCATGCTAGGGGGTACCTATGATGGCGATAAAAGGATTTGAGAGCAGCACATTTTCTTATCTCTCTAAATGTCAATTTATAGAACCACCCATTTGAAAAGTCTTTTCTTTGTCTTCTCTTTGAATATTTCGAAAATTTTTCAAAATCTATTTTTAACAATTTTTGTTCCCCTCAGCCAGGGATCGGATCCGCGATCTTCGGATTCTGAGTCTAACACTCATTCTCTACGCCACCTTATACTAACGCTCAACTGACGCATAAACCTCATTTAAGTTTCAGTAGCCAATGAGATTCAAGCACATGAAAAAGCAACCCTCTACAATGACATGTCCCACAAGGTGTCATGCATGATACTGTCACCTATATGTCATCGATGATATCACTGATCACTTTGCCATGGAAGAGATAATTTCCCCCTGGGTACATATATACAATGTAAATACGTACTATGTTTTTGTTTAGGAACAACGTCAAAGGAATATGAAAGCAAAAAACTTACATAAAAAAACGAGGAGCTTAAAATTGTTCGTGAATGACGGTGGTCTAATGAGAAATTTGAGTAGGCAAGTGTTTACCGCACAAGCGTTTGAAGAGAAAAATGTTTGCAAATGAATTTTGTTTCCATGGGAGCTAATGGAAGCTAACGAAATTGTAGAGAGAGATAAAATATCATACATATTTCCGTGTAATTCGATGCTCACGTATAACTTTCCTGATTCATTATAAAAACAAGGTCCTTTTAAGAATTTATCGTGTGGCTCTCTTGATTCTCTCTGTCTTCTCTCTCTCTCTCTCTCTCTCTCTCTCTCTCTCTCTATCTCTCTCTCTATCTCTTTCTGCCATGGAACGGTAACTTCCTTCAAAGTGGCAGCCCTAGTAGATTTTGAAAGATAACACTAGTTTACACCATTTTTTTTTTTTCGAGTAGATCGAAATGCACTTATTTGATAGCCTTCTAAACACGGGAAAAATATTGGAAAAAATGTTAATCGAATCGTTTTTATACCCAGCGTAAGCAGGGTATATTAGTTTTATGGGAATCTTGTAAGAGCCAGAACTAAGCTCCGTAGATATAGACATTTATATATATTCTTGATCAAGATCAAAAACTGAATCGATTTAGACATGTCCGTCTGTCCGTCCGTCCGTGGTCCGGATCTCCTCCAAAACGGCTGGACCAGTCAAGTCGAAATTTGACACACAGGTATATCGGGATCCGAGTATGATCCTAAGTAAAAATGGGAGACATCCGCCCACTGCCACGCCCACAAATGAATATAATGTGTTTTCAGTAAAATGCTTGTAACTTACGAACCACTCAACACATTTCATTGATATTTGGTGTACTGGTAAACTACGAAAAGGGACATATCCTGGAAAAAAATGGACGCCGTCCTCCTCGAGCCACGCCCACAAATAAGGGCTTATCGTAACTTGTGAAGTAAAAGGCGTAGAAGCTTCAAATTCGCAACATATGTAGCTTGACTAAGGTAAATGAAAGGTGTAAGAAAAAAATTTTTGTGGCCCGCCCACTGCCACGCCCACAAATGGAAAGGGAAAACATAGTGCGCGAATTATGTCGGGACGCTGGGTATTTCAAAGTCGGGCTTGACTGACTATAGCTTTCTTACTTGTTTTATATTGATTTTTTAAAAGAAAAAAAAACCAATTTTTTAATGAGATTTGAACAAATTATCTCTTAAATTAAAGTGAATTAACCATAGCTTTATGATCGGTCAAGAAAGTAAGACTCTGTAGACCCTAACACCTAAATTCATTCACCGGCATCTTAAAAATCGATAACGTGCTTAACAGTTCCCCCCCCCCTCCCCCTTTTATATGGTGGATTGAGTTTGGGGCAGTTTAATTTCCATGCAAAGAAACGCCCATGCAAAATTTCACTGCTCTATGGTAACTCCTTCCAATTTTCGCCTAGAAATGTATGGTGTCGCGACACTGTGCGATGTCCTTGATCATGCTCCGGTAATGAATAACAAAAAATGAACTAAATTGGCTTTAATCAAATGGAAAAGTTCTTTTAAAAAAAACTTCAGACTTTCAATAGACAATTATTGGTTTTTGCTCTAAATTGATGATAAAATCCTTGGATTAAGTGCTTCTGCCAGAGAATTCTTGGAGCTTCTTATGCGACATCCATCTGAATGTATGTAAGTACATACTTAGTTCCTTAACCGCTTAAATAGAATTGACATTGAATGATAAGCTCAACAACATTTCAAAACCACACACCCCTGCTCGGGCAGCTATCATTTGTTGTCTGACTGCACTTTGTGGATCTTGAACGCTTCGAATCAATGTTGTATTGAAATTTCCAGCACGTCTTTCGAAACTGTCACTGGCATTTAAAATATCCTCTCGTCTGTTCAAATTGCATATTAGAATCGAATTAGAATGCACGACTCATAGCAAATGATGCTGCCAACGATAAGTGAACGGTACAAGGAATGAATTGGCATGGCATCGGAACCACTGGCCATGATGGAGCACTTTAAATCATCGCAGAGAGAAAAATGCATCGCTGTCCAACGTCCGTCCGCCGTCGATCGTCGGCTGTGTTATTTTCCCGTATCGTACATTAGTCGGATGACTTATAAGCGAGTATAACGAGTCAATTGCTGACTTGTTTGATGTTTTCAAAGTTAAAGTTCACCCACTTTAAAGGATTTATAGTTTGTTTACGCATACATATTTTCATACATAGATCCATACATACACACATCCCCGTACTCAGTAGGTCGCCAGCCAAATATGTGACCTGCCATTATGTCAGTCTTTGGTGAGTAACCATTTTACTGGTCACAAAAAGATAGAATAATATCGCTCTCTCTCTCTCTCTCTTCTCTTCTCTCTCTCTCTCTCCTCTCTCTCATCTCTCTCTCTCTCTCTTCTCTCTCTCTCTCTCTCCTCTCTCTCTCTCTCTCTCTCTCTCTCTCTCTCTCTCCCTCTCTCTCTCCTCTCTCTCTCTCTCTCTCTCTCTCTCTTTTTTCAAGTACCCTTCAGTTTGACTCACCCATGATAGACCAGTGGTTCACTGGTTACCAGTAACCACCACCAGTTACCGGCCACATTACTGGCAATTCATTGGCGGTAATAATTTGCTTACTCTATGGATTACCTTTCACAAGTTAATTCATGGGTTACTGCTCATATCGATGTAGTGGCTACAACTCACCAAAAGGAGTATTTCTGCTTTTATTTCCTCTTTTTGGTTTGCTTTTTCCTTTATCTTAAAAACTTTTACTTCTCTTAATTTTTTTTTAATTTTCTCGCCTCGGCTGAACCTCGAACCGCTGATCTTTGGGTTGGTAATTACGCTTAACGTGCAAATTTAATGTGCTCTTCAAAACGGAAACTTGAGTTTTTGGTTGCTCAAGTTTTTGTGAAACGCGCGTTTAGTATTTATCGCAACAACAAATTTTTAATTGACAAATAAATAGTTATTAAAAAAAATTTCAATATTAAAAAAGAATACTTACTTAAGATACGAAGCAACACTTTCGTTGCTGGCGGTAGATCGCGTGATTCGAGTGCCCTCCTTCGAATCAAATAATTGACAACATCGATTGGGTTAGGTTAGGTTAGGTTAGGTTAGGTTAGGTTAGGTTAGGTTAGGTTAGGTTAGGTTAGGTTAGGTTAGGTTAGGTTAGGTTAGGTTAGGTTAGGTTAGGTAAGGCTAAGTTAGGTTAGGTTAGTGTGGCTGCCACCAAGAGTGACAACACTCAGGCACCAAATAGGCCCGTTGTGATACCAAGTATAATGGGAAAACAAATTAAAACAGAAACAGAAACAGAAAAAACGACACAAACACCCACCACCTCTGCTGGGATTTGAACCCAGAGCTTCTCGCTTCGTCAGTTGGCATCTCAACCAACTACGGCACAGAGACGGTCAAACATCGATTAACATCTACTTGAAATTTTCTCTCTTAGTGGCAGTGCCGTAGCAATTCTGTTTTGCGTGAGGGGAAAAATTATTTTTCCTATTTCCGTGGGGGGTAAAAAATTTTTTTCCCAATTTTATTCATGGGCAAAACAAAAATGCGTGGGGAGGCAAAGCCCCCTCTTTCCCCTATGGTTGCTACGGCACTGCTTAGTGGAATATAAATCTATCATTCACCACATACATACATATGTATGTAAGTATGTCCTCAGCACATTTGACAGGAAAACGAAAAAAAAAAACTGATTTCGAGAGTGACAGTGCTTTATAGAAACTGATAAAGAATTTGACTTGTTCAAATAATATTTTCACTTTGACGTACATACGTAACATGATCTATTTACACAGTCATCGAAATGCTGAAGTCCAACTTGAAGCTTCGCTCGAAGAACTAAGTTCACTTTCCACCACTCCTTACTTCTTCTTTTTTCTTCTCGTTCTTCTTCGTCTTCTTGGTATTATTCTCATTTCGATGGTATCGACCATTTAACTCCCTCTTCTTGAGGGATCTGATCTTAAGATTTAACCAAGTCCTCACTCATTTTCATGAAATCTCAATGGCTGTTAAATGGAAACACTACAGCAATCCCTCTTCATCGTCCGACGCTAGAAACTTTTACACAATTTTATATCCAATTCGAATGGCTGCCCCAGCTGCGGCTCCGGCTACGGATACGAAGCTCTTGTTGCGCTGAAACTTGTTATCCTTTGATGCTATACCACAAATTTCTGTCATTGCTGGAAGCATATTGTCTGCACGTTCTTAAAGCCCCGGAAGATGCAATTGGAAGAGATATTTTTTGGCATGTTTTCCTCTTAGTCGAGCTTCTCTTTCTGTCAATGGCTTTACCAAATATACCGAAAGCAGAACCGTGTCCGGGAATTTTTTTTGTTTTAATGCTTCAAAATAATTTCAACGTTACTTAGAGTGCTGTCATTCGCAATTATGGAAAATAAATTTCAATTAAGATTAAGAATTCATTTGAGGCTTTTAAAGGAGAAGAAAAGGATTCGAAAAAGGGAATTTTTCAATTGCGAATTCTGAGATGTCCCGAAGCGTAAAACTCGGTAAACTCATTTCGAGTACATACATACATACATACATATGTACATGCAGAAGTATGTACATGCAGAAGTATGTACAATAGCGTAGTGGTGTGAGTAGAAGAGAGACTGCGCTCCGGGCGCCAAATCATATACATATTAACTTTTATAAAGATATTTTTATTTAGGACTGGAGGTAGGGGCGGCATTTCCTCCATTGTAGCCCCATTTTTTCCCGGCCGCCGAAATGTCACGCTACACCACTGCATAAGTACATACATACGTACCATAAATCGAGATATCCTTGAAGTATATCCCCTGCAGCAACTAGTGCTCTACTAGTATTTTACTAGTGCAAAAGTCATCAGTACTAGTTCCATTCTATACCCTCGGCCATATAGAAATCTGTAGCAAATCAGTATAACATCTGTACAGGAAAGCACTACAGCAGTATGGACCAGAATTATTTTAGTATTTTTACTTATAGGCAATTGCGTAAATTTGCACCAGTTAAATACTAGTGCTTTTTACGGGAAAAGGTTACAAGAATCGTTGAATTTTTCTTTTTTCCTTTTTCTTGAAGAACATCGTGGGAAAAAACATTTACGTTCAGACACTTTCGATTGATTTGTAGTTCAATTTTAATGAACGCATTCGATTATTCCAATTATCACTAGTATACTTATGGTGGAAGCTTATCCAAAAATTGCACTGGTTCTTCTAGTTCTGGTTAAAGAACTAGTTCTTTTCAGATAATTGTCTAACTATTTTCTGCGGGGTCGCTTTTAAATTGTTTATATCATTGCGTAATACATAGATATGTATGTACATATTTTCAACGTTTTCCTCACCTTTAGCTCTGCATCTGAAAAATCCATTTTCCAAAAAAAAAGAAATAAAAAATGTATTTAGAAAGAGAATGAAAAGCATAATCAAAAACAAACAGTTTCCAGACAATTAGTTTCGAAAGGAAAATTGCACGCAAAATGCATTCAAAGTAGAGACAAGACAACGAAGCCAAGCCGTAAGGACAAAAGGGAATTGAATAAGTACTCGACCGAAATGCAATTCACTCGAAATGCATTGTCCATGAAGAAAATGGCGTCTTTTGACATTGTGGAACGTTGATTGTCATGCTTATAAACGATTGAGTTTTCGCTTCAGTCGTTAATGCTTAAAGGCGAAAATCTACGAAAAGCTGTAATGGTACATTCCAATTGAAAGAATACGAAAAGGATTCTTCTTATTTATTTTTCTTTTCGTCTTTTCTTTTCTATTTCTCTCCCGATGGAAACTTATCAGTCAGTCCGACAGACCGAGAGACGACAGACCAACAGTCAGGCAGACAGACGGACAGACGGACAGATAGCGAAATGGGGAACTCGTTAGCTTCGCCAAATAGAAAATGCCATTGATTTAGTAACTTAAAAGGGCAAATTTGAATGCGAATAAATTGAAAGCATAAACAAGAGGGGATTTCCAAGAGATAAATCTGAATAAATCTAAAATGTTTTATTGATTTTAATTATATCCAAAATGTGGGTAAAAAGTGTTTTGTATGGTTTCGAGATAATATGTTTTTTTTTTTATTTTTTTTTCTTTCTTTCTTTTAATTGATTGATAAGAATGGTAGCGCAAATAAATAAATTTTAACACTCAATTTCATACGAACCCATATAAGGCCTCCGACAAAAAACGATATATCGCACACTGATCACTAAATCGGCACAACTCAAAATTTTGAATTTCTCGGGCAAACAGCCAATAACTCTCGACGCCTGTAAAAATAATTTCTTTTCTTTTATATTATTCCTAAATAGCTGCAAAATCAATAAATATAAACGCTAATTTTCCAGTTGTTCCTTTTGTTGCAGTAAAATGTTGACAAACATGAAAAAAGTGATTGAAAAAATGTTGAATTGTGCCGGTTTATTGATTAGTGTGCGATATGTAGGTATAATTATTTTTAAAGCCTTAAAAACAGTTTAATCCAAAAAAAAAAAATTTTTTTCTCGCCGCTTTTTTGATGTCTCATTCAGTAAAGGGTTAATAAAAGCCATTAATAGCGAAAAAAAATATTTTCGCAATCATTTAATATTTCATGCAATAGAGGGTTAAGATTATTTATTTTAAAAATCATCTCTATTTCAAACAGTTAAATACAACCCTATCCAATTGCTTGATATGATCACATCTCATCGGTGCTGCCAGCTTTTGAATTTGAAAACGCACTAAATGTATTTAAAAAAAAAACGCAAATTAATAAATAGATAATGCCGAGCAAAAAATAAACAAACAAAAATTTGTCCCCAATGTATTAAGAATTCAAGAATGTACAAAATATTCTCTTATATGTGTATATAGCTATGTACATTTGCACAAGAATAGCAAATTACATAAAGATTATTTATTCAAAAAGAACTTATATGGGCGAAATCTATAATATCAGAACTTTCATCAGTTTCTATTGCCATAAGACAGTCTTAATATAAAATCCCTACACTTTGTATAGCTCTTTCATTGAATTGTTACAAAGTCGATGGGAGCAGTTTTTTTCATTTGAAAAATAAGAAAAGCGCCAACAAAAGCATTAGTGCTTCAAGCACAAATTTGGCAGCACTGCATCTGATAAGCTGTGCGCACAAAACAGCTGTTTAAAGTTTAGTGAATCGTCGAATGGATAAATTGTAGCTGAATTCTACCGGATCGTTGTTACAATCGAGTGAATTATGAAAAGGCCGGTTGAAACGGCTATCAGTACAACGTTGACAGAAGATCTGCAGTATTTTTAGAGGTTATAAATGAGTGACACTCAAGTGTGATATCGAACGAAGCTGATGAAACTTCGTACGCCAACCAAACGAACGAACATGTGTTACGAAAGCCGATGCAGCCAGCGCTGCCACTCACATTTTAGTGTTTTTTTTTTTTCGTACCAAAAAATCTATCCAAAAGTATGCTGAAAATTTTTTGTCTAATCGATTTTGCCAACTCGGTTTGAAATTTTGGAATGTCGGAGGGGGAGTAGCATAAGAAAACAAGTCGTACGCGCTGGTCGAATGAAAATCAATAAAGTTTTGTTCTTTTTTTTTTCCACAAGTTGAAGTAAAATTCAAAGTTCATACATGCTTTCGTTGGTCATTCGTCTTTTGACTGTTGATGAGAAACAACGATAATTTTGTATATAAAAACTCTACGCAATATGAAGTCGGATGCAGATTAGTAGAATGTGAAATTCGTAACGTTTTATACGAACCAACAACTTGTCGGTCGGATAGAACGTCGGTACGTCTGAGGCGAATGAATATACCGAAGAAATCGCGCAGATGATCCAAAATAACAGCAAATTGTGAACTCACGCTTTTTTCAGTATTTTGAAAATGTGTGATTTAAAATATAAGTCATTGACAACAGAAAGTAAGAACCATTTTGAAAGAAACAAAATTCAAGATGTTTTACAAATTGATATATCTATTTTCTAATGTGTCAATTCTGTTATTCGTCCTTCGCTGGCGCTACCATTCGAATTAAATCTACTGCGGCGTATTGACGCGGCGAATTTCGCTGTATTGTGGGCCAGCCCGTATAACCGTGTGCATTTTAAGCAGCGATATAAAGCGAACTTTCGCTTACGGATTTTTTTATGTTTATAGCATAATACGGAATTTACCAATCCATGTGGACAGTAATGTTTTAATGTACATATTGACAAAACGATGTCCCACAAAAATTTATCTATTTGAGAGTCAGCGTATCATTGTATCATATCATTTTGAAAGTATCCAATTCGATACAAGCGTATCCAAAATGGCAACGCTGCACGATGCCGCATTCACGAAACTTCACGTAACGGTCGAACAAACTGTTACGTAAGTGGTATTCAAGCAGGTACGCAAAATTTTCCGCCCTCGGAAATTTCGCGAGCTCGCAAATTATTTTGTATGAAAAATAGTTTATGCAACCTCGGAAATTTTGCATGCCTACTGTGATGCGCAAATTATGCGCGATATTCGCTTCGTCTTCTTTCACCACAGCAAAATTTGCACCTAGCTATTTCCGAGCCTGCTTGAATACCACTGTAGTGTCTCTAGTTGCGATGGTTCATGGTATGCTATGGGAATTATGCGATAGATCGCAAATGGAGACTGCATATAGAATGCGAGATATAGCTTACGATATTGCTTGCGATGACCTGTCGCTTTTGAGTTTATTTATGCTTTTTCTTCCTTTTCTGCAAGAACGAATTTTCCCAAAATATCGGGGTTTTTTTTTTTAATTTTTGCTCTTCGCACGGCGAAGAGAGAAAAACGCATCCCCGAACGTCCCTCGCCGTCAAACCAACTGTGTCGCTGCTGATTTGTCGCCTAATATGAAAAGCGACTTGCTCAGTATGTACAACTTTGCGCATCCCTGCATCCTTATGTGGACCGGACCGCCAATAAGAAAATTTACGGATAGTGATCGTGACAGCCAGTGGCGGATCCAGGATTTGGGAAAGGGGGGGGTCTAAAACTTTTTGCTAGAGGTAGAAAAATAATTTTTGTTTATTTTAAATAAATTTCACAGCTTCATACAATTAATTTAAAAAAATTGTTTTTGTCCACTCTTTGGCCCATATTTATGTACGAGTATGAGTTGAAGTTTTGTGCTCTGAGCTACCATCAAAATGTACTCTGAGATATTCCAAATATTAGTGTGTAGTAAAAAGAAATCCATTATTTTTGCATTAAATTGAGGGCTTTATTTAAGATAGTTAGAATGACCCGATTTAGGTCAAATATGCGCCGTTTTGTTCGATAACTTGTTGCCATTTTAAAGGTAATTTCATTATGCCTCTCTCATAGAAGCCCTCGTTCCTATTAGCAAAAAATTGAGACAGTCGAATTTCAGAAGCCTCTCTTGAAGCGAATGTTTCACCAGCAAAATTGTTCGCCATGGACAGGAACAGATGGTAATCACTTGGTGCCAGGTCCGGACTATAAGGTGGATGCAGAAGAACCTCCCAACCAAACTCCCGGAGCTTCTGGCGAGTCACTATCGATGTGTGTGGCCTGGCGTTGTCCTGATGGAACACAATTCCTCTCCTATTGGCCAAAGCTGGCCGCTTATGGGCGATTGCTTCCTTCAGACGGTCCAATTGTTGACAGTAGAGTTCCGAGTTAAGAGTTTTGCTTGGACACATTAAATAAATCTCAACCACAAAGCAAAATTCCTCTCAACCTGGTTTGGATTTTTCCCCGGGTTTAAATGAGGTTTACCAGGAATTTTTGTTAACTTTTAAGTAAAACATTTTTTTCTCGCCGTTTTTTGATGTCTCATTCAGTAAAGGGTTAATAAAAGCCATTAATAGCGAAAAAAAATATTTTCGCAATCATTTAATATTTCATGCAATAGAGGGTTAAGATTATTTATTTTAAAAATCATCTCTATTTCAAACAGTTAAATACAACCCTATCCAATTGCTTATATGATCACATCTCATCGGTGCTGCCAGCTTTTGAATTTGAAAACGCACTAAATGTATTTAAAAAAAAAACGCAAATTAATAAATAGATAATGCCGAGCAAAAAAAAACAAACAAAAATTTGTCCCCAATGTATTAAGAATTCAAAATGTACAAAATATTCTCTTATATGTTTTATAGCTATGTACATTTGCACAAGAATAGCAAATTACATAAAGATTATTTATTCAAAAAGAACTTATATGGGCGAAATCTATAATATCAGAACTTTCATCAGTTTCTATTCCATAAGACAGTCTTAATATAAAATCCCTACACTTTGTATAGCTCTTTCATTGAATTGTTACAAAGTCGATGGGAGCAGTTTTTTTCATTTGAAAAATAAGAAAAGCGCCAACAAAAGCATTAGTGCTTCAAGCACAAATTTGGCAGCACTGCATCTGATAAGCTGTGCGCACAAAACAGCTGTTTAAAGTTTAGTGAATCGTCGAATGGATAAATTGTAGCTGAATTTACCGGATCGTTGTTACAATCGGTGAATTATGAAAAGCCGGTTGAAACGGCTATCAGTACAACGTTGACAGAAGATCTGCAGTTTTTTAGAGGTTATAAATGAGTGAACTCAAGTGTGATATCGAACGAAGCTGATGAAACTTCGTACGCCAACCAAACGAACGAACATGTGTTACGAAAGCCGATGCAGCCAGCGCTGCCACTCACATTTTAGTGTTTTTTTTTTTTCGTACCAAAAAATCTATCCAAAAGTATGCTGAAAATTTTTTGTCTAATCGATTTTGCCAACTCGGTTTGAAATTTTGGAATGTCGGAGGGGGAGTAGCATAAGAAAACAAGTCGTACGCGCTGGTCGAATGAAAATCAATAAAGTTTTGTTTTTTTTTTTTCACAAGTTGAAGTAAAATTCAAAGTTCATACATGCTTTCGTTGGTCATTCGTCTTTTGACTGTTGATGAGAAACAACGATAATTTTGTATATAAAAACTCTACGCAATATGAAGTCGGATGCAGATTAGTAGAATGTGAAATTCGTAACGTTTTATACGAACCAACAACTTGTCGGTCGGATAGAACGTCGGTACGTCTGAGGGAATGAATATACCGAAGAAATCGCGCAGATGATCCAAAATAACAGCAAATTGTGAACTCACGCTTTTTTCAGTATTTTGAAAATGTGTGATTTAAAATATAAGTCATTGACAACAGAAAGTAAGAACCATTTTGAAAGAAACAAAATTCAAATTTTTTACAATTTGATATATCTATTTTCTAATGTGTCAATTCTGTTATTCGTCCTTCGCTGGCGCTACCATTCGAATTAAATCTACTGCGGCGTATTGACGCGGCGAATTTCGCTGTATTGTGGGCCAGCCCGTATAACCGTGTGCATTTTAAGCAGCGATATAAAGCGAACTTTCGCTTACGGATTTTTTTATGTTTATAGCATAATACGGAATTTACCAATCCATGTGGACAGTAATGTTTTAATGTACATATTGACAAAACGATGTCCCACAAAAATTTATCTATTTGAGAGTCAGCGTATCATTGTATCCCCAGCAAATCACGATACTTGTTTGCACTCACAATTTACAAAACATCATGTATCCCTTCAAGCCGGATACGCGTATTAATCTAGGTTATCACTAGTTTTATACACGGATTCTTTCAGTCACACGCAATGGCGAATATAGATTTATACTTGTTTATCTTGTGTACGTGTACCAGCTGTCGCACTCTGTTGAATAAAATCATTAGCATGTGTGAGTGTAGCACAATATTTCGTGAGTGTGATAGTGCAAACAGTATCGTGTTTTACAGGTACACTCACACATGCTAATGATTTCTAGTCGAGAAGTGTGAGAGCTGCTATTCGTACACAAGTTAAACAAGTATAAATCTATATTCGCCCATTTGCGTGTGAATGAAAGAATCCGTGTATTAAACTAGTGAGTAACCTAGATTAATACGCGTATGTGGCTTGCTGGGATCATATCATTTTGAAAGTATCCAATTCGATACAAGCGTATCCAAAATGGCAACGCTGCACGATGCCGCATTCACGAAACTTCACGTAACGGTCGAACAAACTGTTACGTAAGTGGTATTCAAGCAGGTACGCAAAATTTTCCGCCCTCGGAAATTTCGCGAGCTCGCAAATTATTTTGTATGAAAAATAGTTTATGCAACCTCGGAAATTTTGCATGCCTACTGTGATGCGCAAATTATGCGCGATATTCGCTTCGTCTTCTTTCACCACAGCAAAATTTGCACCTAGCTATTTCCGAGCCTGCTTGAATACCACTGTAGTGTCTCTAGTTGCGATGGTTCATGGTATGCTATGGGAATTATGCGATAGATCGCAAATGGAGACTGCATATAGAATGCGAGATATAGCTTACGATATTGCTTGCGATGACCTGTCGCTTTTGAGTTTATTTATGCTTTTTCTTCCTTTTCTGCAAGAACGAATTTTCCCAAAATATCGGGGTTTTTTTTTTTAATTTTTGCTCTTCGCACGGCGAAGAGAGAAAAACGCATCCCCGAACGTCCCTCGCCGTCAAACCAACTGTGTCGCTGCTGATTTGTCGCCTAATATGAAAAGCGACTTGCTCAGTATGTACAACTTTGCGCATCCCTGCATCCTTATGTGGACCGCCAATAAGAAAATTTACGGATAGTGATCGTGACAGCTGTTTTCAATTTGAACGGACCTTAAAAATGATGAAAGTTTTGAATAATTTGGCGCTCTGTCGTTCATATTTTGCAATATGAGGCTTTTAATTTTTCTGATAAAAGGAAAAATGAGAAAATGGAAAATCCCAATACGAAAGAAGCTGAGATCATATTTTGACTTTGACAGAGCACGGGCGATTTTGTCAGTAAACAGTCGATTTAACAATAATCGATGTTACTACGATGTTGCTATTTTTTTCAGTGCATTCCGGGTTTTGTAATACTTTTTTGCTATTTTAAAAACGTACCTCTCAGCTTAAACTTTTATTCAAAAGAAGATTCATTTAAATCGATGAATAGCTTCTTGAGAGATTTAAGAGGCTGTTTCCACTATAGCCGGATTGGTGTTTCCATTAGCATTTTGCATGTAGCATCTTTCAAATCAGCTGATTTTTGTTTACAATCGAAGAGGCGTATGTCCAGCAAACTCGCTCGCCTTCATTTTTTTCATTGAAACAAAGGAATTTAATAAATTTTATTATAATATAGAATGGGTTTCTTACATTTCTTCTTGGTTTCCACCGCCATTTTTGCTGAAAATGTCTGAAATGCTTGCTATTCACATATGTTTCAATAGATATGTGCTGTTAAAGTCGATAGATAATCGGAAAAAATCGCATTTTCTTCGCGAAGAAGATGCGGTTCAGAATACAACAACAATTGCATGTGTATTCATTCGGCATCTTTTCGCATCTTGCCAAAATGCTGAAAGATGCAAGATGCGGCTATAGTGGAAACGGCTTCTAAGAACATAAGAGCATATTTTTATTAGAGTCCGACCGAAGTCAAAATTTTCAACCGAAACCGAATATTCGGTTTTTTTAAAGATTCGGTGGCCGAACCGAAACCGAAACCGAAACTTTTCAAATCTGAGAAACAAAACGATTTTTATTGTGTGCTAGTTAGGGATTCCAAAAAATGGCCAAAATGCCAATCCCGGGATTTCGGGATTCCAAAATTTCAATCCCGGGATCCCGGGATCGGTCCCGGGATTAGGAAGAATGCTTAAAACGAATAAATTTTTAAATTTTTTTTATTTGAGCTATGTTTCACATTAACAATAATAAAAAAAAACAAAAACTTAATAACATTCCAGTTATTTGAAGCATAACAGCTGAATCAGTGATGTTAAATTCTTTTTCTGATATTCCCTACAAAGCCCCAAAAAATCACTACTTTTTCCTTTGCTTACACAAATTTTTCCCTACAAAAATCCTTACGATTTTATTTACTTATATTTGCATTATCATAGCTGAATTACAATAGTCTGGCGACTGCGTATTTTAATGGTTTAAAATACAAAAATCGATTTTCTCTCACAAATCAAATTATTTTCTAATCAGTTTTTTCGTTTACCACCAAACCCAGCTGTCAAAGTCGTGAGGGAATCGTACCTAAATTTAACAACACTGCAGCTGATCGGAGATCATTCGGCTAACTGTGAGGCTACACAAGAGATAAATGATGGCACGCTACATAAAACATGTAGTTATCGCATTTAATGTACTAAACGTACAACGTATAGATTTTTATGTCCACTAACGTATTACACCCACTTGCAACGTTATATCTTAAAGCATTTTCATCTGATTATATTTCGATATTTCTACCTCGACAGTTAAAAATAATTGCAAAAATGACCCGGGACTAACGAAGACTAATCCCGGGATTTTCGGGACTAGAAAACGTCCGGGATCCCGGGATCCCGGGATTGGAATCCCTAGTGCTAGTATATGAATTTAAAATATATACATTACTAGAGCTCGGATTTTGAATATTTTGAATTTTTTAAAATTTTTTTTGCATTTAACTGTGCTTTTTGAATATTTTATTCACTGAAGTAGGCTTTTTTTTGTTAATTTGACAATTAAAAATTTTAATAGGCATACTAAATCGAACTAATTTGGAACTTTTGACTGTGAATTTTTTGATTATTTAAAAAAAATTTTTTTTTTCATCTTTTTACATATTTAAATTCCGAGGCATATACATTACTAATGCAAAAAAAACATAACAGTATTATGTGTAAAAAAAAAAAAAACTCCGAACTCACATTGTTAAAATTAAGGCTTTTTCACTTTAAGTAGTTGTACGAAGTTTTGTTTCAAGTCTTTTGGTATTTCCATAACAGTATGTATGTATGTATGTTGCAGTGGAGTTTTTGAAAAACAAGTGCTAGGCTTGGAACGTTACACTCCGTTTCGCCTGGGTCGGAAATCGATCCTCGGACCCTGGGATCAACAGCATAGCACGCATCTCCTACGCTATCCCAGAGCCACTCCATAACAGTAACATGAGAAAATTTTTCTATTTCAAAATATGTTTGAAAGTTTCGGTTTCGGTTTCGGCCTTTTCCGAGCTAAAACCGAACCGAAACCGAAACTGAAAATTTAGGACGATTCGGTGGCCGAACCGAAACCGAAACCGAAGGTTCGGTCGGACTCTAATTTTTATACTTAAGACTTGGCGTATGAGTGATGTGTTTTTCTACCATCCCAGTCGGAATATGTAAGGTTTATCAGCAACTTTTTCAGCAATAGCTTCTATGGGCTATTGCCGGATTCTTCGGTGAAAATTAACATTACGATGCCATAGGAAATGTAAGGTATCATTTTTCGTTCAGTTTTCGGTCCGCTATTGCTGAAATCTTGGTTTGAAAATGGTCGAAATGGTCAGCGATAGCGGCGCGGGCCGAATGGCACAAAATCGATTCTTGGAAGTGCTTGCTATTTTTCGGTCCGCTATTGCTGAAATCTTCGATTGAAAATGGTTGATATGGTAACGGATAGATACCCTGCAGTAAGTGGGACTACTCCGGGGACTACTCCCCGGAGTGACCAAAAGTCACTATGACTGGTCCCACTTAATTTACTTTTGCATGGAACGAACTGACACATTTAACATTGTGCTGTCATTGGAAAATAACTAGTCACACTTTTTTCCCATGTGGACTAGACCAGGAGTATACGCAGTTGGGTCGATTTTGGGTCAAAAATGAAGAAAAAAAACAATTTTATTTATATTTTGCAATTTTTTTAATTAGATTTTTATATATTTATTTTTTTTTAAGTATATTTATTTGTTCATATTAGTTTTTCTTCTTTTAGCTCCTTGTCTTTTTTTAATTCTTTTGCTTCGGCCGAGCCTCGAACCGGTGATCTCTGGCTCGCTAGGTGAACGCTTTAACGCACTGGGCCAAAAAGGCAAATTTAGTTTCGTGTTCAAAATGCTAACTTGAGTTAATGGTTGCTCAGATTTTCATGAAACAAGCAGTTTGCACTCAAAAAATTTTTTACTTGAAAAATAAGTTACCTATTTATTTTATATTTTTTAAATATTTAAAAAAAGAAAACAAAATTAAAATATGGATGAACAAAGTAAAAATTATTAAAAAATAAATTAAGACATAAAAATAAAAAACCGTAATTGAAAAAAACAAAAAAAAAATATCACTCACACCATGAATCGAACGCTGGCCAACGCGGGCGCCGAGCGATAGCTTCAATCACTGAGCTAAAGACGCCGTGTTGGTTTCGTGATCATAACGCGAACTTAAAGCAAAACAATAATTTTTCATACTTCGTAAGCACAAAGCATAAAAATCTTTTCAAACTCACGCTCCATAGATCTCTTTTTAACTAGACATTGTCTGGTTAAAAAGAATCTAGTCCCGCTGCAGTCACATTTCATACAAAAAACTAGCGTCATTTTAACTAGTCACGTTAGGTCCATACCGTGGTCTAGGGACTTTGTGGAAATTAACCTCAGAATTACTGCAGGGTAACTACTCCTTCGTTTGAAAATGTACATTAAATTCTAATATGTGAATTCCACAATGAATAAAATATCATCGTATCGCAAGAATTCTCCGTAGAGAGGATACAGAAAAAAAAAACTTAAAACAACTCAACAAGTTATAAAGTTTAAAAAACAAAATAGTTTAATTATGCTATTATGGTTTAACTGTGCCGTTTGTGCCTTCCAAAGTTGTTTTTCGTTTTAAGCTTTCCCGCTTGTATAGCCTGCCTTTGCCCAGTCGGAAAGCTTTTCTCATGGCATCGGAATGAGACTTCTGGGTATATCCCTCTTTTTTACAGGCTTCTAAAGTACAAAAAAATTATTGTCATATATATAAAATTCAGATTATTTAAATTGTAATTTACCGAAGATAGCTTCATCGAAATTTTTGAAATCCTTAAATGCGATTTTGCCTTTAACGCCATCATAGTTAATCCTTTTTTGTTTATTAATATATTTGTTTTATTAATTTCTTTTTAATATTTCACAATGAGGCACAATTCCGATCGTAACTTCACAACTGTCGCACTTCAAATGACCAATTTCAGTTTAAAATGAAAACTAAAATTAAAATTCCTTGGAAATTCAAAAAAAAAACCTTTTCAATACTGCCCTAAAAAATTCGAAAATTCTACTTGTGTTTTTTTTTTCTTCTAGTTTCATTGGTTCATTAGAAAAAATTCATGAGTAGTAAGGCAAAAATTCAGCGAAAGCGGACCGAGAAGTTTTTTTGTCAGAAAAACGATTGACTACTTCAAAAACTTCTCGGTCCGCTATAGCCGAATTTGTTCCTTACTACTCATGATACAAGGAAACAAGATAGCGCCACTTCAGCCCGATGATGTCACAAACACAAAACAAGAGCTTCGTTGTTGTTGTTTTGCATGTTAAGCCCAACGTCACAACTATACTTTAGCATTGGAAACAACAACAATGCGAATGCTTTAAAATAGCGGTACCCGAAGTGGCGCTATCTTGCTCTCTTTGTATCATGCTTACTACTCATGAATATTTTCGACCTTACATTTTTCACTTATGCCATCAATGAATTCATATAAGAACAAATTCATGCAAGAACGAATTGCCTACTGGGATATTGCACACATTTGTACTGGATATCAATACTGAGAGCACCTATGTGCACTTGAACTTTTTTCAATATCACACTGTTCCGCCATCCGATTTGAATATTTTTTTCTTTCAAATGAAAGTAAACACTAGGGGCTATTTTTTAAAATAATTTATAGAGCGGCGCGAAACTGGGAGTAGACTGAAAAAAAAAAGTTAAAATTTTCTTTTTAATTTTGTGAAAAATTTTTCTTGAGTGTAAAAATTTAAAAATTTTTTTTAGTTTCTCCGTTTTATTACCTAACATAATCTTTTTAGTTCGTCGTTCTATCTCAATTGGGTGTTGAGGAATTTAATTTTGAAAAAAGGCTTACCAAAAAAGTATTTTCAAGGATATCTCAAGGACGATTGAAAATATAACAGTGTTTTTAGATGGCACCTATCGAAAAATCAACAAAATTTAAAAATTCCTTTCAGGGAGCCGCATGCATGCCTTTGCTCAACCGGCCAGAGCCTTTTCACAAAGTAAAAACAAAATTCAAAGAATATAAAAGAATGGATGATTTTCGTAAATTCCATACGCAAGTGTAAAGAAGAAGACCATGGAGCAAGCGTTAGATAAAACTAAATAATTTCACAATTCATTAGAAAACTATGACACTGAAGAATTAACATATATTTTATACAATTCATGAGACGTAATGGCATACTGCAGCATAGGATGAGAAACGATACGGCGTAAATCAAAATTTTTCAACAAATTCAGCAACAATTCACACCGAAATCTACAGATCTAAATCGCATGATGTCTGTTTCTTCTACTTTACAGGAGACAGCATAACATTATGGCAGCCAGTTTCACTACAGCGACTTCCCCAACTGGAGCAGCATCGACTGACAGCATTTCCCAACAAACGGATAGCACCCGCATGACCACTGCCAACGTCAGTCATCATAATCAACAAAACAAAGCGGAGCGACAAACAGCAACAGCAACAGAAACAACAAAAAAGCGCCCAGTCAACAGCAGCAGGAGCAGCAGCAACAGCAATGGCCACCGCAACGCTCCACGAGCTGCTGGCGCTGCCGGCTGATATGGAATTGAGCCAAATTGAGTTGATCTATCGAGCAGAGGGTAATGCAAATTTGGTTCTTGCATTGCCGCAATTTAAAAAAGTTTTGCGTTTGCCAAAAACTTCCATCATTGCCGCCCTCGTAGCTGAGGAGGAAAAGCCAAAACCGCCAGTCGAAAGTAGTGACTGCAATTTAAAATCACCACAAGCGCAATCCGAGTTGCTGGAAAAGCAAAAGCCACATAAACAAGCCGAAAAAGCTTCCGTTACGACAGAGCGCGAAAGTCAGTCAGGAGGTTTGTGCCACTACTGGTCGATGTTGCCCTTTCCCTTTCTTTCGCTTTGTGTTTCTGTTTCTGTTTCTGGTTCTCTTTATGTTTCTGTTACTGTTTCTGCTGCCGGGTTTTCTTCTGTGCAATTGTTGCCTGCTAGCAAGGATGCTGGACTGTGGACTTTGTACCGTAGAATCCAATTGCCAATTTTTAGCTTCTTTTTTTTTTTTTTTTTGCTTTGATTTCCTTTAATTTTGCTATCTACATATATATATGTATATGTATATCTATATGAGCTTCTGTTTTCTTTTGCTTTCACTGCTCCGTTTTCGTACAGATGACTTGACAATGAAGGATTCTGTTACATACATTCAGATCCTACGACAACTGCTCGGCCACGTTATGTACTTGAAGCGGATATCTGCAGGATACACAAGGAAACCGATAGAAAGTGGATAAATAAACACATCAGAGCGGCGAGGCCGGGTAAGCAGCAAGTGCCACTTTCTGTTTTCATTTCAATTGTAACTTCAAGTTTTTCGAAAATTTGCAAACAAGCTTTTAAATATCTATGAAAGATCTCCTTTCATTTTAAGGAGGATTGTTTAGAAATTAACTTTATTTAGCCTTTAAAATGAAAAAGTATTATTTCCATGGAATAACGCACAGAAAAAATAAGTCAATTTTTTTTAAATGTAGAAAATTATTGAAAAAAAATTTTGGGATAAAGAATCGTGTTAAAAAAAATTGAGATAATCAGAATTTTTGTATAAACAAGCATTTAGGTAAAAATTTATGATTTTAAGAATATGCTAAAAATTTTCCGAAATTACTTAAATATGGTAATTAATTGTTTTAAATTTTTTTACTTTGCTTTTTGTACTTTCATAGAAATTTTGTTTTTTTACCATGATTTTTAAACTTTTAATGGAACCTATTACTCGAGGAATGAGCAATGAGATAATTTTCACTATTTCCAGTGTTACTAAAATATACATGAAATAGGTAGCACTTTTTTGGGATTAACTGTTGCAAACAAAAAAGATGTATTTTTGTGAAAATTGACAAATTTAGTAAGATAAAACAAAATATTTATCTATAAACCATGGATAGAAGGCATCTTAAAACGTTTGAATTTTAAGATAATATGCTAAGATTAAAACGTTGATATGTTATAAAAATTTAAAAAAAAATACTTTTTAAATGCTAAATCCTGAATTTTGTTAATCAAATTCAGTGTTCGAAATAGTGCAAACGAAATAAAATAACAAATAAATTTTACCAAAAAATTTATGAATAACGAAATAAATACTCTAGTCCAATTGAAAAAAAATCAATTATTACCAAACTTCAATCTTGTTTACTTCAAATTACAGGTAACATTGTTGTCTTTTTGTCTGGCGAAAAAGCTAAGAACACAAAGTTATGTAAATTTTGGAAAAACAAATGAGTTTTGGATAAAGATTAGATTTTTTCAATTGGACTAGAGTATTTTATTTCGATCTCGAACTAATTTTTTAAAAATAATTTTTATTAATTTCGAGGTTTGCTTTTCGAACACTGAATTTCTCTATCAGGCATTGAAGTTAAGGCATTAAAAAGAATTTTGTCCTAATCAAAAAATTTGTTTTGTAATAATATCAATGGAAGATTTTTTCGATATAATTTTCAACATTATCCGGTTACTCTTGAATAATTTATGCGGGACGAAGTACAGATTAATTAATTTTGCTATTTTTTATTTTCAAAAAACCATTGATATTTGGAAAATTTTCCACTGACGTTTCTATTTGTTAAAAATACTATCTCGAAAACTAAGAATTTATTGCTTTCTTCTAAAGGAAGTCTAAAAACATAGCAAATTTCCAAACATTTGATATTAAAATAAGGAATTTTCATCTATATACAGTGGCGAGCAGAAGTGAGCACATGTTGGTGTCTTCAACTGTTTTCATCCTTATATCTCCGGTGTTAATAAAGATATCCTAGTGAAATTTTCGGCGTATGTACTTTAATTATTTTGGAATATAAACAGTTAGACGAAAACGAAGTAAAGGTTGTAGGGTTTTGCTCGTTTGGAAAAATTTACTAACGATTTAGATTAAATAGGAAGCAAGCGGAAAAAATTATATATATTAGTAGATGACGCATTGGGAGAATAGTAAAGGACTCCAAAACATAGATCTCACATCTTTCCGATAACCTTATGGCTGCAGAGGCATCGTTTAAAGACGGGTTTGGATATGTTATAAAAAATAATTAAAAAAAAAAAAAATAGATATCTATAAAACTAAAACAATTTTTGTATGTTTCTCAGTAAATAGTAAGCCCATTGATTATTTGGAAAAGTTTTCACACTGACCGGTTACCTAGTTTGTTTAAAAAGTACGTGCAGTCTACGAAACACATAACAATTTATTGCTTTCTTCTAAAGAAAGTGCCAACAAAAACTACTACAACAACAAAATTTCCAAAAATTTGGATATTAAGAATAAAGGATACTTTTTCCAATCTAAAGTTTTAAAATTGACCTCGATCGGTGAATATAAGGTGAAAACAGTTGAAGAACCCACCATGTGCTCACTTCTGCTCGCCACTCGCTGTACACGAGTAATAAAAAAGCAAAATAATTCTAAATCATAATTTTGTAGAGCAATATTTTCTAAAAAGCATTTGGGAAGCTAATCATTTGAATTAAGTGGTTGTGTACACTTTCCTCAGTCCGTGAACTATGGCAAATTTATGTACATATGTATAAACGTAAGTTCAGGCATCGCCAAAAAAGTTTTTTTGCTATTAATCCGAAAGCAGCATTCTTTGTTAAAGACATCGTCATTCGCTTTCGGCTATTAAACTTTAGACACCTACGATTTTTATAAAAATACCTTTAAAGAGAGTTTCCCATGCCTTCTTGAAGGAGCGACTGATCAATTTTCATCGCAAGAGAGAATCTTGTGGGAGCTTTGATTTATTATAAACGAAGAACTTCGTTTTTTTTTTTTTTTCGAAGTAATGCGAAAACAGTTCCGGGGAGGAATAAATCCATGCAGAGGAAAGGGGTATGGTGGTTTGGCCGGTAGGAGTCCGGCACACCGGTATGGCGACGTCCTTACTGATGGTCCATGATGGATTCTACACGCCCCACCCGCGAAAAAAAAAAAAAGAAATTCTGTTCGATGGTTTAATTTATTCTTTCGGACTCCACTAGGTGCGTTTGCCAGCTCTCTGTTCTAGACTTCTTCTATGCAATGCAATGTTAATAAAGATACTTTACAGCATTGGATGGCAACTTAAAAGGGAGTAGTCCTGGTATATTTGTGACTAGCCGGAGAGCAGTTGGCATTACTGCAGGGGCTTCATATTCAATAATTGGCAGAGTTTGTTCGTGTGTGACAGTTTTATAGTACATTTCAAAGTATTTCTTCATAAATAAGTGGGTGGGTCGTCGTTGGTGTCAACTTTCTAAATAAGAGGTTTAAAAAAAAAAAACTCCCGAAAAAACTTATTCAAGATAAGTTTTTTATTTCGCTCCAAAGCGAATTTTTCCATTTCTCCTTTTCAAAATTGACTTTCATCATCAACTGCCTTCAAACTTCCGTACCACATCCAATGGCGTGGTATGGCATTTCTCACTCGAACACTAAATTGAAAAGGTTGTAGTTCCGCAAAGAAAATTGTAAAAAAAAAAAAAAAAAAAAAAAAAAATTTAAAAGGGCTTCGCAACCTCCCACTTTCCTAACTGCAATCGATCATGCAACTATAAAAGTCTGCAATGCACTTTCATTTTTCAAGTTGCAACTGCCAAATGTACTAAAAATACTGAATGCCGAATCCTGAATTCTGAATGCTCAATGCTCAATGCTGAAACGCGTTGCGCCAAAGTAACATAAATTGCGCATTCATTTGCTTTTTATGAGCCGTTTTTCACAAGCTCAAAGTAAATCCGCCCCCCTTTCCGCTCCGTCGTGAGTTAGTTCCCCAGAGACTGATTAAGCATTTTTAGTGTATAACAAGGAAGCTCACAGCACTGCAATGCACGGTGGATTGAGCGGATCGTGGATTGTGGCAGGAGGTTGAAAAATTGTTTTGAAAAGCGTTTTTCGCTCCTTCTTCGGTTTTATTTTCTGCACGAATCCAGCTCTCCTTCCACCTCCACACCTCCACACCTCCCCACTCGAACCGAAAACCCGAATTTTAACTTTTCTCGTATACGCTTTAATATATATTTTTTTTACTCTTTTTATTCTCGTTCTATATCTGTGGACTTACAACAACTGCAACAACAACAACAACAACAACAACAACAATACATCACATCACACTTCATTGCATTTGATTTACAGCTCATCGTTTGGATAAAGAATTTTGTGGGCAATTTGGCTTGCTATTGCCAGATGCTACTCTATTGCCATCAATAGAAGCAGACATTTTACATTCCAATTTGCAGGTGAGTGCTCAGCGCATCATATCAAAACAAAATGGTAGACCAACAATGCAGCTCTGCAGTGAAATCTTATCCTTATATGAGTCAGTTTCTATAAGAAACCTTCATACATGGCAGTAAAGCATTATATTGCTTTTTGTTGCATGCGCGCCGAGGACACTCACGGGCATGAAGCGATGAAGCGCATGAAGCGTGACGTGGAACGTGGGGCACGGTGCATTGGGTTTCAATGGTTAAATGTATATTTCTTTTACCTATGCTTATTGCCAATATTGCCCTTCTCAACTGCCACTCCTCTGGCTCAATGTGCATATGTATATAGATACATACATACATATGTATATATAATTGGTATATACATATGTATAAACTTTTGGTGTACATACTTTAATATTTATAACATATATTTGGTGTTCCTACACGTACTTTCTTCCGGTACTTACCTTGTTTACTTTGACCATGGTCAGTGAATTCGCTCTTTGTGCAAGGCCAGGTAATAAATCATCGTGGATTTTGTTTATTATTATTTTTTTTTTTTTTATTATTTTTTTTTTTGGAGTTGGGTTATTTCTTTTTTCTTGCTGTTTAAAAACGAAACAATAAACGTGGTCCGTGTTCACGATATAGCTGGGTATAATCAGCGTAACTTTCATAATAATCCGAACAAAAATCCGTTGGAGTAGAAAACGAAGGAATTTATTCGGTAAAAAATTTAATTTTCAATTTCAAGCAGAGTAGACATAAGTTATAAAAACTAAATAGAAATTGTACTATAAAACTATAATAATGAAATATCTACCTACTGAAATTATCTCGTCGTTCGCTCATCAGTTAGCTAGTTTATTTTATTCAACGACCTTTATTATTATTTATTATTGGTAAAAAGCTCCAAGCGTCGTCCGTCCGTGGCACTGCGTCTGTTAAGAGTATTATGTGCCAAACCCGTTATTTCACCTAGAGTATTCTTGATACTCCAGTAGTGCCTTGAAAGATTTTCAATTTTTCTATATCAATTTCCGGCTGTTCGGTGTGTTTCGTTGCCCATTGTAGATCTTCTTTGTCTATGTAGCGCAGGACATTCTGCCAGTATATCGTTACCTTCATGTAGAAAGGCCCCAACTAACATTTTTTCCTAAATTCACTTTTTTGCATATTTCGATATACCGCTCCCAAATACACCATAATAAAAGGTTCTTAGATCAAAAATAACGGATATATAATCATTTAAAAAAGAAGCCCTAACTGACTTCTATTGTGGTAGCTAAATTTCACAATTTTGGACCCACTAAGTTGAACTTTGGAATAGAGCTTACTGCTGTGCCCCAAAATTGGAATATATTTTGGTTTTTTTATTTGGTTTTAATGAAGTTTTTTTTTCTCTCTCCTGTAAAATTCTCAATTTGTTAGTTAGGGCCTTTCTACATTAAGGTAACGATATGTAAAGAGGTTTCTTTCACTTCCAGCAGAATCTACACTCTTTGCTGTTGGTAAGTCGCAATCTCAAGTCCCAATCGACCTTTAGAAAGATATTTAAAAAAAATCAGATCGAAGACCAGAAATAATGGATATTTATAATAGAAACTATTTTAGCAACTTTAAAGCCAACAGTTTTTTTTTATTCAATTCTATTCATTGTTCTTTGTTTCGTAGCATTCCTGCTAGCGCTTTTTTTCGACTTCGGCTATTTTGTACGTTTTTCCCAATCATTGACCAATTTGGCAACTGAGAGCAGTGCAAGTCCGGGGCTACAATTTTGTAATATTTCATTTTTATGCACGCTATTTACGATTTCGAAATTTTCTTTGCAATTGATTCCTTTATATGTTCTGCATTGCTTTTTTCGTTTTTCTTTTTTTTTTTCGTGTTTTCATGATTCATTTCTTCTTATTTTTTGTTTTCTGTGTGCTTTGTTTACAACATCAATGCTGCATAAACAAAATGCTGCTGGAAAAATAAACGAAACGAATGGCCAAACGAAACTCCACACAGCCAGGAGCAAAGGTAAACGAAAATACGTACGCCATCGAAATAAAACCGAAACAAGGTTGGCAACTCTCACCAAATCCGAATGCCAGTTGTAGTCAAAGTAGCAACATCGCAACTAGTCATTTGGATACCAAGGATTTATGCGATATAGAACCAAAAACGGCTCCACTCTCATCGACCTCGTCAACCCCAGCGCCATCGCCATCGCCATCACCATCACCATCACCCACTCCCAAACTCACACCATCAGCAAGAGCAACAGCAAGAGCAACGTCACAACCAACATTACCAATATCAACTCCCACAGCGGCCGAAGTAGCAAGAACAATGGTCGTCAGGTGTCGCTATTGTGCAATGCAATTTTTAAAGGTAACCGAATCACCGCTGAATATAGCACGAAAAACAAATAAATTCCGCTGATGCTGAGTTTTAAAAGTTTGTTGTGTCCATTTGGACGCTATTCCTTGGCTATGAAGTAGCAACAAAACCGTTTACAAGAATTATATGCTGCTCCTGGAGAGCAAAACACAACAAAACGAAACAAACAAACAAAAACAAAGACGGTTTTAACGAATTTTTCGAGATTTTTGGTGCGCTCTAATGTATATATTGTGCACTATGAATATGTACTTATACGTATGTGCATGTTTTTGTGTAGGTATACCTACGAGTAGGTATTTATTTTCATTGTGTTTGTTCTTTGCTTTATTTCCAGCTGAAAAATCGTAAAATTTCGCATATGAATACATATTGTCCGCTTGAACTATTCTCCGGGTGAGTTATAAACTATGTTCCTTTCGAATGAAGTCAATTACTTTGTTGGATTTATTTTGCCACTCTTTTCATTTGTTCCGTACAGACTTTTACAACGATTTATTCAAGATTTATTAAACGGCTCTCCATTGAAAGATTCCATTTCTTTTTCATTTGAATGTTTCATATTCAAAAAAAGAATAAATTTCGATTGGAAATTCTTCTTTAGCGTATATCTTTGTCATTTTTTTTATATTTTTTTTTTTTATTACAGTGTACCTTCTCTTATACGGACACCTAGGATACCGAAAAATATGTCCGCTTAACAGAGGTGTCCGCTAAAGAGGAAACTATTTGAGAAGCATTAATACTAGACCATTCCCAAAAAGTGTCCGTTTAAGAGGGGTGTCCGCCTAAGATTAGTGTCCGCAGAGAGAGAGAGAGAGAGAGAGAGAGAGAGAGAGAGAGAGAGAGAGAGAGAGAGAGAGAGAGAGAGAGAGAGAGAGAGGAGAGAGAGAGAGAAGAGAGAGAGAGAGAGAGAGAGAGAGAGAGAGAGAGAGTACATTGTATTTGCAATCATATACCAGAGAGGTTTCTTTTTAACGATCTACAAGAGAAATAACGAAGATACAGTCGAAACTCTCTGCAACGAACTCTTCTATAACAAATTTCTCTCTATAGCGAATCTTCTCATGGCTTTTTAGCCAGATTTTTAGTGCCTCTTTTTCTCCTTATAACGATTTCTCTCTATAAAGAAATTTTTCACGGTCCCTTGAAATTCGTTATAGACAGTTTCGACTGTAAATCAATTAAAATGTAGGACTTTTATACGGATAACTTCTGCCGAGCTTGGATTCGGACAGTTTCAAGAATCGAGGATGCAGTGGATAGAAGGAAATGGTGAAAAAATTCAAAACATGCGGACCCCGGTATAAGCCGGGAAAGAACACGCTAGAAGAAGAAGAAGAATTACGAAAGTGACACAAAATTAATGTTTGTGGGCGTGGTAGTGGTAGTGGGCGGGCCACATAAATTTTTTTCCTACACCTTTCATTCGCCTTGGTCAACCTATGTTGAACGAATTTGAAGCTTCTAAGCCTTTTACTTCGGAAGTTACGATAAACCCCTATTTGTGGGCGTGGCTTGAGGAGGACGGCGCCCATTTTTTTTTTCTAGGATATGTCCCTTTACGTAGTTTACCAGTACACCAAATATCAATGAAATGTGTTGAGTGGTTCGCAAGTAACAAGCATTTTACTGAAAACACATTAAATTCATTTGTGGGCGGATGTCTCCCATTTTTACTTAGGATTATACTCAGGTCCCGATATACCTGTGTACCAAATTTCGACTTGGTTGGTCCAGCAGTTTCGGAGGAGATCCGACCACGGACGGACGGACAGACGGACATGTCTAAATCGATTCAGTTTTTGATCTTGATCTACGAAGCTTAGTTCTGGATGTTACAAGATTCGCACAAAACTAATATACCCTGCTTACGCTGGGTATAAAAATAATAATAAAAGGATAACCTCAAAAGGCAAATAAAGGAATTATAGATCGATTCACTTATTGTTTAAGATAAAATACCTCCAAGGACTAATATAGTCTATGCTAGAGATTACATCAAAAAGGCTATTCCAAATGCAAATTTTCTCCAGCCCTCCGTAAAGTGCTCGTTGTGTTTTACAGCAATAAAAGGCGGCCCTTGTTTTAATAAAACCAATTAAAAAAAAAAAAAGCAATCACCATTAAGAGCTTTCTGTCGTTTCTGTCAATCTTAAACAAAAACCCAAGATTCATACATACGTCCTATCATTGAAAGCCATAACAAGTCAAAGTAAATTGTTAGTTCGTTCCTATTCCACACCGACACACGCATACACAAAAACGCGCGCGCTCCGGCTTCCCTGTCGCCTCCTTCTCCTCCCCCGTGGTCTACTTTCGTCATGGCTGTCGACAGTTTTGAATGGATATGGCAGTTTTTCCTAACAAATTCTTTGCGCATTTAACATGGAACGTGCTCGATTGAGTTGACTTAGGTTGAAACACCCTTCAGAGACGCCTGCCAACACATGCGGCTCACGTACTCAGTTGTCACATTCCGTTGCTTGCAGCATCGTTTTGCATGCACAGGAGTGCCATTTCAAATCAATTAAAGAAAAAAATTGTTTTTCCTTTTTTGTTTTTTATATCTTTTTCATTTTGTTTTTCTTCCTTTTTCGCCATAAGCCTCGATTGTTGCTCGATACTTTGCTTTACTTAGAGGTGCCTCATATTTTTTTACCACTTATGGAAGTCTCCATTTGTTTTTGTTTTTGTTTTTTTTTTTTTCCCCTGAGATTTTTCTTCTTTTCTTTGATTGTGCTCTCAGAACTCATAAATTCTCGAAATACAAGTGCAATTTGTGCTATCGCACACGCAACATTTTGAAGTGCATTGTGCGTTCTTCATTTTCGCATTGCAAGTCTAAAGTCCCTACAAGCTGTTCGTTGTCTTCATTGATTCTGCAGGATCTATTCATGCAGTCTTGTTTTTTTTTTTTTACAATAAATTTTTGTTCCAGTTTTTCTTTCATTTTGTTCTTTTTTTTGTTTTTTTTTTATATTTTTTTTTTAATTTTTCCCTTATCTTCTGTGTGCATTCGTGCACGAAATTCAATTTGTTTCCCTACGGTTATTGCGTTTATTGTTTCAGTATGTTATTCCCTTTTGTTTTTCTCCAGTACTTTTCTTTCGTCCCCCATTTTGTTTCACTTTCTTCTGGTCAAGTTGTTTCCGTTTCTGATTCCGTGTCTGCCATTTCCTCTGTCTCTGTCTCTGTCTATGCTGCAGCCTCAGCTCCACATTCAGGCTCGCTTTACTACGCTTTTAAGTTCTGCGTGGACCGACCGACCGACCGACTCTCCATTTAAATATGTTTGATAAATTTTATTTCCTTTTAATTTATATTCTTGGAATTGTGCCATCTTTCTGCTGCGATGGAATCGCGTGCTCGCACTCGTTCAATAGTACACCATCCCGTATGCTCATTGCCCTGGATGAACTCTTTCGTTGTCCGCAGAATAATTTACGTGTTTTCAAGAATGGAATCCTTATTTATGGCGACCATGCGAGCTCGATTTCTTACAACCAACTACTGGAAGATGTTTTCCCCGGGTAAGTCTAAGGAACGAAATCATACGCTTAAAAATCAATTTAAAAATCTGGGCGAAAATTATGAAGAAGTCCCTTTGGCATCATTTATCGTCTTTTTCACGTCCGCTTCATTTAAAGTGTCTTAAATTGTGGAAAATTGAAAAGTTTGGCTGGCTTATTAATTCAGCATTTAACAAGAATGAATCGAAAGCTGCTCGCATCCTTTTCGGTGGAAGGACTTCAACGAACATGTAGATAATTTTAATTTCTTATTCAGGCATGCTCTAGAAATCGAATAGGTTCGAATAAAAATCGTATGCTTACGCTGGGTATAAAAGCAAAGTGCTCGTACGCCGATCCAAAAAGGCTGAGAGCCTTTTGTCTAAAGGCGGAAACAATGTTAAAATATCTTGAATTAAAACCGATGATTCCATTATGGAACTACTGCTGCAAAGGCCTGCCATAAATGCTTTCTGAGGTGTTCAAAAATATTCCGGTACATTTTCCGGGTGGAAAATTTGCCCGGTTCGGTTCGGCGGTTCGAACCGTGTTTTTTGAACTTTTGGATTGGTTCGTCAAAACGGGTTTTCTACTTCTTTGAACCGCGGTTTCGGTTCGGTTCATCGGTTCGGGAATTTCTCAAACTAAAAAAAAAATTGTTAACACGTGTGTCCACTTCGAACGCAATTTATTACGATTTAGGGTTAAAATTTGCACAATAAAAAGTTAGTGGTGGTTACCTTACTCATATTACAGATGGTATCGATACGAATTTCATAAGAATATCGACTTCGATTTTTTTTTATCAATTAGCCTATGGGAGCGACCACTGTGCATGGTGGCAGGCAAAAATGAAACCCAGAACCTTCATAAAAAAGGGGTTCGGTTTTCGGTTCGGTTCGAACATTTGTGAAATACCTCGGTTCGGTTAATGGTTCGATTCATCAGCAGATAAAAGCGGCTTTCCGGTTCAAAATCGGTTCACGTCCCTGGTCTGTATTATCAATCCAATGTCCATCTTTATCTGTTGATGTGAAAAATATTCTTCATTTCTCTTTTTCTTGACTGAAAGAAACTTGTACGTTTTGGCTTTAAATTTCTTCAATATTTTTTTGTTTTTTTTTTTTGTTTGCTCCCCAATGCGCTGTACGTACCAAATTAATATCACCTTCGTTTGGATTCGCCTCAGTAACGAATAAAGGTTTCGTTGAATCATCAAAGCTCGAATGATATTATTAGTTGGCGTGCATCTTAAATATGATTTTTATTTTCTTGAGTGCCAGTCAACCAGTCAAAACAATTCCGGAATCGGAATCGGAATCAATGCAAATCAAATTATTTTATTTTCTATTTTCCTTTTTGTCCGCTTCCATTCTCGATTCTGGCACTTTGAACGCTTTTATTGCCAATATTTAATGCATTTAATGCAATCTGGCTGCTTGTGAACGATGGAAAACCAAAAACCAAAAACCAAACCAATTCTACGCCACTACGAATGCTCCATGCAGCGATACCTTTCGAATCGTTAAGAATTTGTTGGTTGAATGTCTGCTGAGAGACTACGAGCAGTCCAGCGAAAGTATGGATGTTGGCGTCATCGGACAGCCGCATTCAAGTCAGCTACCAACGGCAGCATTAGGAATAATGCAGGCGGATCCGGATGCGGATGCGGAAACAAAAACAGAAACGCGAAGAAAGCAGAAAGCGCAGGAAACGCAGGCGGCAAAGGTGAAGACAGCGGCGGCGATAGCGACAACGACAACGACATTCGCTAGCGGAACTGCAGACACGACGGCCAAGATGTCAGTGACTGCTCGAATGCAGAGCATCAATGCGGAGATGCCATGCTTACCCGAAAATTGTGTTTTGCAGAAAATTTTGCATTTACAATTGTTGGTAAAGGTGAGTGAAAAATTGAATAAATGAATGAAAATTTTGCGAAGAGGTGCGAATCGATGGGTACGAAAGCGAAAAGCGAGAAGCAAAAAGCGAAAAACCATCAGCGACAGCTATTGCTGGCATGAACGCATATTGAGGCCAATAGAATTCAGTTTGTTAGCCTCTATTTCGCTTGATGTCCACGATGGAAAGTCAGCAAAACAATCAAAATTGAACTCACAGTTTATCTGTCGGTCCGTCTGTCTGTCTGTCTGTCTGTCTGTCTGTCTGCCTATCGATCTGTCCGCTTTATTGTTTGTCGCCTTTATCTTTCTACATTGTTTGGATGGAAGCCAAATGAAATAAAAGGTGAGATGACTAGAACTAAAAAATGCAATCAAGGAGGAAAATTAAATTCACTTGAACTAATAAAAGAAAAGATAATAAAAAAAATTCTATAAAGGATAGCAAGGACCAACTACAATAGATGCGAAAGTTCATTTTTGTATTTTATTGTTCTTCATCGTCATCATCATCGTCTCGTCATCATCATCATACAGGATTATTATTGTCACTATCGTGATCATCATATGCGATTTAAATCTCTTAGGAGTTTTCTTCTCCCCCATATTTCGAAATCATTTGATGTCTTCCTACTGATCTTCTTCCAACTTGTACTTTCTTCGAGAATATGTGCTTATCTCATTCATTGGTTGCCTGCAAACATTCAACACATCCAAGCATATCGAGCCATTCCCAATCAATTGTGCAATCCATTGAAGGTGATTCCACATGTTTGTAGTATGAATCAGACCTGTTAAATCCCGATTAAGATTAATAATCATGAATTATTGTTCTTTTTTTAATCCATAATCATTATTAATTTAACTTCTTGAAATTTTTGATTATTAATGATTGCGATTACCAAATAATCGTGAAATAATCAGGACTATTTCAGATTAATGAAAAAAATCAGAAAAAATCAAAAAATAATCAAAAAAATAATCCCGATTAATTTTAGATTATTTTTGAATATTTTTGATTTTTTTTTGATTATTTTTGATTTTTCCTAATTATTTTTGGGTTTTTAGATTTTTTTTGATTATTTTTGATTTGTTCTGATTTTTTTTTTATTAATTTTAATTATTTTCAATTTGTATTTGAATAACATCGTTTTTCCAAAGTTTCCCTATAGTCCGTGGGACCGGCACCGGACAAGTGAATTCACCGGCCACCTGTGGTTAGGACCACCCCTCGTCAAACCACCGGCAATACTTTCGAGAGGCGAATTTTACATTGCGATGTCATAGGCAAGGACATATGGGCCACTCGCTGTACTACATTTAATTATGTTCAATTACAAATTGAAAATAATTAAAATTAATAAAAAAATCAGAACAAATCAAAATTAATCAAAAAAATCAAAAAACCCAAAAATAATCAGGAAAAATCAAAAATAATCAAAAAAAAAAATCAAAAATATTCAAAAATAATCTAAAATTAATCGGGATTATTTTTTTGATTATTTTTTGATTTTTTCTGATTTTTTTCATTAATCTAAAATAATCATGATTATTTCATGATTATTTGGTAATCGCAATCATTGATTAATATAGGTCATACAAAAATAATCATTAAATAATCACTATTTCACTCATAAGAAAAAAATAATCTGATTAATTAATCATTAATTAAATAATCATTATTTAACAGGTCTGGTATGAATGTATTGCACGTAGGAATTGCTGAGATTTAAAAATTTGAAAATCACTTCCTACAATCGCGAAGGGTATTCATTTGTATTTCTGTTATTTTTTTATTTAAGCAAAACTTATCGGCTATGCGGTACTCTGGCTATGAAAATCACAAGCAAAGAACCTTCAATGCCTTAAGAAGTCTTTTAGGTAAGCAGAAACCAATCGATTTGACCAAGCTCAACTACATCGAACAATATCTTCTTGGAGCCACCGCTTTGGACTGTTCCATCATGATTAACTTTCGGGAAGTTCCATGGTCCATCAAGTAAGCGAAAATGATCACAACACCGACATTTCACTGAGCATGTTTTCAATTAATATTCCAGCTTGCCCACAAATCCGTCGCTAGTAGTTGTAGAAGATCAAAATCGTAGATTCTCAACAAAAGTGACCGCACTCGATTTGGATCCTAAGCCTGATAGCCATTTTTGCAAGTACACACAACAAACCAAGGACGCATATGAAGCGTCTTCGAAATGCTGACGAAAAAAGAAACACTAAATAAATTATATTTCCAATGAAATTGAAAAACTGCAATACTCTCTCCCCAAGTAGAAAAGACCAACTTTCGCACCAAGGGCGTAATCCAGGTGAGCCGCTTTTTTTTTTTTTTTTTTTTTTTTTTTTTTTTGTGGTTCAAAATTATAGTAGATCTAGACTGGTGGCTGGATTTTTAAGTTATTTCCTTCTGGATGGAGGGGAAGAGGGGCATGACCACATCTTTCCCCCGTCAAATACGCCCATTTCTCCTCCAACTTATCAATTCGAAGCAAAATAGAAAACGAAAACTAAAAATCTGTGATGGCTGTTTCTAACTCTTCTTAAATGCTCGGTAACATGCAATTTCCTGTTTAGGCAGCATGCAATTTTCTAATTACCTATTTCATTGTTCATAAAAGCTTTTCATCATTTTTCGGCAATCAGTGCGACTCATTGAGTTGAAGGTTGAAACATAAAGCTACAAAAAAGTGCACTTCGTCGTTTCATACAAAGAGTGCCATTAAAAGCGTTATGGCGAAGTTTTTTATTTAATTTTTTTTTTTTTTTTTGGAACAAGAAAAAGATTGTGAACATCAGCAACAGGAAAATTTAGAAGACTTTTAAAGCTCTTCAAAATTTGGTAAATGTAATTCATTTGATCAGCCTTGAACCCTATCTTAATCTTTATCAGTAAATGATTGTTTATTCGATCATGCAAGATAAATCGAAGGACAACCGCATAACTTGATCAAAGAATTTACATGTCGAGGACCTTATTCTTTCTGTTTTGAATCTTGATCAGAATAGAAAGCTGAGACGATTTATACTTTTCCGTCCGTCTGCGGTCGGGTCTCCTGCGAAACGGCTGAATTAATCAAGTTAAATTTTGATACCAAGGCACCTTGTTGGGCCCAGAGGATGATTCTGAGTGATGTATAGACACTTAGTCAATTGGTGATGTTGCTGTTTAAACATTTTCCGCATATTAAAAAAGACGAGGTGATGCGAGCGAGGAGATGAATCGATTCTGATGATTGATTAGGCATTTGTCTTTTAAAGGATATGCTGCAATAAATTTAATTTTGAGAATTCCATCGATTTACATCTAAAATAGAAATTGTTAACATGACTCAAGTTTCCCCATATATGTATGTAATGATTACATTGTAATCCATTCATTTTCCATTATTCCTATTGTATTTATAGAATTTAAACGATTGAAAGAATTTCTTTAATTTTCTGGTGACGTCATACGTCTTTGTTTTATTTCTTTGGATATGAGCATTTATGCAACTTAGAAAAGGACACAAAACATGACATTTTGACGAAATCGTTTGAGAATTTGAACAATTGTAATCCGTGCTCGTACGGACGGAAGAATGGACGTACGGACGGCGAGGCGGACGGTCGAATGGATGTACAACTAACAGGTTGGCTGATAAGTCCCCGGTCTAACAAAGAAAAACACATTTTTTTGTCAAAATTCGTTTTTATTATTCAACATAGTTCCCTTCAAGAGCGATACAACGATTATAACGACCTTCCAATTTTTTGATACCATTTTGGTAGTACTCCTTCGGTTTTGCCTCAAAATAGGCCTCAGTTTCGGCGATCACCTCTTCATTGCAGCCAAATTTTTTCCCTGCGAGCATCCTTTTGAGGTCTGAGAACAAGAAAAAGTCGCTGGGGGCCAGATCTGGAGAATACGGTGGGTGGGGAAGCAATTCGAAGCCTAATTCATGAATTTTTGCCATCGTTCTCAATGACTTGTGGCACGGTGCGTTGTCTTGGTGGAACAACACTTTTTTCTTCTTCATATGGGGCCGTTTTGCCGCGATTTCGACCTTCAAACGCTCCAATAACGACATATAATAGTCACTGTTGATGGTTTTTCCCTTCTCAAGATAATCGATAAAAATTATTCCATGCCCATCCCAAAAAACAGAGGCCATTACTTTGCCAGCGGACTTTTGAGTCTTTCCACGCTTCGGAGGCGGTTCACCGATCGCTGTCCACTCAGCCGACTGTCGATTGGGCTCAGGAGTGTAGTGATAGAGCCATGTTTCATCCATTGTCACATATCGACGCAAAAACTCGGGTGTATTGCGAGTTAACAGCTGCAAACACCGCTCAGAATCATCAACACGTTGTTGTTTTTGGTCAAATGTGAGCTCGCGCGGCACCCATTTTGCACAGAGCTTTTTCATATCTAAATATTGATGAAATGATATGACCAACACGTTCCTTTGATATCTTTAAGGCCTCTGCTATCTCGATCAACTTCATTTTACGGTCATTCAAAATCATTTTGTGAATTTTTTTGATGTTTTCGTCGGTAACCACCTCTTTCGGGCGTCCACTGCGTTCACCGTCCTCCGTGCTCATTTCACCACGCTTGAATTTTGCATACCAATCAATTATTGTTGATTTTCCTGGGGCAGAGTCCGGAAACTCATTATCAAGCCAAGTTTTTGCTTCCACTGTATTTTTTCCCTTCAGAAAACAGTATTTTATCAAAACACGAAATTCCTTTTTTTCCATTTTTTTCACAATAACAAAAGTTGCTTCACAAAAGACGCTCTATCTCACAAACTAATTGACTTACAGACGTCAAATTTTGACACGAATCATTTGAAGGTTGCCACTATATAAAAATAATATGCATTTAATACTACCGACGCCATCTATGTGTCAGACCGGGGACTTATCAGCCAACCTGTTATATAGTGAGTGAATTGTATGCATAAAAATAGCCACTGAGCTTCCGTGACCAACGTACCTACATATTCACATATTTTGTATATTCGAGAAATACTCGCCAGCACTCTGCTTCACTCGGATTATGAAATATTAGATGGCACGATGATATGCATATTTATTTAATTCCACTTTGAGAGCATATTGACCATTGGACATGAGAGTTGTCGTGTGGGCTGCTTGGACTGGACTACTTGGACTACTTGAAGATATTCAATTCAGCGAACATATGACATTCAAATCCCATTTGATTCCTATTTTACATTGCATAACACTCAAGAATGCGAGGAATTCTGCAGCACAGATTATACGGTGATATGTGATTTCCCACATTCGACCATCTGCACTCGAAGCTTTTTAAGTTTGTGTGTAGGTATAGCTTGCATTCCTGTAAATCGAAATTTTTGAAGATTATGCAGGAGCGTAGTGAGGGGTGGTAGAAGCGGGCAGCCGCCCCGGGCGCCAAGTCATATTTCAATTTTTATGAAGGTACATATTTTTATTAAGTCCGCTTGGAGGGGGCGGCATTTCCTGCATTGTGCCCCCATCGTTCCCCGGGCGCCGAAATGTCTCGCTACGCCGCTGAGATAATGGTCTCCCCATGTCATACTAAAAAACCAAAGAACAATTTAATCAAAAGTTATGGTACATAATGTGTGGAGATTTGATTGTTACTCATTTTTGACCTTTAGGTTGATAAAATATTTTTGCATTGACAAAAGCACATTGACATTAATATATTCTTGGTCTTCTTCTTGCATGCTCGGAGGCTTATATATATGTAATATGTAAATTTCTTTCCCTTTTCGGATATCCAAATTTTCAAAAGTGGGAAACACTTCTCTGCGATTTCGCACAAAATTTGCCCATTCTAAACACACGAGGAAGGGAATATGAAGAGAGCAAGAATTTCCGGCATTTTTAAGCAAAGGTCATCACGTTCTTTCCGTTATTGTCGGTTAGAACACCTCAGTTTCTACGCGGACAAAAATTTCTAAGGAAAAAATTTCCCGGGGAATATTCATTTCGAAAGGGGCTGATAAAAATAAAAGGCATTCCCAAGCAGCAAAATAGAGCGATTCGACCAGCAGCAAGTCGAATCGACCTATTTTGGTTGAAAATACCCTATTTCTGACCTATTTTCCGGCCTTAAATATGACCTAACTTAAAAGTCCATTTCGAAGGTCCAAATTACCTCTATTCTACCTATTTCATGACTTCAAAGTCGCTTCGACTTCCAAGTCGGTTTTTGGTCGAAAATAGGTAAAAAATTCCCTATTGAGTGACTTAAAATTGACTTAACTTTGAATTCCAAATTAGGTAATTTTTCAAGGCAAACAGACCAATTTTTTGACTAAAATTCGACTTTAAAGTCCGTTTGACTTATAGGGCGAAATAGGGTCAAAAGTTGACTTATTTTGTTGCATGCTTCGACTTCAAAGTCGAGCGGTCTTGATTTTTGGACTTCATAGTCGGTTTGACTTTAAAGTCGAAATAGGTCAAAATAGGTCGAGCTCCGCCATGTTTTTCGAATGGCAAATTGAGAATTATTCTTCTGCATATGTTTTTTCTTTAAGAAAAACAATTTTTTTCAAGCAATATTTATTTAATTTCCATCAATGAGAAAGCCCCTTAAAAATGAAGAAGTAGAAGGAACACTTTCACGAAAAATCTCAGCGGGCATATTTTGACTTATTAGCGCAATAATTTTAATAATCCATATTTTATTTATTTATTTCTTAAGACACACGAAGAAGAAAATCTCTCGTTCATTTCTGCTTTCGAGTAATACGAATGACTGAGTAAGATATTATGTATTTCTATCTTTCTCTGTTACTCTCTCTCTCACTTTTTTCGTTTCCTTTTACGTTCTCTTTCGTTTTACTCATAAGTCCAATTAGGTCGAAAATTGGTCATTGCGACTTCTTTTCGACTAATATTAGGTAAACGGACTTCTTTTCGCCCTGACTTTGAAGTCGAAATGCCCTATTATGACCTATTATTACCGCCAATCGACTTCCAATCTATTCCCCACTTACGTCGACTCGACGTCGAATCGACGTAATTTCGACCTATTTAGGTTAGGTCAAGTAAATATTCTGACCTAATATAGGTAAGAATTTACCAATTTTCGACCTATTTTGCTACTTGGGTTCTCAAATGAAGAAGAGGAACGCTCAAGAATTATTAAAATGCAACGAACTTCCTCCTCCGACCGTTCTTTCTATTTTCATTTCAAATATTTGAAAAATAACTTTTATTTTCAGTCCCTGAAGAAAAGACGTTTAACTTTTTCAAATACCGATTACATCTCAAGTTTCTGGATATGTATGTATTATATATCGAAATCAAAGTCAGTGGGCGCTCAGAGCTCTTAAATTTCGTAAATGTTTATTACTTGAAGAACTTATAAGTTTATTTGGTCTTCCATGCACCTTTCTATAATTTTATGAATGGACTTTCTTAATGGATTATGAGTTTCTATTTCTTTTTTAATTTTTACATTACAGAGGGTACACTGGCGGTCATGAAAACCGCACCAATGGCAACACTGCCATTTAATATGATAATTTTGGGAATTCACCGGGTTTTTTCTACATTAATAACGGGGGTTTCCCGTATTTCAGTGTTTTTGATGTGTTGACAGAGAAAATTAGGTATTCGGGAGTGATAATCTGTTGCAATTGGGTTGAGTAGCGCAAAACAGCGCAATGGGTGCAAAATATACACAATTGGACCGTGATAAAAAAAATTGCTATTGATGCGTTGGTGGCGATCGGTCTGTCATATAGGACAATTCGAAGAGAGTGGGTTGCTCACATTCTACGGTAGTGCGTTTTTTCCAAAAAAAAAAAATCCTTCAGAGGTCCTAGAGCGAAAAAAAGGGATCTGGTCCCAAACGATCAACTGACAGCAGAATAGGTGGCATAATAAAAAGGATCAGCTTAAAGGATCGCTTTAAAAGTGCGGGTAGAGCTGGAAATACAATATGGAGTGAAAATAAGTGTGGAAACAGTGCGCAGAAGTTTGCGAGAAGCCAGTTTGTATGGAAGACGTCCTGCAAAAAAGCCCATGCTGACCAAAAATATGAAAAAAGCACGTCTCGAATGGGCTGAAAAAACATAAGAACTGGACACTTCATCAATGGCGAAATGTTTTGTGGTCAGACGAAAGCAAGTTCAACTTGCAGTGCGCTGATAACTTTCCATACGTACGCCGCCGCTTTCATGGAGAGCGAAATAAGGAACATTGTATTGTGAAAACCGTCAAGTTCCCTCAAAGTCAGATGATCTGGGGATGCTTTTCTTATTACATCCGTGGTCCTTTGCACTTTCTAGATGGTACTATGAATGCCCAAAAATATGGGCAAGTTATAAAAGACTTTTTGGTCCCGGCTCTTGAAGACCATTTTTCTTACATTTCGGACGCAATTTTTCAAGACGACTCTGCGCCATGCCACCGAGCTAAATCACTAAGTAATGGCTTATATCGATTGTGTAGTCCTTGTTAACCATAAAAGGCCAAAGAGAGTGTTACCAAAAACCATATTTTTTTATACAGCTGGGAAAAGTGTTTGAAGAAATCGGAGTGTCACGCTTGACTTGGCCAGGAAACTCCCCCGACCTGAACCCAATCGAGCACTTATAGCACGTTATGAAACGTAAAGTTTCAGAACAGAAACCCCACAATAAGAAAGAGCTAATTTCAGCTTTAAAAAACGTTTGGTTTACTGTTCTTACGGAGAAAACACTTAAAGACCTTGTTGATGTCGATGCCTTCAAGGATAAAGGCCGTAATACAGGCTAGAGGAGGCGTGACATCATACTGATTTATTCTTATTTTGATTAAACGATACACTCTTAACAAATTTTTGTGCATTAAAACTAGGGATGTGCCGGATAGTGAATTTGCCGGATAACCGGATATCGGATATCCGGTAAAAAATATGTAGCCGGATACATAGTATCCGGCCGGATATCTGAAACATTTTTTCTCTGTTTGAAATTGTACTTTCGCTGGCCACAATTGAACAGATTGTCCGAAATAAATGATTTTCTGTCAACGCCGTTCATTGGTATAATATAGAGCTGGAAAACATTCGATTCCACCATTGATATTATCGATGTTTTTAAATTTCATTAAACTAAATTAATTATTTATCACAAAAAATAATAACCAAATCTAGTTTATGGTAAAAAATAGACAATCGCAATAAAAACTTGGATAATGCTTAAAATTAAAAAACAACAATCTGATTGTAAGTATCTAACTAACATCAATGTTTTTCAATTTCAAGCATTATCGAAGTTCATACTACGACCGTCTATCCTTTCCCATAAACTACTAAGTTTGTTAGGATTTAATTTAAGTTAATTTGACTTAATATATTTCGATCAATATCTATTAAAAGAAATTTAAAAACATCGATACCATCGATGATAATATCGATTGCTTTTGAGCTTTAGCATAATCAGCTGTTCTGATTTAATTTGCACGTTCAACAAAAAACAAAACTCAAAGATGGACAAATCAAAGTCTGCGGTATGTATCGGTATCCGGCCGGATAGTAGTGATATCCGGTGGGCTTGCCGGATATCTAAAAACCAGCCGGATACGCCGGATACCGGATAGTTACCGGATATCCGGCACATCCCTAATTAAAACGAATTTAACTGCTTTAAACGCTGAAAAAATATTGTTGAGCCCCATGAAATAAATTTTTGGGGGTTTTCTTACAATTTTGTCTTTACTCAAAATTAAAATGTCAGTAAAATTCAGGATTGCGAATTTTATTCCGCTACTTCGTATTCGAGTTGAACAACCCTAATAATAATTCAAAATTGGTTTTCTTTAATTAATATATGCACCATTAAAAAAATTCACGAAATTTTGAGGTGGTGCGGTTTTCATGACCGCCAGTGTATTTCCCTCTTTAGAGCGCAACTGGTTTAATTCAGAACTTAAGACTGTAATATCGAAATATGAAAATTCTGCAAGAATTTGCCCTCACTAATCGTGATATTCAACTATATTCCGACGAATCTATAAGCATCCTTTTGATATCAGTCAATAGTATTTTTTTTTTTTTTTTTTTCTGTTGACTGTTCCTCTTGCTGACGTTAAGTCGTTTCTCTTATCACTTTACTTGAGCCCCGATTCGTCCTGTGAAAATTAAAAATCAAACTCCCTTTTTTCAAGCAATTAGATTTATTGGAAAAAATTTAGATATTCTCAACGCTAAAGTTGATTTTTTGGTTATCGTTGATTTATTTCTATTGCTAAAATATAAAATATATTCATACATATAAAGATGTCATTTTATTTGTTTAAAAATTTAAGTTTGAAAAAATGGGAAAACTTGAAGTAGTGTGGATAAAAGTAATCTTGCGAATGGTTAAATTAAAAATCAAGGATATTCATACTGGCCTCGGTAACTCGATATTTCGCCACGGCTTGGTGTTTTATATTGGGTTGTTAATGTATTTTATCCCGATATATTAATAAAAACTAATTCTGAATTGGATAATAACGTTTATCCAACTACAAATCGTCGAATTGGGCCGGCGTTAATGTATTTTTTTTTTTTTTAAATCATAACCTTCGCATTTTCTCATGAGACCTTAATAAGTACATTTAATATATTTGTCTTTGCGTACGTTTCGTCGATGGCTTAAGCTTATACTTCTAAAATCAACGCAGGTGACATCCAACACATGGCTGTCATGATATCCTGCGATAACAAAAAGCTAAGAGTAAACAGTTTGTTATTAAGAATGAACCAAGAACCTTAGACTATAAGACTATATAATCAATAATTGTTTGGTCATAAGCCAAAACTGCTCAAGTTAGAACTGGAATTTGAAGCACATGTGAATTTAAACTGACATTTGAATTATAATATTAAAAACCGTAACATTTCCGTGTTGTAGTAAACTGTAAAATGAACGTAAGCAGTTTCTTTCGACCCCTGATACAATGAATGTACCTAAAAATTAATTGTGATATATACTCAGGAGAGATGAAACGAAAATCCATTTACTATGCGGCATCTGACCGGATATTGGGTAGCTATCCGGATACCGGATACTAAAATCTTTACCAACGCTCTATCACTTTAAGATGATAACTTATACTGTTGTGCGTAAAAGTAACCGCTAAAAATGACATCGAACCTAGTACAAATACAATGGACCGACCACCTAGCTTTGTCCCACACCGATTTTTCGGTATCCGGCCAACCAATGACCGTTTCATCTCTTCTTTTTAATTCTTATACATATGTATGTAAGTTTTGCTTGCACAAAAACTACAATCCTACAAATTCATACTTTTATATATTAAAAAGTAAACATTTTTCGCAGCAGAAGCTATTATGTATATATATATATATGTATATATATATATATATCAAATATTCAGAGAGAAAGCTCTCTCAACAATGCAGCTTGAATAAACCTTCTTGTCCTCTCAATTAGACGTGAATTAAGTCAAATTCAATTAATCTTTCTGGAGACTTTGGTTTTTGGAGAAATTTCCTTTGTCAATATCATGTTGCCATCCTTTATTTGTATGCGTCCTTGTTTGTTGAATGCTTCAGCTTGGCTTTTAGACAATTTGATACGTTTAAGTCTCTGTTGGCCCTGCTGCTTAGCATTGGAAACTTCAGCTGGAGAATCGGCTCTTGATGGTTTAGAAGTAGACGTAGTAGCTGTCTTTTGAGCGATCTTCTTTGTTGGATGTTCCGTTTTAATATTATCTGTAGATTTTGTTTCATTCGAACTTCTAGTTGACATTTGAATAGTGTCTTTTTTCGTTGCCAATGCCCTTTTTTGGTGTGCAGCATTCGATGCTTTGGATGACGCCACTCCATCCTTTTCCATTTTCTTCTCGGCCAATACGACAACTTTACGTTTTGTTGTTGGGTTATTCTCGCTTGCAATACATTCAACTTCTTTTAAACGTCCATCGACCGAGATTATACGACGTTTCTTCGCAGCTGGCTGATCCATTCTCCTAACATCGGTACTCAATGTAATTGTTTCTAAATCTTCACCCTTCTTCTCTTCATCGGGTATCATGAAGAACTTTAAATCTTTCTTAGAACTTAAAATGATTTGATTCAACATTTGTTTTTTCTGTAATGCAATCTTTTCAACGTTTTTGTCGTTTACATTTTCGACTTGATTCTCTTCTTCCATATCGTCAAAAAGTTTTAATTCATGTGTATTAGAAGCATCGATCTCTTCGATTGTATGTTCTTCAATAATATTAATATTAGAAATTGTCGAGTTTTCATTGCTTTTCGGCTCGACATTATAAACAGCCAAATCATTGGCGTGTTTTTCCTCGGCGTGTGCAACTAATGCGCTGGGTTCCAAGAACATTAAATCGCAAAATTCACACGCGTAAGCATCGCCTTCGACGTGTTGCTTAATGTGTACGGTTACCGCTGCCGGCGAGTCTAATTTCAAATGACAAAGTGTGCACACCAAGGACACGGTTGAATGTACTGCCGAATGATAGATGAGATCATCGCGTGTTTTGTATATTTTCTTGCATTCAGTGCATACGTGCATGCCGTTCATTTGCTTGTGCGAGCGCATATGACGCGACAGATGATGAGACAGTACATAGGATTTATTGCAGTATTTGCAAGGATACGGACGTTTTCCAGCATGTGCAGTAAGATGTCGAGCCAATTTACTTGGAGTTGGAAAACTCTGATCGCAATATTGACATGGATACGGTTGAACAGTACTATGCACAGTCTGGGGAAAGAGACGGAAGATTCGAGAGAGAGAGAGAGATTAAAGATGTTTTATTGCAATAAAATTTCAAACAAATAATAACAAAAATTAAGACATACCTCATGTCTTTCCAAGCCTTGTTTGAATGCAAAAGTTTTCTGGCAGACACGACATTTGAACGGACGATTCTTTTCATGACGTGCAGTATGCTGTTCCATTTCATCCTTGGAAAGGAATGGTTTCTCGCAGTGAACGCAAAGATATTTTGGTATTTCCGTATGGATCTTTTCATGGCGATGCAACAAAGTAGCCCGAGAGAATCCTCTCTCGCACACAACGCATTTAAATGGTCTGTTAAAATGAAAAGAGAAAGTTGCTTTCATACAATATCAACACTATAAATCAGTGATTCCGAATCTCTGATGGATGGTCCACAGCGATACTGAGGAATGGGCTGCCAATTATTCAAAACATGGACCCAAAACTATTCAAAATTTACAGAATGAAATAATTACAATCGCTTATACATTAATATTAAACTCTCAAACGATTGGTGGTCCATAGCAAAAAAAACAAAAAAAAAAAGGCATTTGATTATCCCTAGTACTAAAAAAAAGTTAAGAGCCACTGCTTTTAATAGTCACTCACTTGTCACCAGTATGACGCACTTCATGTTTCTGCAAATCGTATTTGCTGAAGAAGGATTTATCGCAATCAGGGCATTGGAATCTACGTTCGCGGCTATGATTAACCATATGGATGTCGCGTAATTGTAACAATGGAAACGAGCGATCGCAATGCGGACAAGGATAGACATCGGTAGCAATAGGCTCAGCCGTTTTAATTGAATCCTTCTGTACAATGGTGGGATTGATGACTGCAGTAACAGTTACATTGCCAGCATGGTCAAGCTTGACCTCTGGAACGCTAAGCTTGGGCTCAACAAATACATTGGCATCTTTATTCAGAATTCGCATTGACGACTTATTCAATACTTTCGGTGGTCGCTTGACTGGCACTTGCTCCTGAAACTCCTCATCGTCCTCTACATCGGCGATCAATCGTTGAACATCTTCCATTGACAAATCATCATAGCCGACTTTATTCAAAATGTTGCTGATTTCATTGTTGAGCGTTTCCTTCTTTGCAACATTCCGAACAGGAACGGGTGGCTCCGGTGCTGCAGCTGGGCTAGAGTTCAATATTTTAACGGCAGGCGCATTAGTGCTTTTCGTAGTCATATTGCTCTTTACCGTTGCTGTTGAGGGCGACGTTATTTGCGTTGCCTTTACATCGAATTTGGGAATTTTCGGTTTTGGCAATGGATTCGGCCACTCGCCTGTCAAAGGATACTGTCGCAATAAGTTGTCAGCTCTTTTACACATTTGCTTGAAACGGTAGGAATGCTCGAAAAGTGACCGACACTCGTGACAAATCCAAGACGGCATACCATCATTGGTGAAGACCTGAAAAATTTCATTAAATTCAATTCAATACATTAACAGTCTTATTCATAAATAATTCGTAAAATGGTTTATAAATCCATTTAGAAGCAGTTTCCACTACATCCGCATTTAGCATTTTTAAGCATTTTGACAAAATTCTTAAACCTAAAAATTGCTGGCAATAGTTGCCCTAATGTAAAAGGGCACAATGGAAACGAGGTCTAGCATCTTTAAAGATGCAAATGCAAAATGCGTTCTAGTGGAACTATCCCCTTAGATAAAAAGCATTATAAAGTTATAAGGGGTTTATAAAAGCGACCATTCATAAACGTTTTATGGGCCAAAATTCTTTTTAATGCCTACATTTTTGTCTCTGTCAATGGAATTCAGTTTTCATGAAGGAGCAAACCCAATTAATAACAACTTAAATTTAACAAAAAATTTATTAATAACATAGTAAAATACTCTAGTCGAATTGAAAAAAAATCAAATATTACCAAAACTCAATTTTGTTTACTCGCAAATTACAATAACATTGTTGTCTTATCTTTTCTTGTCTTGCGAAAGAAGACAACAATGTTACTGTAATTTTCGAGTAAACAAAATCGAGTTTTGGTAATATTTGATTTTTTTTTCAATTCGATTAAAGTATTCTAATATGTTATGAATAAATTTTTTGGTAAAATTAATTTGTTATTAATTTGATTTGCTCCTTCATGTACACTGAATTTCATTGAGAGAGACAAAAATTTAGGCACTAAAAAGAATTTTGAACCTTATATCTGTCAAAATAAAATGGAGAAAAATTAAATAAAACGAAATAGTAACAAAAACTGGCCAGAAAACTAAACGAACCTGAACATTTAAGAAGCAATGGCCCTTTCTATTTATACAATATTGGGCCATCTCACCACCAACCTATTTTACTTGATATGAGTGCAATCAATGGTACCTATGACACCCGGAAAGTTTCTAAATTTATGGAAACCTTCCTAAAGCTTCCTACTCCATCAGTGTTTGGTATCTTAATATAATACGTACACACGCAACTCTAGAACAGATGCGACTTGCAGTGGGTTAACGTAGCTCATGTAAAACTCCTGATTCTTGCCTATGGCCCCTATTATGAATGGCGACTGTCAACAAAGTTGATAGTTGATACTTTTTGTACGGGCTATAAAGTCGTTCGTCGCAGGTGGACGGAGTTGATACTTTTGAAATAAGTAAAGACAAGCATGGTCTACAATGTAAATAAGTTTCAACTGAGTCCACCTGCGACAAACGACTTTATAGCCCGTACAAAAAGTATCAACTATCAACTTTGTTGACAGTCGCCATTCATAATAGGGGCCTATATTCACAATACTGTTAATCGAATGAAGAGAATCCATTTTGATTCCATGATGATAGAAAATTCTTGAAATTCCGTTGATGAGATTCTTATACATCCTTAATAGAACTGTTATATTCTTATAGTGCGTTTATGAAAAACATTTTATAGGCTATCAGCATTAGAAACCTATTACAAGTTTGTATATATAATCCTTTATACATGTCAGTTGGGAGTACAGATAGAAACATATTTTTGAAGCAAGCATTTTTGGCGGTAACTTTCTCCCTGCGTACCGCAACAAGAAAAGCAACAACAAACTTGGTGTACATATGAATATTGCAACAACACTTGAGACTCACCTCAATGGATGCACACGCCATTACTTGCACTGGCAGCGGCGATAGTTGTGATATCTCCGGTCGCGTGAATATCGATGAAAGCTTCGGTTGCTGCTGCGTTAGACAAAAACGACAAATTCGTTTCTTTTTTAATTCGTTTTGCAAGTTTTCGCGATCATTTATGTCGGTTGCCATTTTTGTTGTTGTCGAGTTTACTAGTGATATGAGACGTATAGAGTACCCGACAGTGTTCATTCGATGGTTTTGCTATTCGCTGCATATTCACAGGTACTTGGTACTTTCACACATGTCTGCTGTGGAGCCATTGCTGTAGCTTACACGTACGTCAACATCGTTCAACAAAACGCCATTTTGTTGGAAAGACGCTAGCGGGCAGAGTCTCCCGGATCGATAGTACGTCGTCGTTCATATTATGCGACAAGACACAAGACACGTACTCTACCCCGAACGTCCCTCGCCAACAACCACCGTGTCGCTCGCTTGTCTTGTCGCATAATATGAACGACGACTACGCACGCGCACATAGTCGCCGTTCATGTAAGGCGACAAATCAGCAGCGACAAAGTTGGTGTCCAGGCGAGCGACGTTGGGGGAAGAGAGAAACCAACTTTTTCGCTGCTGAAATACTAGTTTTTCACATTGGTTTAGTGCTTATTCAAAAAAATATATATAAAATAAACCTTTTTGTTACAAATACAAAGACTGTGTCCGTAGATTTTTTGGTGAAAAACGTACGAGAGGCATTGGCGATACGCATTCCACTCGCTTCCCTGTACGTGTCTTACCAAAAAACATACGTGTTGCTGCGCCAAAAGTCGCCTCATCTAAATACGGTCTTTTCGAGCACATTTAATCAGTGCTGCCACCACATCTTACATAAATTATACAAAACATGTATCTTTTCGAACAAAATTATACATATAATTTTTTGAATTATACATAAAAGATACACAAGGGAAAATAAACCATTTTACAAATGGCTCAGCTAGACACATTTATTACTCTATCTCCCAAACTACTTTTGTGTCCATTTTCAAACTTGCACAGTACATTTCTAATATTTGAAGTTGAAGACAGCCCTTAGGGAGCGTCCATAAATGATGTCACGCATTTTTTGCGATTTTTAGACCCCCTCCCCCCCCCTTTGTCACAAACCTGTTACATATGAGCTAACCCCCTCCCCCCTGTGTCACGTCACAATTAATATGAAAAAACAGTATAGGCCAATTCACAATTAATGCTAATTTAAGGTTAAATATGCTAACATATTTTTTATATGGAGTTTGACATCTCAAGCCTACTTTAACACATTAAACCTTAAATTAGCTTGCACTTTGTGACACATATCACTAATTTATAAATATGATGCTATTTTTCATATAAAAAAATTAATGTAACAAAATCTTTATTTTATATTTTGTTTGTAGTAACAACGGTAACAACGTTTTCTTCCTTAGTAACAGTTTTATTTTTAAGAGCAAAAATAATTTTTGTCACTTAAAATGGAACCTCTGCGGATGAATTTAATTTACATGAAAAACATTATGAATTTGTGCAAAAAACTAATTAATTAATTTATAAATGTAATACTATTTTCATACATTTTTAAAATAATAAATTAGTTTTTTGCACAAATTCATAATGTTTTTCATGTAAACTAAATTCATCCGAGGAGTCTCAAAATAGGTGTTAAAATTTTTTTTCCCCATATATTGAATATTATCGGATCGTATAAAGATATGCCTTTTCCAATTGATTTTCAGACCCTTAAATAGGCTTCATAAATTTCAATATAATCATAGAAGATTCGTACGAATAATGTGACTAGATTTCCGTGAACATATTGAAATTTATGCAGCCTATTTTATGCAATGTTTACACGGCGATTGCCTTATACTTAGTTCATAGTACAAAAATTAACGCATTTTTTTAAACAAATTTTACTATGAAAAGTGTGACATAACATGCTTGGGGACCCCCCCTCCACCCTATGTCACAAAACTGTCACAGATGAGCTGACCCCCTCCCCCCACCAAACGTGACATCATTTATGGACGCTCCCTTAGATATAAACCGATAATTTTTCGATAAAATTTTTGTCTCACATATTGTAATTCGTCGGTCAATAAAAATAGGGCTGATAAACTACACCAGCATGCTGGCTCACCTAAAACATATCAATATATTATTAGTATGACGATGCGGTCTTATGTGCAGATTTTTTTTTTAAACCAAAAAGCAAATATTTGAAAAACAGCAATTCGCCTTAATTATACATAAATTGTTTGAAAAACAAATTATACATTGAAGATACAGAAGCAGGCGAAAAGATACAGATTCCCAGCCGGACATTATCGCATGCATGAAAAAATCATTACTGCAGAAGAAGTGAAGCACTCATATGTAAAGAGGGAAATTGGTGCTTTTTCGAATGATCTTCTAGTGAAAATATCACAGAAGCAAGAGCGCGTTGCAACATATGAAACAGAAATGAAATTTTCATTTGAAAGATGATTGTATACTCCTATTTTCAATGAAGATCCTATGAAATTTTCATGACAAGATGTTTTTCAATCTGTGTGCTACAATTCTCAAAAGTTTTATATTTTTTTTGTACTTAAGATGTTTTAAGAATTGAAACTCTTAAGTCTTTCCAAAGGCGATAATGTGTCACAATCACGAAGTGACGAAATATGGCAATATCCGCCAATTTTTTTTTAAATATTCTTTTTCTTCTCCTCTCAGATCCCCACGGCATATACTATTATTTCAAATGTGTTTTTCCAAATGATATTTTCATTCATGTTAGCAGCATATACTATATTTTCAAATGAAACAATCATGCACGTTTGATCCATTTAAACCAGCCAGCATGTACTTTTTGCACAAATGAAGTTTTCATGCGGACCAGGTTCATACACGCATTAACCGAATGAATAACATATGAGTTTTGAAGTACTGAAAATAGCGGTCATCTCCTAACGAAATTCATTAGAAGTAAGGGTTAGTAATGCGAGTAGTCGCAGCATAAATGTTCACCACTTCGGAAGTACTGCAGAAGTAGTGAAATTTCCGGCTGGGTTTCGATAATTATCCGCAAAGTGGCAACACTGCATTAGTGCTTTTGCAAATTCGAAAGTTGGCAGCACTGGTCCACATAAAACGAAATGACTTTCAACAGAACTTTCTCATTCGCATTTCAAGTTCTACACGTGTTGAGGAAGGCGGAAAGTTTTCGTACAGTCGCTCGCTTTCAAAGCCGCAAATATTCGCAAAGCGTAAAGGTTTCGGAAATAAGGCTCAATAAAAATATAAATCATTTCAAAATGTCGAAAGAATACACTACAATCGAGAAAGGAGCTCCAAATTCCACTAACTACAGTGTTTACTTTAGTAAGATGAATAATAAATATTGTAGCGATAAGGATTTAGCTTAAGTCGGCTTAACCAAAAACAAGTTAGATTGCTATTTATCTTATTGTAAGTATTTGTATGTTTTACTGGAACCCTTGGGCTCTCTAATATTCCTATGAATGAAGTTTTTGTTGAAAATTAACATCGGAAAACAAAGCAATTCAAAATTTCAAAACGAGTTTCTCAGACCATCCAGTTTCGACTTAAGCAGTTATTCTTTATTGCCATAGATTAGTCTAATGACAAGTTTAATTAATTAAGTCAATCAACGTCGAAAGATAAAGTCTAAGAAGTATCTTTATGTGTACAGTGTACTCTCTCCTTGACACTCCTCTTAAACGGACACGTTTTGGCAATGCTCTAGTGCTCTTATCAAATAGTTTCCTTTAAGTGGACACCTCTGTTAAGCGGACTCATTTTTGGTCCCGTAGGTGTCCGCTTAAGAGAGAGTACACTGTATTATGTAATTAATTTTTTTTTTTTTTTTAATATTTTTTTAAGAAACGATTGAAAGCATTGCATTTCTTTTTTGCATGTGTTACTAATTGCAGTTTCTAACTTTCGAACAAACAAATTTAGAAAATTTTCCGATCTATCATGTTTTCCCCAAAATTTCACTATTCATAAGTAACGTATTTCCAAATTTATCGCGCCAAACTAGTGAAAGATATTGTGGAATTTGTACCGTAGGAAGAGGCGATACAGGAATAGGTTTGGGGTTTGTTTCTAATTTTTCCGAAACGCAAGACTCACTGTGAAGCTTTGTGATTTTATTCTAGCAATTTGCTAGGTGAGCAAGGGTTATCAAATTTTCGTGTTTAGAGAATCTACGGTGCAATCTTCAATGATGATCCGAAATTAAATACGAAAAGGAATTCGGATTGCCAAATACACTAAATGATCTGTAAAAATATTGATTTCAATAGTGAAATATCGTCTCATCGAATCCATACTTTTCCTTTAGAAAATGCAAATGGAGTCCCGATTTCACCATTGCATGACATTCCACTTTACGCAAATTCGGAGAAAACTCTTTTCAACATGGTCGTAGAAGTGCCCCGTTGGACAAACGCAAAGATGGAGGTAAATTCAAACAATTGACATTCATCAATCATAGTTTGCGTGATATAGACGGTTGACATTCGAAGATGATTAAATTGCGTGTACAAAATTATTTCGATTTCCCTTAGATCTGTTTGAAGGAGCCATTGAATCCAATCAAGCAGGACGTAAAGAAGGGTAGATTGCGTTTCGTCGCGAATTGTTTCCCACACAAGGGTTACATTTGGAATTATGGTGCTCTTCCACAAACGTGGGAGAATCCCGAACATGTTGAACCCTTCACCGGCTTCAAGGGTGATAATGATCCAATCGATGTAATTGAAATTGGCTATCGTGTTGCCAAGCGCGGTGAAGTGCTTCAAGTTAAAGTCCTTGGCTGCATTGCTCTTGTCGATGAAGGTGAAACCGATTGGAAAATAATTGCCATCGATGTTAATGATCCGTTGGCTGAGAAACTAGAAGATGTCACCGATGTTGATAAGTATTTCCCAGGATTGTTGCGTGCAACTGTTGAATGGTTCAAAATATATAAAATTCCCGAAGGTAAACCCGAAAACCAATTTGCCTTTAACGGTGACGCGAAAAATGCTGCATTTGCTAAAAATATTATAATGGACACAAATAAGTTTTGGCAGCGATTGATTGGCAAAACTCTGAAAAGTGATGTCATTTCTCGGTAAGATGTAGTGGATAACAAAAGTTTGCATATTTGGCGCTGTGTTTATCATATATCGAGGAGAGTTCGTTTGAGCTTCAAATTTAAAAGGATTTCAGTCAGCGACAAAAGATCATCTCAATTCTTTGCGAATAGGCTTTTTACATCCAATACTTCAAATATTTGACTACGGCAATTTATAAAGCCAACTAAGCGCACAATTAATTTTTTAGAAGTTTTTTTTTGTTTTGTTTTTTTTTTTTTTTACTGATTTCTTTCACTTTTCTATTGCAAACAGTGCCAACACAACGATTGCAGATTCCGCTGACATAATAAATGTCGATGACGCTAACAAGATCATCGAAGAAGCTCCCAATGATGGCAATGTCGAGGAAATCGATGAGTCAGGTGAGGAATTTTCCTTTAAACATCGCTTATAGTACACCGCTCCTCGTACTGCATGCACTCCTTTGCTTTGCTTGCTTGATTTCATATATAGCCAAATTGTATACTGTATATTTTGTAGTTCTTACAACAGTTGTTAATATTCCATCTTGTCTACACCCCTTTGTATGGTAAAAACGTTCCTAATGTTTTTTTATTTTTTCCACTGCTTCAACCTTAAATCCTAACTTTAAATTGAAATGTACAAATCCTTATGCTCTAATCGTTAAAGTCGTTGAAAATAAAATAAAATTAATTTATTCTCAATTAATATTTTCTATACTTTCAGTTGATAGATGGCATTTCGTTCACTTGAAGTAAACAAATTTTGCATGTTTTGGTCCACTATAAAATATTGTTCCGACATAGATACAATTCCATAAACGAAACACCACGATTTGCCTAACTTTCTTGCGATGCAAGACAAATTGATCTTACAAATAAAATTTATGATAAATTTTTAAAAACCTTCAAAGATAAGCATATTGTTTTTTGGTTGGCGGTGATAATCGTCGAATGCGGCTTTTAACAAGGTAAGATCTGCATTTAAATTCTAAACTTCGATTCTATCAATTCGATTTCGCCCTCGAATACTTATTTAGCAAATATAAAGCACAAATATCGAACTTCAAAGAAAATAACCTCAGATTTCAGTTTGAAAAAAAAATCGAATCAGAGCGCACACGTTCTCTCCTGAGCTACGACAAGCTCTGAACAAACCGTTTATTATTAGTAAAGAACTGGCAATTCCCTCATTTATTTATGCTAAGCAAAAGGATTTTATAAATGATCTTTTTTTAATATTTGTACACAATTTCTAAGTAAATTTGGAAGCTAATTTTCATTTTAGTCATTCTTCATATATTAGTATTATGTAATATGTATGTACTAGTGTTGCAACGATTGTCAATTTCTGGCATTCGCGAATGTCCTTCAAGATTCCTGAAAGCGAATGCAAATATGGAGCTTTTTTTTATTTCCAGCGGGGTCTGGACATTGATTCTGAATCGCTTATCACGGAAAGTTTAAGATTTCATCAAAGTTAAAAATTTTTCCCCATCCGTGGGTCATTATTTCTATTTTTGGACTATCAAAGCGATATTTCCAATGCATCATTATTGGTGGTTTTGGTGTTAAAGCACCTGCGTTTTAATCCGCGTTTCAATCTTCTGTCAAAAGACACGTGATGATTCGCGAATATGCGTTGCAACACTAGTGTGTACGCACTCTGCCAAAAGCATGTTCCCTGCGCTCGAACGGTGTCATGTGACCGAATTCTTTGCTAGGTGCGCGAGCAACATATTTTCGAAGCAGTGTCGTCTTACCGTTCGGAATCGCCACAGGCAGGATTTCATTTTGATTACTTGGCAAAATGTTTGCATGAATAAAGCTAGACGTTCGTTTCAAACTTCAGATTGGAATTGTCGATCAATTGGCAATATCCTTGTCGTGAAAATATAAGAAATTTGGGCGCTAGACGCATATTTTTGAGCATTTTAAGGGCATGAAAAATAGATGTTGGCCGATTCTCGGACCTACCCTATATGCAAAAAAAAAGTTCATCAGAATCGGTCCAGCCGTTTCGGAGGAGTTTGTGATAACAAACACGGCCACACGAAAATTTTATATACTTATATGTATGTGTAACAATGTATCGAAGTGTAAACAACTCAAATGAACCCGAAAGTTGCTTATAACAGGTTGGCTGATAAGTCCCCGGTCTAACAAAGAAAAACCCATTTTTTTGTCAAAATTCGTTTTTATTATTCAACATAGTTCCCTTCAAGAGCGATACAACGATTATAACGACCTTCCAATTTTTTGATACCATTTTGGTAGTACTCCTTCGGTTTTGCCTCAAAATAGGCCTCAGTTTCGGCGATCACCTCTTCATTGCAGCCAAATTTTTTCCCTGCGAGCATCCTTTTGAGGTCTGAGAACAAGAAAAAGTCGCTGGGGGCTAGATCTGGAGAATACGGTGGGTGGGGAAGCAATTCGAAGCCTAATTCATGAATTTTTGCCATCGTTCTCAATGACTTGTGGCACGGTGCGTTGTCTTGGTGGAACAACACTTTTTTCTTCTTCATATGGGGCCGTTTTGCCGCGATTTCGACCTTCAAACGCTCCAATAACGACATATAATAGTCACTGTTGATGGTTTTTCCCTTCTCAAGATAATCGATAAAAATTATTCCATGCCCATCCCAAAAAACAGAGGCCATTACTTTGCCAGCGGACTTTTGAGTCTTTCCACGCTTCGGAGACGGTTCACCGATCGCTGTCCACTCAGCCGACTGTCGATTGGACTCAGGAGTGTAGTGATAGAGCCATGTTTCATCCATTGTCACATATCGACGCAAAAACTCGGGTGTATTGCGAGTTAACAGCTGCAAACACCGCTCAGAATCATCAACACCTTGTTGTTTTTGGTCAAATGTGAGCTCGCGCGGCACCCATTTTGCACAGAGCTTTTTCATATCCAAATATTGATGAATGATATGACCAACACGTTCCTTTGATATCTTTAAGGCCTCTGCTATCTCGATCAACTTCATTTTACGGTCATTCAAAATCATTTTGTGAATTTTTTTGATGTTTTCGTCGGTGACCACCTCTTTCGGGCGTCCACTGCGTTCACCGTCCTCAGTGCTCATTTCACCACGCTTGAATTTTGCATACCAATCAATTATTGTTGATTTTCCTGGGGCAGAGTCCGGAAACTCATTATCAAGCCAAGTTTTTGCTTCCACTGTATTTTTTCCCTTCAGAAAACAGTATTTTATCAAAACACGAAATTCCTTTTTTTCCATTTTTTTCACAATAACAAAAGTTGCTTCACAAAAGACGCTCTATCTCACAAACTAATTGACTTACAGACGTCAAATTTTGACACGAATCATTTGAAGGATGCGACTATATAAAAATAATATGCATTTAATACTAGCGACGCCATCTATGTGTCAGACCGGGGACTTATCAGCCAACCTGTTACATAGCTGTAAAACTAGACATTCTAGATAAATTCAGCTTACATATTTAAATTTTGCTCGTCAATTTGTATCAATTCCACATGTATTTACATTTTTTTGCTTAAAATTTCGTGCCGACCAGCGTAATTATGTTTTTCGGTCCCACTCTCATATCCTTTTTTGTGTCTCTCACATGAATGCATTCTACTTATGGAATATGGGTAAATTGAAAACATAATGACGAACCAATGTTATGCTTGCGATTTTACCAACAGACGAAGTAAAAGTGTTCAATTGTTAGGTTTTTTTTATTATTTATTTTTATTCTTTTTTAAAGAACTCCGAAGAATTCCGTTATTAGCACTTGAAGGCTTCAATTTCCGCGAGTAACATTACCAAACAATATTTGCCAGCCAGCTTTAAGAAATTTCGTTTATTTATACATAACTACAGTTCCCCTGTTACAATTGGTACATTGAAGTACACTCTCAATTGATCAAAGCAGTAATTCTTTCGTTAGTGCAAATACATTACATTTTTACAATAAAACGGTTTCATTATATCTAGGATAAATTCAACTAGCTTGTTCAAAAAAGAACTTATGACCTATAGATTGACCCTGAATTGATTGAATGTAAATCGATTTCTTCGCTTAAAGTGTCGTGCGTTTTAAAATTTGTATAAAATGGCAACTTATCAGTTTAAAAAAAAAATTTTTTTATCTTCTAATTTTAAAAGGAAAATGGTGTAGCTGGTTAAAATATTCAATTTGTGATTTGCAACAGCGTGAAAAAAGAGTATTTAGGAAAGACAAAATTGGAAGAGAATACACTGCACAAGTCCACATATATAAAACGGCAATTATCTTTGGACAAGAACACATATCTAAATTTGAATATGTAGTAGAATGTAGAATATATTACAATATTGAATTATAAGACAATTCACCGTGTATATGGTGATACGTGAGGTTTTCTGGTAAAGCCTGATCATATGATTAAAAAATATACCTATTCGATAACTTCTTGAAAAACTGAAGAGATTTTGTGTTCAAATAATTTTGGAGTAAACACGCGGTCTCGAATATTCACAATTTATATTTTGTCAACACTTAGCGATAACAAATTATTATTTGTTTGTTTTTTTTTTTAACATCAAATAAACTATCCTATTAAAATGAAATATGTTAATAACAAAGATTTAAACACTTTAACATCCAATTCATAAGGTTAAATTTTTAGCATTTATTTTGACCAAAAACCTTTAAACGATTAAGATTCATATGTGCTCTTTAGAAACTATATACAGCCGCATCGATGGGTGCCGTTTTGCCTAATTGATATTGAGTGTATTTCGTATAAAATGGGTATTTCTTTCTGCGAAAATCAAACGAAAACATGTATCGGATACTTTTCGAATGTAATTGAAAAATATAGATGCAAGCAATCAGATTTCCCGTCCAAATAATACGATTAGAGAATTGTTTTTTGACTCCGTTTTTGTCCATTTTTTTTTTTCTTCTTTGTTTAATTCCATGTTTATACATTTATACAAATTTGTTTTTCGTTTTGAAGCACAACACAGAGCACAACAGTCGGTCTGTCTTCTAAGTCCATTACAAAAAAAAAAAAAAAAAATACGATCATGCTTTCAACAAAGTTCGTTGAGGCAACGTATTGATTGCAAGGAAAGTAAGTACTGAAAAAGTACTATATAAATATAGGGATGCATCGATGTGCCTTAGCCGATACGATACCGCTGAGTTTATGAAAATAATGATAATACCGTTGCGTTGAAAGTTAACACGTTTTTGGTAAAAAAAAATTAACTAGAATAATTTAGAAAAATCAATTATATGAATGCATTTTTTGCTTTTTGATAAATGAAAATGTTCACAAAAACGAACAAATAAACAGAAACTTTTTAACGACGAAGCTTGTATGAAGTATCGTTGTTTCGGCGCTTAACACATCGCCGATGCCGATATATCGTCAAATCCAAAATATAGAAAATATATCGGCATCGGCTGCATCCCTACATAAATCAAGCATAAAAAAACTTAAAATCTCGTCTTTATATTATGATAAATTTCGATTATTTTCAGCGCTTTAAGCACAAACTTTGTACACATGCAAAATCAGAAACGATAAAATCCAAAATGGCTAATTTTTGTACCAGTAATTGCAAAAATTTTGAAACTTATAGTAATGTAAAAAACGTAAAATCTTTAGTCTTATTCGTTGTTACTTGCACCTATTTACGTTTTCCGGCCGTATTAGTATTTCCAATTGCTGGGAATTCATGCATCTTATGGTGTGCATTTATGTCATTTGAAAGTAGTACTTGTTTACACATCGAACAGACTTCTAATTGACGCAACGCTTTGCGTTCCTCTGCTTCCATTGCATTTAAACGTTGAGCGTGCACCAAGTAGAGTGCCTAAAGAGCAGGATTTTTTTTTTTTTTTTTCAATAAAACAAAAACAAATAGAAAAAGTAAATGTATCTTGCTTACCTGTTGTTTCCCTATATCAGGCAATAGAGCCAAAAGCTCTGGAAATATTCTATCGAAACCATCACCTAATGCCGCTTGGCAATGCTCATAATATGCGTCTGCCTTGAACAATCCTTCGCGAAAATTTTGTGATATTAAATGAAATTGCTGAAAGCCATCGGCACTTCTCATTGCTTTTTGGAAATCCTCAACGAGTCTCTGTGGTTCAAATAAAAATTTATTAAATTATTTATATTTAATTTTGCCAAACTGAGTTAGTTATCATGCCTAAAAAAAATTAAGGACCTTAAGATGTCACAAAGAGAAATAAGATGCAATACCAGAAAAATCCATTATTTTTTTTTCGCATTATTTGCTTGTAGAGCAGTGTCGGCCAAATTTCGATTACCCAAGCACATGTGCTTGGAACACAAATTTCTGCCGACGCAGCAGTCGCACACGTATAGCGTATACCGATTCGTGCGAAAACCGGTCGACTGCGTTCGTGTGTGTAAAAAACAATCCCAGCAGATAATTATGGATTAATACCTTAACCGAGCAAAAGAAGAGTAATGACTTATTCGTCCATTTGGAGTAAGAAGCGAGCAATCGAGGTTTTATTTCAATTTTTATAATCGCTTAATCATTCATTTGGAGTAATAGGAGAGCAACCTATGTTATTTAATGACTTATCCATTCATTTGGACTAAGACGCGAGCAATATATTACTCCGCTTATGCTCTTTCTTGAATTAGAAAAGACTACTCCACTTGATCTCCTTTCCGAGGTCAAAAGGTTTACACCTCCGCCGGGACATCCTATGTTAAAAAATATATGAAATTTGAGCATTCTCTAGTAATCCATTACTCGCAAATAAGCGATCTAAGATTACTCTTTGGATGATCCAATTATCTGTTGGGGTATAGGCTTGGCCATCACTGTTGTAGAGCATCATTTGTTAATGCCGGATCGGCGTATATCGCAGATCAAGTGTGCTCTCATATAGAGCCCATCATGGCAATCCTGAACGATTCGCCGTAACGAACATTCCAAAGATAATGATGCCATACCTAATCACCCCGATTCTGAATATTCCCGGGGAACGAATTCCCGGCGAATTTACTTTTCTTGAGACTAGAATTCTCCTTTTTTAAATAGATAGGGAAGAGAAAATTATGTGTATGGGTCAAATATCCATTCTCCATCAAATTTATTCCCCCAAATATTTGAAAAAGAAGAAGTTTACTCTCGAGAAAAGTGAATTCCCCGGGAATATTCAGAATCGGGCTGAATAAGTTCTGACGCAATATACATATACGTTTGTTCCATGGAATTGTACAGGATTGTCGGACTCTGGATCTTATATTTTAATAAGGAATAATTTTACAAATATGAGGAAGTGTATGAAATCGAAAACGCGATCCTACATTTTTCTCGAAATTATATTCATAGGTATTTTGACTTAAGAAATTATGACCAATGTTTGTAGATATATATAAAAAAAAAAAAAAAACACACACACACACATACAAATAACTGGGGCCTTACTCAGTATTGCGATGCGATAGCTTATTTCAAGTCGCAATTTTTTTTTTAGGTTTTGATTCGTAAAAATGAACTGAAAGGTCCGGAAAAGCATTTCCAACATAAAAATTAAACTGAAAACGGAAATAAGTGCAAACGATCGTTCCAATTGCGAATCGAAATAAGCTATCGCATCGAATCCCGTATCGCAATAAAAAGTAAGTAAGGCCCCTGATTTCCTATTGTGATGTAAAGAATCGAAATCGTCCATCAGACATCATTGGTAGACTTCTAAAGTTCTAAAACAAAAATTAGACATCTTTGATTCAAACCTGATTTCTTTCCAGGGAGTCTGGTGGCTGTAAGTATTGATGTTTTGGAATAATGCTGTAACTCTCCCCCATTGAACTGGTAAAAGTAAGACTGTTCGGGGATTTGGCAACAGAATTGACTGTAACATTGGATAGAAAACCAGGCGGAGGTACTCCTGCTAGACTCGACGTTGTGTTCTCATCTTGTTTGCCTTTATTGAAACCCGGCGGCGGACGTACGTCAGCTGCGTCATGCGAAATGTTGTTGTTGTTACTGCTGCCATTCGAATTCGAATTCGCATTCAAATTTCGATTTGGTTTATCTTCTTGATTGTTATTGTTATTATTGTTGCTGTTATTGTTGTTAGCTTGTTTATCTTTTATTTTAGCGTTCGACTTGCTTTGATTGTTCGTTGTGTCGGGTTTTTTGTCCTTCCCCTTTTTATCTTTCGAATTGCTGCTATTTGAATTCGAATCGTTTCTCAACTTGTTCATTGAAGACTTAGGCTCTTTCGGTGTTGGTAGTTGTGGCGCAGGCGCCACTTTTGCTTTACGGTTTTCCTGTTCACGAAGTTTTTTCTCGGATATGGGCTTCGACCAGGTATTCGATGAAGCATTACCAGTAGCACTGTTGCTACAAAGCGATGGAAAGTCTTCAGAGTTAAGTTTCGGGACAGATTTGGTTCGTTCCTTTGTACTTGTTTGAGTATCTGCACTTTGTTGCTGAACTGTTTGAATTTTTTGAAATGTTTTTGGATTTGCGACAGAGACGTAGTCGTCCACCAATGCACGATGTTTAGCAGCAACACTGCTCGTTGGAATATTGGATGATGCAGCTGGCAGCATATCTTCTTCAAGCAAGCGCTGTTGCTGATGTTGGATCTGTTGCTGGTGCTGCTGCTGTTGCTGTGCTGCTGCTGTTGCTCGTGCAATTGATGGAAAGATTGCTGCTGCGACTGCTGTGCTGATGGGATCTTCTTCAATGGTTGTTGATTTTTCTTTACCTTTCCCATCGAAGTGGAGCTCGGCAATGCGGGAAAATCAATTTTGGGTGTTGTTGATTTCTTCGAAATTGCGCCATTGCTGGCTTGAGATGTCGTTGGACGATTTGAAACATGAATGACCATGTTAGAGCTATTACCATCTTTCGATGAACTGTTTGCTGTGGATGATGAGTTTGTAGTTGGATTTATTGTTCTTTTAAGCATGCTTGAAATCGGTGGGGCTTGTTGTTGTTGTTGAGGTTGTTGCTTCGGCTGTTGCGACGAACGTTGCGAATTCGATGGAGCAGCTAATAAAGTTTCAAGATTTTTTCAATTAAAAGCATTAAAAGAAATATTTGGAGACCACGTACCATTCGAACTGCCCAAAGCCGGAAAGTTTTCTTTCGTTCGCGAAAAGCCAGCCGAAACGCCCCGACGCATGGGAAACGGCACTAAGGGAGCCGTCGAAGCAGTTGGTGCGGTACCACCACTCAGTGAAGGAAATTCTTGCTCATTCTGAGAGTCTATATTTAATGCCTGTTGATAATGATGCTGTGCGTACAATGGAAATTGTTCTATTTCTTCGATAGGATTTTCATTGCTAAAAACAACCGATAGAAAGACGACACGAGGTTAAAAAATTAAAATTTCGAATTTAATCAACACGCACCCTCCAGAACGTGTAATCTGTTCGGGTTGTCCGCCACGTCCCCGTGGTCCCAAAGTGATTTCCAATTGCAATGTGCGCGTCTGTTTCGCCTGCTGTTTATTAAGCGTATTTCCATGTACAGAAGCTACATGGGCCTTGTAATCGATGTCCGTTCGAAACGCTCCAATGAACTGCACCGTCGCACAATTACCCTCCTCGCACAGATAATGATCCTGTCGGAAATGTTCAGCCAAAGCGTCGTAATCACGATAGAACTCATTGCAGCCGTCAGCATCACAGAAATGACAAAAGTAATGTTCACGTCGCAAATGACGAAATAGTTCATCTCTATCCAAGTACCGTTTGTTACAGTACTCGCATAATGGATGACCACGATGGGATTTATTGTCGACATCTCCTTTAGTGCGATGTAAATTAAGTTCTGCTTGCGTATAGCAACGTCGTTCGAAGGTGAAAATTTTCAGATTATCAACGCAAAGGTCACAGTAGTGTAAATTGTGCTCTCGACGCACGTGGTCCCTTAATCCCTGAAACGAGCGATACGGTAGCGTATTGCACCTGCAATTAAGAAATTCATTATTTCTATTAATCGAGGAATTTGACCAAAATCTTACTTTGGACACGGATGGCCAAGAAGATCGAAGAAACACTTCTGTATTTCATTGGTGTAGAAACAGATCTTGTATCTTTTACTATAATATTCCGAACGATTTTTAGTTTCCAATTCGCGATATGGCATTTTATCGTATGTAAAAATGACTTTGCCCAAAACCTGTCTGCATATCGGACATTCGTTCTGCTGGCACAAAACCCTCATACGTGTAGAACATTCATGACAGACTGGATGATCACATTCGCCTATGGAGTAGATTTCTACATTTTTAAAACAAACGACACAGGTATCGGCTTCGGCGTTTATTGCGACTTCGGAGTTTATTGCGACTTCCTGCACTTTATTACTGTTGTCATTAATTGATTTGTTGGCACTCATTCTGCTATGATTTTCTGCAATAAGCATGTAACATTTCAATTTCGTACGAAATTCTCGAAAATTATGAATAATATTAGTTGTCGCTTTCGTTTTACTTACGATTTGAAATGAACACAACTGGCAATTCTATTGACGTTTGAAAAAGGGCACTTTTCGAAGTTGATCTTAAATTGCAATATGGAAATTCGTTCTGAAATATACTTTTCCTTCAAATAAATCGCGCAATGTAAGCTTAATTCGATTTAATCAGTTCTTCCTTAATAATGCAGATATTTTAAGTGTTGTTATGTGTCTGTTTGGCTTTTACGGGGAACTACACTTCTTACAGCAGCAACACTTTTTCATACAAAACTTGAAGAATTTCGATTTGCGCTATTTAATCCCCGTTCATATTGGGCGACAAAACAGCAGCAACAAAGTTGGTTTGAGGCCTTTTAGACTAGGGCAATTATCGCCGGCAATTTTTTTCAAAATCTCTTTTGGAGTTGCCTTCGCTTTTACACGTCTAAAAAGATTGCCGAGCAATTTTTATTTTCTTGCCTTTTTTTTTGACGTTTGCCCCGTTCATGCAGGGTTGATTTTTGGAATAAATTAGAATAACACAATTATGTATCCCTGATTTAGGGTTGATTTTAAGACTAAAAAAACGCGTCCTGGCATATTCCGGTGATTTAATATAACAAAGGCAGGGATTTTGTTACATTAGCACAATTGGCTTTTCTATGCATTCGCGCGGCCACTTCCCCGACATTTGAAATTTTAAATTTTATATTTCCCGAAAAATCTCAGTTGTTAACACCTCGAAAGTAGAAAGCGAATGAAGCAAACGTCAAAAACCAGCTCGCAGCCAACTTCACGTTTGACAAAACGAAAGAGAGCAAAACGGAATTTCCGAGTACGGGCAATTCTGAAACGAGCAATTTTTATCTACCCCCCGCTCTGCGTCTCGCCAACAAACGAAAAAAATTGCCGGCGATAATTGCCTAGTGTAAAAGGCCTCTTTGATGGCAAGGGACGATCGCGGATGTGGTATGGGAGCGTTTCTCTCTCTTCGGCGTTCCATCTTTGTAGCAATGATTTGTCGCCTAATATGAACGACGATTTAGGTGAAAAAGTTTGTTTACGGGCGAGGGACGTTCGGGGATGTGGTATGAGATCGTTCTTCTTTCTTCGGTGTGCGTCCCTCGGTTTCAAACCAACTTTGTCTTCGCTGATTTGTCACCTAATATTAACGCCGTCTTACACGTTAAGCCTATACGTACGATATGAGAACTACATTTCACATTGGCAATTGCTACAACGCGTAAGTTGAAGAGACATACTAATTCTTCGCTCCTTAATTTTTAAAGTATGCAATTTAACACATTCGAAGTCGGTTATATTCTTGAAAAATGAGCCGAAATGACTGCATTACGATAAAAATGAACATTTCATTTTGGCGAAGTAAACACGCAAGTGCATGCATGTAAGCAATATTACTGATCTCAGTAAGCGAAATAAAGTATTTCTTCGAATACTTTTCAATTTTTGGTATTACGATGACTTTACTAGAAGTTCGTATAGTTTAAGCCATTTCGACAATGAAACAAATTTTCACTTGGCAAGGGACACAATAGGAAGAAAAGAGCGCTTCCATACCACATTCCTTCGCGTCCCTACCCCATAGAAAGTGTGTTTCACTATCGAAATGTCTTAACGTGTAAATAGCGTAAATGGACGGGATACGGATGGAAAACTTTTTTTCGGGAGAGGGATACGCCGCAGGTTGGGCATCATGTAAGCAGCACTTCATTCGGAACGTCTTTTACAGTGCGACTCGACGTGCGATGGTTCATCGCATACCATCTGTCAAATTTTATGGTATGCGATGGCAGCAGGTAGAGTTTTTTTTTTTTGAGTGGACAAATTTCGGTAAGCGGTGAGCATTTTAAGATGACATTCTTCGAGAAAATTCGCTGCATAGAAGCGCTAAAACATTGAAAGGGATGCAGGATTTGTTACATCAAGAGCAAAAAATAATAAAACCCGACATTCTGGGTAAATCCGTTCTTGCAGAAAAGAGAACAACATAAAAAAAACTCAAAAGTGACAGCCCATCGCAAGCGATAGATGGCATGCGATATCGCAAGTTATATCACGTATGCTATCAGCTATGAGCGGTTTCCATTTGCGATCTATCGCATACTTTCGATCGCATGCTATGAACCATCGCACGTCGAGACCTTAACTTAGAGGCCTTTTACATTAGTCAAGTTCGTGGAGACAGCATCGCATGCTATTATATGTTATTACTTATTTTCCTTGATCAATATTTTAGGATCTTACATTCTTGTATAGACCGAAAACTATACATTGAAGGCTTATTTTTATGTTATAAAAAATTAAGAAAAATGTGATGAATATAATTTAAATTTAAGGCGAAACTCCATAAATGACGGCAATGACGGATGTTGCGGTATACGCGGCAAAGGTGAAAACATTTGAGCTGCTTCCATTGAATCAATGTATTGAAATGTATTTAAATGGAAGCAGCTACATTTCTATCGCATGAAATGTTCCGTCGTTTCTCGAGTTTCTCCTTTATTCTTTTGACTATATGAAAAGCGTATAGATAGTTTACTCTTACAAATTGTATATAGAATATATTTCCAAACAAAATAATTAAACAGCTACTCACTAAAAATTGTCTTTTTCAAAAAGCATTTTTAATTCAAGCATTTTGAAATAGTCCTTAGCATCAATAATTATTGATTATAATTAAATTCATTAAAACAAAACAGGTAGTGCTGTATTTATGTTTTTGCTATCAACCCTTAATCAGAGATACATAATTTATGTTGCTAGTATTTTATAAAATATCACCCCTATGTGGAAGAGGAAAATGTCATAAAAGGCATACAAAGCACGAATTGACGATCAATTCTTTCGAGTAAGTGTAAAAGCGAATGCAACTCCAAAAGGGAATATCGATAGGAATTGACGGTCAACTATTGACTAATGCGCCCGTTTAGACGTATGATCAACATCGTTCAACAAATTATCAGATTCCCTTTTCATGTTTCGTTCGTGTCCACACAGCCAAAATTTGCTTCGTTCAACAAATGCTTCAACATTTTATATTTCGACGTTTCCCTCTTGCGCGTAGGAAACGATGTTAGAAATGAAAGAAAATAAATTCCTTATGCATCTCTCAAAAAGGATTGATATTCCGAATGTATTGAACGCAAATACAACAATGCAATTTCAAAAAAACAAAAACTATTTAATATTGCTTGGATATGTTTTTTTTTATTTTCATCTAAATCTATAAATAGGAGAGATTGTAACAGTTATAAGTTTTATTTAAAAAAATCAAAAATAAAATTTATATTATTTTTCGTTCAAAAATAAAAATCAAATTTCGAATTTAAAATAATTAAAAAGCTAATAAAATGAAAAATATCAAACGAGATGCTAAAAAAAAAAATAAATAAAATTTTTAGCGAAGGTATTCGAACCTCTCCGCTCGAATGACAAAAATATTTGAAGCAAATGTAAAAATCGCACAGGGGTTGTTTTCAAGTTTCACGCTTAGAATATAGGCACAAAGAGAATAGCCGAGTACGTTCAACAAAAACCATCTTCCTCTCCTCGCTAGCGTCTCTCCTACGAACTGCGTTTTGTTGAACGATGTTGAAGCACGTCTAAACGGGCGCAATGTAAAAGGCCTCTTACTTACAAGTTTTCAGTGCTGCTATCTTCTCAGGTTTTTACGGGTTACTAGATTTTTTTTTAGAACGGGAGCACCTTTTCACACCAAAGTTGGATAAACATTGAAGAATTCTGTCATACGCTATTTATACGTCAAGACATTTCGATAATGAGTATGTGAGCAAATATGAAGAGAATTTAGGCCGTATAGAGGCGGTCGTGGGCACTAGGGGGTTAAGACAAGGATACGCAGGAAACATTTTTTTTTATCGAGGGGAATACACAGGGATACGCCTGAAGCTGTAAATTATGTTAGCAGCACTTATGAACATTTTCTAAAATTGAGTTTAGTTTTTTTTTCTTTTAGATTTTCTATAAAAAAATTCGGTACTATTTATGAGTTTTGCAGATTTTTTCATGCAACTATGCGCCCGTTTAGACGTTCGTCAACATCGTTCAACAAAACGCAGTTTGTCGGAGAGACGCTAGCGGGGAGAGGAAGATGGTTTTTGTTGAAAGTACTCGGCTATTCTCTTTGTGCCTATATTCTTAGCGTGAAACTTGAAAACAACCCCTGTGCGATTTTTAAATTTGCTTCACATATTTTTGTCATTCGAGCGGAAAGGTTCGAATGCCTTCGCTAAAATTTTATTTATTTTTTTTTGCATTTTTTTTGAAATTTTTCATTTTATTAGCTTTTTAATAATTTCAAATTCGAAATTTGATTTTTATTTATGAACGAAAAATAATATAAATCAAGCAATAAGGATTATTTTTGATTTTTAAAAATAAAACTTATAACTGTTACAATCTCTCCTATTTATACATTTAGATGAAAATAAAAAAAAAACATATCCAAGCAATATTAAATAGTTTTTGTTTTTTTGAAATTGCATTGTTGTATTTGCGTTCAATACATTCGGAATATCAATCCTTTTTGAGAGATGCATCAGGATTTTATTTTCTTTCATTTCTAACATCGTTTCCTACGTACAAGAGGGGAACGTCGAAATATAAAATGTTGAAGCATTTGTTGAACGAAGCAAATTTTGGCTGTGTGGACACGAACGAAACATGAAAAGGGAGTCTGATAATTTGTTGAACGATGTTGATCATACGTCTAAACGGGCGCTATGGCACTTTCAACCAGGTCTTTATTTTGAATTCTTAAGCGAACCCGACACGGTACTGAATTCCGTACTGAATGCTATATGTGTGTTAGTGAAATAAATGTGTATGCGTCTCACAACGACGGAAGCGATTCAGTAAGCAAAATCCAAATCGTTTTGATTTTCCGTATTGAATGGCTGAATTCAGTAACGTGTCGACGCAAACATACTGAACACGTACGTATGAATTCAGTAGGCTATTCAGTACCGTGTCGGGTTCGCTTTAGAGCATCGATACTATCGATTGTGTAGTCGATAGCTTTCCAGCTTTAAGCAGTGTTGCTGTTTGAATACAATTGTAGTAATTTGAGCGTTTTTTTTTTACTACTCTTTGCATTTGTGCCAGCTTGTACCGTACACCGGCGAATATAGTTAAACACGATTAAATTTTTGTTATTCCACTTTACCGATTACTCCCGACAAACGATTAAGGTGGATTAAAAAAGTTCAAAAATTACAAATTACGATTCCCGAAAATCGTTAAATATTTATTTGCTGTCGATTTTCGAACAATCGATTTTCGAATTTCCCCATCCCTAGTTTGGAAAAAAGCGGCAAGTGAGTTTGTAGATGCAATAATATAAACATACGAAAATCAATCGGATCGTTGGGAAAATGGTGATTCATTTCATCTACAATATATATAATTGATTTTTTATCTACCTTTAAAGTGAATTGAAAATCTTTAAAATAAAGTTTTCCCAAAAGAACTGTTCTAGTATACTTCCATATAACTGTAAAAGGATATAAGAATTTACTTATCACGCTTAGGACGCGTGATATACAATTATACATACAATACAGATAGCTATATAAAAGGATTAAAGTACAAGTGAAAAATACAAAAAGTGCAAATAAAAAACTGCGTCTAACGCGAAAAGCAACATTAACCAATACATGAAAGTCTAGAAGGCCAAACATGACCGATAAACGCCCCGATGAAAGGAAATGCACAAACGCAACAACGAAAACAACGTCTACAACAAAAACAAGTGCAACAACAGCAACAACAACAAAATGCGCAACAAATGCAGACACAACACAAACACCAAATGCACAATTAAAGGAAACGGAAAAAATGCTGAAGCAGACTACACAAATCAATGAAAATGGAAACGGGAAAGTGAAGAATGAGAAGAGAACTCCTGTTGACAACAACAATATCAGCGCTGACAGTGGCGTCGATGTGATAGAGAGTTCTAAAGGCGATTTACCTGATGCATTCGGCTTTAAAGATGACGATACGTGAGTAATCTTTTGAGAAATTTTTTTTTTGAGATTCATGTATTATTGCTCCCAAAAATGTAACAGGTAGATAGCCCGCTCGCATTGTGTGAATATGTATGTATGTGTGTATCTCTTGGTGATGTAACGAATGCCAAAGTTCAGTATTCGCTTAGGTGCATCTTTTGCAGGAATTAAAAGCAGATTCTAAATCAAGGCATACCGCGACCTCTTTTGATTTAAATTTTTTATTTGACTAGTTACTTTACAATTTCTCCTTAGACTATGGTTTATTTGTAATAGGAGTTTTGAGAGTTTAGCTTAGCTTTTCAACTCTAATACCTATTTGCCTAACATTTAAATGATGAGCTATGGTTTGATAAAGGAAAAATAGTTAGTCAGAGAAAAATTAAAAAAAAAAACTGTACCCTCTTTTGATTTGAATTTAATCAATAATTATGATTATTCGAAATCAATTTTTAAGAAACATCAGAACATTCGTATTTGCGAATGCAAATATTCGTTACATCTCTAGCATGAATGTTTTTATGTATATGTATATGTATGTATGTATTTATTTTTGTGTAGATATATTCTTTGCTGCATAAAATCTTATAAAGAAAATAGTCTACACATTGTAGAGAAACATGTTTTGAGAAAATGGTGATTATAATAAGACTGGGAAGGGATTCTCTTAATTTTTTGAAATCATTCATTTTATTGTTCCACGATCGTGACGGTTAAATTTAAAAATTGCAATATCTGGTCTCCATTCAAGTTGTTAATGGGTTAGATCCCTTACTGCACGAAACTGCCCGATTTGACCGAAAACTGCCCCCGTACTACACGATTGTGCAAATGAGAGATTTTGACAGAGTAGTGGTATTCAAGCAAATTCGAATGTGCAAATTTTGCACTGGCAAAGTTTCCACTTTTGCATGAACGACCCTGTTAGCAAGGTGTATAAAGTAGGCGCGATATAAGCGAATTTTACATAGCTTCAATTATAGATAGGTAGTTACCATGTAGGACTGTAGGTCTAACTGTCGACGTCGAAAGGCCTCTGCCGCTAATAAGAAACTCCCCATTAGGCAGGGATAGGAAACTCAACTCTTTCGAGAAATTCACCAAAAAGCTACCAACAAAAACCTTAAGCAGGAATAGGAAATTCAACTCTTTCGAGAAATTCACCAGAAAGCTACCAACAACAATACAGGCAGACAAAAAGTGGCACTATGATGCCACTTGCAAGAAAATTATAAAAGAAACACGGCGTCGGCTCGGTTTTTTATATTGCTTGAAAAGTTCATAATTGAAACTTTACTAAATGTATTACGATATGTTTTTGCTCAATGTGCACGAATGTTTTCATTTTGTATTAAATTTACATACATTTTTGACTACGGCTACGAATTTGATTGGATATAGAATTTTGTATTTTTGCTGAAACAGTGTGATCAAAAAGTTATGTGGACACGGTAGGACTAAAAAAACAATATCTATTTCTCCTTGATATTGAGTTTTCTTGATTCGTTTTATGTTTTTCAAGCTTTTCATATCATTTTATCAGTTTGGTAGATTTTTACATGTAATGCACTCGAAAATCGCCCAAAATTAAAAATACAAGTGGCAATGCTTTTCACCACAGCAGAGCTAACGATTTCGCTGCCATAGCGTGCTTCTCTTTTCCTCATGCTATATGCCTATGTTGAAGCAGCGTAGCTCTAACACATTGCAGGGATTAGGAAGAAGAAGAGTTAGACCTATAGTTCTATATGATAGTTACTTTAAGGCTAGGCGCCGACTACTCAATTTTTAGGTGTAAAAGTGCTCTTGCGCGCCGACTATACAATTTAAAATTGGGTACTTTCAATTCAAATAATTTATTATTAATTAATTACATAATAATTTATTAATTACTCGGTACCATGTGTTTATAGAGCACTGCCAACTAAAAATTGAGTAGTGTGCGGCGCCCCATAAGAACGTATGTAACTCAACACAATTGGCCAATTTAAAATTTGTGGCAAAATACAAGATTTTTATTGGGTCAACTAAAAATTGGAATGTCTGCGCGCTCTCATATAGTTATGTGTGCAACAAACACACAACTTCAAATTGGCGAACTGAAAATTGAGTAGTCGGCGCCACGCAGTAGGCTTGGGCTTTACAAATTTCCAAATAACATGGCGCAAATTTCGCTCACCAAAATCTATGTGCAATATTTTCCCGGCCGCGGAATTTTTTTTCCACTCAAACAAATTTGCACAAACGCAAAGTTTGCTTGAATCCCACTACATAGTAGTGGTATTCAAGCAACAGTGCAAACGCAGTGTGCAATATTTGCACTTGTCAAATTGCGTACAAAAAAAAGCAGTGCAAATATTGCACACTGCGATTTGCACTGTTGCTTGAATACCACTAGTATTTGTCTTCTTCTTCTACACAATCATTCATTCATTTGCACAATCGTGTAGTACGGGGACAGTTTTCGGTAAAATTGAACAGTTTTGGGCAGTTTCGTGCAGTACGGGAACAGACCTAATAGTGGTATTCAAGCAACAGTGCAAACGCTGTGTGCAATATTTGCACTTGTCAAATTGCGTACAAAAAAAGCAGTGCAAATATTGCACACTGCGATTTGCATTGTTGCTTGAATACCACTAATATGTATATCGAAACAAAATTACCTTGAAAATTATAAAACCTCTTCTATTCAGATTTTTTTATGCCTACTTTCGAATAATTTTGGAAAAAAAACTATGTATGACGAAGTAAATAATATCATATAAGTAGATATTAGGTGTAGTAAAAAGAAATCCATTATTTTTCCAATAGATGGCGTTATTTATCTGCATCTCGCGTTGTATAAGTCCGATCGTGTTCCGCTAGGGGCATTAGAAAGATGACAGTTCCTACTAAAAAAGCTTTTTTGACTCTTTTTTGATTGATTGATTCAGTTTTGTTTGAGAGCTTGTCAAAGATGGACATCAGCAAAGAGAAAATTCGCTACATTTTACAGTTTTTCTTCGATAAGGGAGAAAACGCAAGCCAGGCGGCTGAAAATGTGAATAGCGTTTATGGACCTGATACTGTAACAGCCAATCATGCGCAATTTTGGTTTCGTCGATTCCGTTCCGGTAACTTCGATGTCAAGGATGCACCACGCACTGGAAGGCCAATTGTCGAAAATGTCGATAAAATCATGGAAATTATCGAGTCCGACCGTCATGTTAGCACTGTTTCGATTGCAAAAGAGCTAAAGATTGCACAAAAAACCGTTTGGAACCATTTGAATAAGGCTGGATACACAAAGAAGCTCGATGTATGGGTGCCACACGAGTTAACGCAAAAAAACCTCATAGACCGAATTTCCATCTGCGAATCGCTGCTGAACCGCAACAAAATCGACCCATTTCTGAAGCGGTTGGTGACTGGTGATGAAAAGTGGGTCACTTACGACAACTTCAAGCGAAAACGGTCGTGGTCGAAACACGGTGAACCGGCGGAAACGGTGGCCAAGCCAGGATTGACGGCCAGGAAGGTTTTGCTGTGTGTTTGGTGGGATTGGCAGGGAATTATCTACTATGAGCTGCTCCCATACGGCAAAACTCTTAACTCGGAACCCTACTGTCAACAATTGGACCGTCTGAAGGAAGCAATCGCCCATAAGCGGCCAGCTTTGGCCAATAGGAGAGGAATTGTGTTCCATCAGGACAACGCCAGGCCACACACATCTATAGTGACTCGCCAGAAGCTCCGGGAGTTTGGTTGGGAGGTTCTTCTGCATCCACCTTATAGTCCGGACCTGGCACCAAGTGATTACCATCTGTTCCTGTCCATGGCGAACAATTTTGCTGGTGAAACATTCGCTTCAAGAGAGGCTTCTGAAATTCGACTGTCTCATTTTTTTTGCTAATAGGAACGAGGGCTTCTATGAGAGAGGCATAATGAAATTACCTTTAAAATGGCAACAAGTTATCGAACAAAACGGCGCATATTTGACCTAAATCGGGTCATTCTAACTATCTTAAATAAAGCCCTCAATTTAATGCAAAAATAATGGATTTCTTTTTACTACACCTAATATATAAATTTGACGTGTGAACATTTAATTAAGTTAGTATTTTGCAAAGGGTAATCTATACGCCAAAATTAGAAATTCATAAAAAAAAAAATGATAAGCAGCTTTCAAATTTTGTGCCGGGTTTTTGTATATTGATATTAAAATATGCAAAAATTTTCAATATTAAGGGTATTCACAAGAAAGGTTCAATTTCGTCACAAAAAGAAAACGGTTAAAATTTCATTGCATTATTCACTTAATATTCTATTCTGACAAAAAAAACCTCGTTTGGTTTCCCCCAACTCGATAACAGCTCTACAAATAAACCTAAGTACGTAGCGCGTATGCCTATTGAGCGCCATGCTGTCTATTACAACATGAACCACAAGAATCGGGGACGGGCACTCATTTTTAATCATGAAAAGTTCGATATACCAAATCTGGAACAACGCCATGGAACTGATAAAGACTGTGAAAATCTGCGTCAAACGTTAGCGCAGCTGGATTTTGAAGTTGAAATTCACAATGACTGCAAGTTAATTGAAATTCTTCAAGTTGTAGACAAAGGTGGGTATTCAATTATTTTACACATTTAAAAATTCTATGATTCGAACGAAAAGTTGGGGCTTTTTTGTCTTGTTTTTTTTTTAATTGTTTAATTTTACTAGTCGTGGCCTTTTTCCAAATCATTTATATAATTAATCTTATCTTTCAATCAAAATTGACAAAAATGGCTTTGACTGAAACATATAAATTTTACGGTTATCATAACAATAACGGGTCTGTCCCTTTCCAGTGGTTTCAGGGTTCTTTTTGTATAATAATTTTTTTTTTTTTTTTTTTCTTCTTATTTATTGAACCTACAGTGTCTTCCGAAGATCACAAAGACAATGACTGTATTGTGATAACTATTTTATCACACGGAGAACATGGTTATATCTATGCCAAAGATGCTCAGTACAAAATAGATACAATTGCTCATCATTTTTCCGGCATAGCTTGTCCGTCATTGGCCGGCAAGCCCAAATTATTTTTCATCCAGGCATGTCGCGGTGATCGATTTGATTCGGGAATTGTTTTGGAAAGAGCCAAGACCGAAACGGACGGTGAATCATCGGCAAACTATAAAATACCCGTTCATGCGGATTTTCTGTTTGCCTATTCAACAATACCAGGTAAGAGAATCGAGAGGAAATGGACTGAGCACAATTGAACAGAAATATTGAATGGTTTCTCTACTCCTTTAAATCAGGTTTCTACTCTTGGCGCTCACCCACTCAAGGTTCGTGGTTCATTCAAGCGCTGGTTCGTGAGCTCACTACCAATGGCAAAAAAAATGATATTCTTACTCTATTGACGTTCGTCAATCAGCGCGTTGCATTTGATTATGAATCCTATGTACCCAATCGCTACATAATGCATAATCAGAAACAAATTCCATGCGTCACGAGCATGCTCACGCGCATTCTACGCTTTTCGGAAAAGACAAGCAAAGCAGGCTGAATTAGGTCGAACTGTGTGTTGCAAATGGGTTAACATGACCCATGATGGCCAACATGTTTGCCATATGAAGAATGTGACTTCATTTAATACTTGAGACTGTTAGGTTGAACAAAATATTTTTAAGTGCAAAAAGGATTTATTGTCATAAAAAAAAAAACAAAAAGAAAAAAAAAAAACATAAAACAAAAAACGGAAAACAAGACATCGTTTTATGAAATAATACATATGAGTGCATTGAAAAGTGACCAGGTACCTCCCACCCTTGCGCCTTTGGACGTTCAAATTTTATATATCATCGAATTTGCTTTAATTTTGTGATTTTTTTTGCTTGATATATCATTGGATATCCCAAAAGCTTTCCTCTTAACTTGTTCTTTTCTGTTTTATTATTGTATTTGCATTGTAGCAAACTAAAAAACAAAAACTAAAAAAAAAATTTCCTTTTATTGGAGTTATAAGTGAAATATTTATAGAAATATATACAAGTATGGTCAAGATTATATATACATATATATATATATATATATATATGAATTAACTATATACGAATTACAAACTCAAAAATGTACAAGCAATTGCTTCCAGTCGAATTCTAAGTATTTTTCTATAAAAACATGAAAACTATTTCATGTACCGACATCAATGAAATATATTTCTCAAACAACGAAAGCAAAAATGCGAGCGAATTTCTTTCACGTATCGAAGTAGTGTGTTATGGGCTTTAATAACAAAGCATAACAAAGCTGGTAACATAGAAACAACAATTTATAGTCCCGGTGACCTAATTTTTCTTTTATTCAATGATTAAATCGATTTGTGCAAAACCCATTTAGTCTTACATATTTTTTAAATCTAAATTATGGTAAGACATAATATTAAACTAATCGAGATTATCAGGGGTGTCACAGAATCCGATAGCTGTCGGAATTGGAATTTGAAGCGACTGAATTTTGATATATGTATATTTCATAGAGAGCCGGATAAAATTGGGTTCTGTGCAATTAAGAACCGATAATAGTTCCAATTCAAAACCAAAAACAACAAAATTTTTAAATTCTGTATGAAATTTCGATCGGTTTTAATTCCGATTCCGACAGTTATCGGATTCTGTGACAACCCTGTATATACTTAATTCCAAAGTTCCATTTAGGCCAAACGAACTCGCTCCTACGTAAACGAATCAATTCGTCTGATTCTTGCTAAACCTTGTGTTAAGGACGTTGTAGTTATTAACAGACTCACGGATCCGATTGTATCAACATTGAAGACGAATAGAACTCTGGAGGTGACGTCATTGTGCAACGATTTAAAAACGAAAGTGGACAGCGTCTTAGAAACCATCGATGAGAATGATGATGATGAGCTCTGCATGATACGCATCCGAAGTGAGAAAAATGAAATAATTTATCTACCAGATGGAAGCATTAGTTTTATTGTTATTCAAGAGCCTAAAGATCATTTTCGCAAATAGAATTTAAACAAATATAAAATACGTTATTCTAAACAATGACATATATGTATGTATAATAAGATCATCATTGCCAAATCACTGCACGACGACAATGGTGAACTCACGCTCTGGGCCAACAAGATACTCAAATTTACGAGTTGCGATGCGTAGATAAATCAAATCGTTTGAGGTATCAATATCGCGAATCGCGCTACGAGCGGCAGTGACCAATAAACCGTTAATCTGTTTCATTATCCCAATTGACAGGGTGTTATCAAAAGTGGTATGTGCTATAATTCCGCTTTCGTTGTTCGATATGACAACGCCCAGTGTGTTTTTTAGTACACGCTCCATGACCTCAGCATTATCACGTATGATAGCTTCCAAAACAGCCTAAAAGTTAAGAAAAACAATAGAGAACGATTGCGAATTAAAAAGAAGAAATATTAAGAAATCTTCTTTGTTGTTTTCATTCTCATTTTTTACCATTTTAACCATTTTCACGATTTAATATTTCGAATGAACTTAAGCAAAAAAAGAAAAATAATATTATTTTATAATTAAAATCTATTGAAAGTCTTTAGACTGTTGGAAAAAATTTCAAAACTATATAAATATATAATTCAATTCAATTCAATTCGACTATATAATTCAAAATGGAGAGCAGTCTAACGAAGAAAAATTTGCATTCGTCTAGCCCGGTGACTAGATTTTTCCATTTCCAAATGTTTAAACTTTACGAAGCGCTGCTAACAAATTCAAAAGCCTATATAATGTCTGCTTATGACGTCACACCAGTGCAATTTAATTATACTTTTGAGTGGGCGTAGCACAAAAAATAGGCGTCGCAGCGTTACGAAGAATTTTTTAATCTTATAGATCTTTGCAAAGGAACATCCATGCCAAATTTCAAAGCCCTAGGGCAACTCCTATATAGTCTGTGCGAAAATTGTACTGTTTTTATTCTGTCCTGTTGAATGATGTTCTGCATTAGAGAATCACCTCAATTATTTGCTTTTTTTAAACCTAAACATCAACATTCGTTCGACAAGGCCCGACCATTCATCTCTTATTTTATATAGCATTGCTGTCGCGAGCTGCTCGTACAGGCAATTTTGTGCGATACCCTTTGTGCATCTCTTTCTTACTTTCAAACGTGAAAATGGCATCTCTTTCTTACTTTCACATGTGAAAGTGGCGTCGGGGTTGTTTTTGACGATCGCGCAACTCAAGTTGCTGGCCCATTGTAGACACGAAAGCAACTCCAAAAGAGAAATCGATATGAGTTGCACAACTAAAATTGCCTAGTGTAGAAGGCCTCATTCATGTGAGATGTTTTCGAAACATGTTTCATACATATGACCCTGCACACATTCAACCATGTCCTTTACCCTACGTCTCGACATTCAATTTTTCATGCCTAACATCTGTCTAAGAGGCTATTTACACGTTAGCGTATAATTCATGTCATGGAGGCCATTTACACGTTGAGACATTTCGATAATGAAACACACTTTTTGTGGGCTAGGGACGCACGGGGATGTGGTATGGGAGCGCTTTTCTCCTTCCCCTGCCTCCCTTGCCAACGAAAATTTGTTTCATTATCGAAATGTCTTAACGTGTAAATAGCATAATGACATTGGCAATATTGCAAGGGTGGGTTTGTTTGTCGTCGTTCATATTATGCGACAAGACAAGCGAGCGACACGGTAGTTGCCGGCGAGGGAAGTTCGGGGTAGAGTACCCCGGGGTAGAGTACCCGGCCCCATCGATATTTTCGATAGTGATAGGCCAAACCATCGATATATAGTCAATACTATCGAAGCTATAAAAAGAACAATCAATGGCAATGTTGCTCATTTCAAAAACTTTTCTTTTTTTTGTGAAATTTTTTACCCTAACACAAACATCAGTAAAAATAAGCCATTTAAAAAATTTTTCCATGTAATATGAATGAATTTGATTGAAAAGAAATTTAAAAATTCTTAATGTGGACAAAAGGTTATTAATATGAAATTTTTCGGAAAAAAGGGATTTTCTGTTGCCGAGTCGATAGTCTTGACTATCGATCGATAGTGAAAATTTTTCAAACCATCGATACTATCGATGGCACTATCCATCCAGTTTGCCAGCTCTAGCATTTACGAAATGGCGATGAACAAGCTAACACGAACCGCACGCGCCTTGGATGTCATTTGGAAATTGAAATTATTGAACTCATCTATTGGATCATTAAAATATGCAATTACCGCATGCCAGTTTTTATATAGAATTATGTCATTTTAATTGAGCGCCATTATTTATTTATTACTTGTAGTTTCTTATATGTTCGAATTGCATCCTTTTTTTGGTTTTAATAAGTTTAATTGGTTTTTTATTAGTTAAAAACGATTTAATTTAAAATGTTATAATGACATTCATTCTAAAAAAAAAAAAATACCAAAAAAGATTTTAAAAAAATCAATTTGAAAATATCCGAAACATACAAATCCTTGCTACGATGTTCCCACAAGAATTTCTCTGAAAAATGAATTTCAGCTGCCAAAAAAAGAAAAATGGCGCATAAAAACTCAAAGGTGACAGCTTATCGCAAGCTATATCTCGCATGCTATCTGCTATGTGCAGTGTGTACTCGCGATCTATCGCATGCTGCCCATAGCATACATCGCAAGTGGAGACAGCAAGTAAGAACGATATATCGATATTCGAAAAACATAGATATATCGTTTGCAGCACTGCACTTCCTGCCATCTTGTTTTCTTGAGAAGACTACTTGCAAGTTATTCTGTAATTTTGTCGTAATTTATAGAAGAAAGAAAATATGCCCAGAGAATACAGCGAAGACAGTGACTATAAGCGTAAACGGCGCAATGATGAAGAAATGGAAGGAAATGGCAACGATGTGGACGTAAAAGAACCCTTTCCTGTTGTAAGTGAATACCTAACCCTTTCATTCGGAAATACAATTTTAAATTCAGAGCTGCTATGAAGTTTTTATGTCAGCATTGAATTTATCTAAACATTTTATTAGGAAATTATTGATTCTTTTAAAATAAAGATCCTAATTGACTGGGGAACCGCAATATGGGGCGCTAAGGGGTTAAAAAAAAAAGCCTAGAACGTGTTTCTAATGTTACGTTTACTTGATTTTAGCTAAATATAGCTGAAAGAGTATTTATAAAATTGCATTTCTGCTTCCGTCTTTATGTAAATTGCTTTTTTATGGTGTGCGTTTGTTCTTTTCTTTTCTCCTTTATGGGAACACTCTCTTGAAACCTAATTCGCTAGAAGGATGAAGAGATGTACAAGCACCATGATGTATATGACGCCGGTAAGTACCTCTTTCCTTTAAATTGGCTATGTTCTAATCATACTAGATCCAGTGATGCCACTGCCGAAAAATTTTCCCCCCTAAATCCAAAATGTGCAGGGTCAGCCGACATGTTTCGTAAACATCTCATACATATGAATACATGGGAAAGAAAGAGAATCACAGATTTTCACCGGAAAATTGGAAAAACAACCGCTTCGCTTTTACTCATTGTCTCAAAACGTTTGTTTTTATATCCGGCCCGGCCCGGCATAGTGAAAATCTAAAAACACCGTGCTTAAAATATGTTGCCCTAGAATATTACTCTTGTATATGTTATAGAGTGTGTAAATGAATTTTTACACTAGAAATTTTTCTCCGCGGAAAAAATGAAGTGTCGTAAGCGTTAATCAAGGAAGAAATGTGATGACCTCTGCTTAACCCTCTCACGACATATTTATGATAGGCTAGGCTAAAAATATTTTGAGGGTGGGTATATGATGGTATGAAATGATAAAAGTTTCAGAGTCCTAGCTGTCCTGTTTCGTAAGTTACGGGATGTTGCCTATAGGCAACATTGGTCAATGGTGGTCAGTTTGAAAACCCATATGATTAGTTTTTCGAAGCTTTCTTTATTTTATTGAAATTCATGTTGAATGGAAGCTTTTTCTCAATGCTCGCTTTGTAGCATAAATGCACATTGCACTTGCTACATTTAGAACGCGGAAAGCCTGTATGGCATATCCGTCATCTTCCTTTTGATCCCCATAGAACCCAATGACCAATTTGATCAAGTCGGGTGGATTTGGCAGGCTCTGCAATGTACGCTATTTTATTGGAGCTTAATTCAGAGAGTGGTGATGATGGAGCCGATGAAGACCCTGGAGATGAGGGAGATGAATCCATCGCTAAAGCGAGGGACGATGGGCGACCTGCCTTCCTCTGGGTTGCGTTCAACAGCTCGTTTGCAACATCAAACTGAAACTCTATAAGTGGCTTGTATTTGACTTCGCCGTTCGTATGTTTCAGGTCTCTGCGATACAGCAACCAGCTATTGACTAGTGCAGAATTTATGCACTAGTATACGATGCGCATGTACCATTTGCGAGTGCGGTGGTTGATTTTGTATGTACAATGCAAGGAACATTTCAGCTAGATCAACTCCTCCCATGTGCTTATTATAACAATCCACTATGTTTGGACGGGCTATATTTATAAATTTCTTTTCTCTTCGACACAATCTTCTGCACTCACTTATAGGAGTTTTTCCTGCATAATTGGATATAAGCTGCACACTCTTATCGTACCAACGACAAGCAATTAAATTGTGTGTTGCTTCAAATTTAAAGTTGCTTGATCCACGTCCACGTTTTTGAAGTTCCTTTTCATTGCTTAGACCACACTTTTTCAACCGATTTCTTCTGATCGTGCCAACCGATAATATTTCTTTTGCCTTAGAGCAATCATCAAGCTTATTGAAGCGAACCAATTATCAAAGAACAATTTGAAGTTTTTGTTTGTGGGTGGGTGTATTGGATGCTAGGTCCAAAACAATATCTGACGATAACCCTAATCCGAAAGACTTACACGTGCCATCTCCAACGTAGAAGGCGAAATCGTATATAATTCTAGATATGCCAGCTCTCGTAAACATTTTGAAGGCCCACTTATTTGGCTGGTTCGGCAAATATTGCTTCAAACTGTGCTGACCTAAAGAAATAAATTTGTTCTTTATACAATTTGTCGTATCCAGGTTGCCCTTTTTGTGGATGAAGAGTTTTATCGTTCAATTGAAAGTATTTTTTAATTTTTTCAAACCGAGCTCTTGGCATAGCATTTGCCACAGCTGTCAGTTTAAAAGACGGTGTCCACGCCATTCTATACACTGGAACCCTTATAATCGCAAGGTATAACAATTACCTATATATCGATAGCTTCGGATAGAAAGGGCGTAACTCATTATTTTGCTACTTTACAGGAGAAGGAAAAAACTTCATAAAATCGCAAAGGTTAGATATTTAAAAAAAGTTTAAACGCAAAGTCAATTAAATACTACGCACGAAATTTGTTTTAGGCTTGAATTTTTATTTTTTCTGTGTTTCGAGCAGTTTTCTGAGTTAGGGCTTTTTGATATTATATCAATTTTCGTTCAAAACACGTGAGTTAGGTCTTTGTACGCAAATTTTAAAATATAAATAAAATTATAAGATGCGATCCAGCACTATACTATAACCAATAATATCGGTTAGTGGTTTCTATTGATAAAATTAATTCAAAACAAATATTTTTTGAAACGCATTATTCACTGTTTTCACGTTCGTGTCTTGAGTCTTTGCATGCATACAGACCAAGAGAGACATGCAAAGACTTAAGAAAGGAACGTTCGCTATGAGTTAGGGCTTTTTTAAAAGTAACTATAACTTCGGTATTTTCATTCAAAGGTCGTCAATTTTTTTGGAGGGGGTGTATTTGAGAGTCGACCATCAGAAAATGCAAAAATCTCGTTTTTAAAAAAAAATGAGTTACGCCCTTTCTATCCGAAGCTATCGATATGTTTTAATTTCATACGGATTTCATTTCAGCTCTGTTCCATCAGTTTGTGCAGAATACAGATGTGTTTCGTCACAAATCAAGCGATAAACATTGTCTGTGAAGCAATCGTTGAAAATGCTGAATCGGTTCTTTAACATTTTCCCTGCGCATTTCGCCTTTCCAAGTAATATGAAATTCCGTTATCTCTGCACTCCTCCATCTCAAACTTTGTAAATCAATTTTCTAAAGAACTTCCTGTACAAATTCTTCAACTTCAATGTTATTTTCTTCATTCGATTTTCCAATTAGTTCCCCAGTTAACCCACTTTTTATATTTTTGCCGTCTTCAATCACTTTTTGTAAAGCTTCTTCGATAATATTTTCAAAATTTTCAGTTTCCTGCTCCTCCTCATCTTCCTCATCCGCAGAATCGTTCCAGTTAAAACGGAGAATTTTATCAATGTCCGTCTTAGTCAGACCTCTTGGACGCATCTAATATAAATACATACATATCGCACCTTTGCTAATAAATCGGCACAATTCAAAAATTTTTTTATCAATTTTTTTAATGTTCGATTGCATTTTTCTGTAAGCAACCGAACACCTGGAAAATTAATGCTTGTATTGACAGATGAAGCAATCGATTGAGAGTAATATAAGTTTAGAAAAAATATTATTTCTCCTTAGTTTCAAGAGAGATTGAACGATTTTCGAGAAATACGAAAATTTGAATTGTGCCAATTTAGTAGCAAGGGTGCGATATGTATAGAGTAAGGGCGGGTAATGTGGTATAGGCGGGTAATGTGGTATAGTAGCTTTTCTCTTTAATTAAACACACAGGGTTAACGGAACTACGCTTAATAGCTTCAGGTTTTAATAGAACTATGAAAGCAAGACAGTTTTTTATTTTTGTAAGTCATGCTATAAATCAGTTGGGAAGAAACTGCGTGGAAGTGTGTTCGTGTTTTTTTTTGAGCTCAACTAAAAACTGAATTTTTTAATTAAAAAAATGTTTTAAACTTCATGAAGCTTACATTTATGTAACAAGAAACTGTTTTCTTAAAGCAGGGTATAAATCGTAGTTTAAAAAAAAATTAATACTTTCTTGAAAATCAGTATTTCTTTGAATCAACACGAGTGCGGGTATTGTGGTATAGGCTACCGATAGTGGCGAAAACATAATATTAAATGACACAAAAGGTGAGAAATTTTCGGATTTTCTACCAACAAAAGAAGCTGTGTGTAATTATGGCGATAAAGCCTATGGGGACGATGCAGTTATTATAGCGAGCTCGTTTGGGCTGATGAAAAATGTATTCCAAATCGCAGTGCCATTTTTCTTTGCAATTCTTGCAAATAATCTTTTATCTTTCTAAAAACATAAATAAATAAATAAAACATAAACCACAACTTATTTATTAGAAAAAAAAAAATTAATTACAGGTGTTGTAGTATACTATACCACATTACCAGACCTGGTGTACCACATTACCCTCCAAATTTTGCAATTGCCGATATTCGAGTTTTTTTATATATTGATAAATATGTCAAAAACAAGGAGCCCCAACGCTTAAACAGTTAACGTAGTGTGTGCCTAACATTCATATTATATCAATAGTTCAACAGTATTTTAATCAGATAAAAATTGTTGTTGTTGGCGGCAAAAAACTATTAGGTATACCACATTACCCGCCCTTCCTCTAAAATTAAAAAATTTCACATTCTTGAAAAAATACCGCAATTGACCAATTTTGCCTATAGGCAACACCAGGTTTAAGAAATTATTCTATAAAAATGAAACACTTGTTTCAGTTATTTTAATTTTTTAATTATTCCCTTACCCTTGCTGGTCGATTCTGTTCAAATAGTTTTAAAATCAAACAATGTTTACAGTTTAGCTTAACTTTTTTTTCGCCGAAAAATTTTTGCAACTTTACTTAGCGGAGAACGGCTGCTAAATGCATGCGTGTGTCACTAAGCGCCAAAAAGAAGAGCTTAAAGCTCTCACATCACATCAAACTACCTAATACCGCATGTGAAAAAAAATGAAAATAGCGGGAATAAAAAGCTTTTAAAGACAATGTTGCCTATAGGCAACAAATGACGCAAGAGGGTCAAAAATGTTAGAAATTATTCACCATTTTTATTCTATTCTTAATGTGCTTAGAATGGGAGAATTTTTTTCAAAACCGTTCGAAAAAATTCCCCGGAAATATTTATAATCGGGCTTAATAATTGTAACCAGAGTGAGTAAAAAAAGCCGGAAAAACCCCAAAAATAAGCGCTATAAAAAGCTCGAAAAAACAAGGAAAATATTCCAAAAAATATGCAGTTAAAATTTATTTTTTATTCAGTGGACTTATTAAAATATCGTCGGCTTAAAGTGTAAACCTGCTAACTAACAATTTCAAAACTTTACAGGGTAAACCAAAAACACTTTTTTTTCAAGACTTTAAAGTAGGGAAGGAGACCCAAAAATATGGATGGTTTATTTTGTTCCTTCTCTTCTAAATTCGATTCTGTGCACCATACAAAGTCTACTTGGAGTCACTTGTTGGTGTTAGCTGTGAACTTTGACCACAGTTGGACTTAGCAGTTTTACTCATCACCAATTTCTCCGTATTTAGAATTTGAAATTAAAAAAGATTTTTTTTGCCTGACGATGCAGTGTCCTTTTTTCATTCGAATGACATCGAAAAGTCGGAATCGGTTGAAAGTGGACTTAGCAGGTTTACACTTTAAGCCGACGATATATGACTTTTACATTTTCAAACAAAAAATGTTGGCGCTTCTTGCTTAAAAGGTTTTTATACAATGAAAAAGATCGTTCAACGTCTGAAGAGGTAAGGGGGAAAATTTTAAAACACACTCAAACGTAAATACGCGATCGAACGTATACGCCAGCATTGGACACAGCCCTTAAAAGAGTCATTGACAAAGGAAAGCAATAAAGCAGAAATAAAATCAGCTGAAAAAACGCAACATTGTTGATTTTTTCGGAAATTAGGTAGGAAAAGGCATTTAAAATAGTACAATTAACCAAAAATATGGGAAATATGCACAAAAAATAGTTTTTGGCAAGAAAATAGATCGCACTGCTAAAATATGCAAAAATAGTATGACGTATGCAAAAACAAGCATTTATTCACTCTGATTGTAACGATACCACTCGGTGAGTACCTGTTTAAGGGCAAAAAAGTAAATTTTTTTTTAAATATATTAACTTCTAATGTCATTATTACTTCCGAAAATGTCATCTTTTAATCAAAGTTAGTGACCTCTGGTGGCTCTGGGATAGCGTAGGGTATGCGTCCTATGCTCTTGATCCCGGGGTCCGAGGTACGATTCCCGGCACATATTAGTTATGGATTCAATTACCGAAGACCGAAGTAATATGATATCCAAAAATTGGAAAAGTGGGCGTAGCAGAAAGACGTTTTTCGAATATTGGCTTCTACACCCGAAATTCAAATGGGACTTGAACAAAATTATGGCACTTATGCTTCTTTTGTAGCCATAAACATCCTCCCAGAAAATTTTATTCATCGATCCATTATTAAGGGTACCTCCAGTACTAGGGTCTGTCACAAAACTCCCAAAACTGCCTCAAAATCGGACTTTTTTGAAATATTTTAATGAAGTTTAGAATTTGAGCGTAGGTATATTTTAACCTCTGATTAGATTTCAAAAAAATTGGAAAAGTGGGCGCGGCAAAGGGGCGGTTTTTATAAAGAAATTTAATAAAATTCGGTATATGGGGCCCCTTATGGCCTTAAACACCTCTTGATATTAAAAATTATTTGAACATGTGTGTCTGTGTCGCGTATTCTATTGTCAGTAGTGATGCCACGAATAGTGGATTTGGCCGAATACCGAATACCGAATATTCGGTCAACCTCTCGGCCGAATAACGAATATTCGGCAACCGAATATTCGGCACGTAGTAAAGACAGCTTGGGCCTACTCGCGACTAGCTGGAGTCAAGGCAAAAGCTGCCGCTGAAAAATTTGCCCACTGTTTATAATGTTTTCGAAGAAAATTTAGAAGAAGCTAGCGTACATTTAATATTTCTAAAGAATAAAATGCAAATCTGCTGTATTTTTAGTTCTCGTTAATTAAATTTTTTTACGTTATTGTGAGAAAAATTTAATTTGTAGTTACTGCTGATTTTTTTAATAAGTTATTTCTACTATTCGGTATTCGGCCGAATGTTTTAACTATTCGGCCGAATACCGAATACTGAAAAATGACGCCGAATAGGCCGAATACCGAATAGTGGCCGAATATTCGTGGCATCACTAATTGTCAGGCACGACTGACTATAACACCCTTACTTGTTTTATATTGCACACATTTTTATGTATGGCTTAAAATAAAATTTCTGAAATTTGTTCTGCAATTTTCCCTTTTATTCGCGTTTCTGATTTTATATTCTAATTTCTTTGACGTGTATTTTAATTGCTTGGAAGTTTTTATGTTACCATGTTCATTTTATTGCCCCTAATCGGGGTTGAAAACCTGAAAACTCTTGGTGTTTGCTCATATTAAAATGCGAGATTGCTATTTACTTGCTGATATCTCTGAGCCTCATACTTATTTACCTAATGTATATATGTATTTTACAAATTTTTTCCACTCATTTAGAAATCATATTCCTGAGTCCAATGTTTTAAAAAATGTCAGTACAAAATGTAGAAAATATTATTTTAGGTGGCCTTTGAAAGGGCCAGATGTAAAAATATTTTCTCAAAAAAAAAAAAAAAAAAAAAAATCATATTCTAAAAAATCTTTCGGAGTGGAAACAATCCCACACAATTTAGAGGAAAATACGCGTACAAGATCAAGCAAAGCGCAGGTCTTCTGCCTTCCCAATATGTAATGCGAGGATTTTCTTTAAGTCCTCACCAAACAAATTTCTATAGAGAAAATATAAAAGCTCGATGACAATGACTGAGATACAGTTAATGTAGTCTGAGACGACATTCATACATACCTACATGCATACAAACAGTCATTTCCAAGTAAAAAGTTGAAGATAGGAATTTATATTTGACCTGTTGCCTTATTACAGTTCAACTTAATGAAAAAACAGCAGCTTATTTGGATGAGTGTTTGAGTGAGAAGAAGCAACTGGACAAAAAGTTAGCACATTGTAAACGATTGATGGACGATGGTAAGATGTGGTAAATGATTTACCAAATATCGCTTAATAGCATAGATCCCTTGTAGAGATCGAAAGAATCCTTGTGAGCGGACGAATCCCAAAACCAGAAATATTTGCCAACGTGTACAATGAGAAGCCCATACGTGTTGCACAGAAAGTTTATTTTCCGATACGTGAGTTCCCGAAATTCAATTTCGTCGGAAAGATTCTGGGGCCAAAAGGCAACACATTGCGGCAGCTACAAGAAGAGACCTACTGTAAAATGATCGTGATGGGACGAAACTCAATGCGAGACCATGTCAAAGAGGAAGAGCTGCGAAACTCGGGCAATTTAAAATACGCACATCTATCTCGAGATTTGCATGTAGAAATCTCTACGGTAGCACCACCTTCCGAAGCTTATCAGCGTATAGCTTACGCACTAGCTGAAATACGTAAATTCATGATTCCCGATGCCAACGATGATATACGCATGGAACAAATGCGTGAAATGGACGGAAAAGAACGCATGTATAAAAAGACACACTACGGCGAGCATCATGCACCCTATGCTGCTCAGTAAGTTCGAAAGAATAAAATTTTGTTTTCGAAAATGTTGTAGAAGATTGAAATGATTTCAGTAGCGCTCCACATCCGGCTTCCTATGAGAAACCGTCTAAACCAAAAGTTTATTCCATATTGGAAAAAGCACGCTATGTTATGGAAGATCCCACCTATGGAATGGTGAAACCACATAGGCAAGTTTAAACAAATGTTCTTCGAATCCGAAAATTCGTTTTAATACATTTTGCATTGGTTCGCTTTTTAGAGCACGCGAACATGAGATTTACGAAAGCCACGGTGAGTATGCACGTTACGGTAGTCCCCCGCCACCGCCGCCAACGAAGCATTCGAGTAGCCATCATCACGCTGTCGCTTACGATGGTGCATCGTATGAACGTGATTACAGACGCGAATATCATCCGCATTCGTCTTCTTATACCGCTGCAGCTGCCTACGCAGGTAAGGAAACTTTGTGGTTGTAAGTAAAATAAATAAATATTTAAAAAAAACACATATTTATGCAGCTAAAGAAGAATGACGAATGATTTAAAGAACAACTATAGAATGACTGTTCTACGAGAATTAAGTTTTATATAGGTCCAAATATAAGTCGTGAACAAGAGAAATATAGTGTACTCTCTCCTTGCGGATACTTCTCTTAAACGGACAGTTTTTGTGGAGTGCATTAGTATTCCTGCATCCTAAGCGGGCATATGTATATTTCGATCCCGATGGTATCCGCTTATGAAAGAGTACGCTTTATAAAAAGCTTTGAAACGACAATGAATTAGGAAAGTGAATCTAGGATCGAAGGCATCGAAAGTTATATAAAAGATAAACATTCCTCCCAGTAAAAGCATACGAAAAACATGTAAGATATAAATGCAATGACCCATCGAGAGAGGATTAATTGAAATATTTAGAAAGTTTATTTTGCTAAACCGAATTAATCCTGCTAAAGCATCTGAAAAACATCGAACATCGGTCAAGCAGTTAAACGCATTAAAGAAATAAAAGAAATTAACGATTGAAGCGATCATCAATGCAATAAGAAAAAACAAACAAAAAATACTTGGAGTTGGAAATCGCAGAATGTAAATAAATGAAAGAAAAACAGAAAATCAGATTGCAACAAAACCAAACAAGAAAAACAAAAGATAAACAAAGATAAAGAGCATTCAAAGTCGCTAAATTCAAGAAATGTTCATTTTTATTTAAATATATATGTTTATATATATATACATATACAGGGTGTCCCGTTAGGTAGTACATTCCTTTACAGGGGTGGTGGTAGGGGAGTCCAAGATGAACAAAAAATCGTATGTTACGTATGTTACGCCGTTCGATTTTTTTTTTGTGGGGCCGACTTAAGGAAATAGTTTATTCAGCTTCCATACAGTCGAGACATCAGCTAATGGAACGTATCATGGAAGCTATTGATGTTGTAAAAAGTGATTTGTTAAACACAAATTTATGTTGTGAAATTCAAAAGAGAGCAAACTTTTGTATACAAAGGTCTGGCCGCCAATTTGAAAATCTTTTGTAAAAAAATAAAAATTGTTTAAAATTTATGAGTGTGTTTTGAAAACCAATTTTTCCTGCAGAAAAATAAAAAAAAGTGCAAGATATGTACCACAGATTTGAAGTAAATTGATCGAAGATTTAAAAAAAAATTAAAAAAGCATGTGTTAATTGGACCTTTTCCATACCAAAATGGCTCCCAAAGTAAAATAATTGAAAATTTTTTTCAGAATTTTTGACTTTGAGCGTTTATTTTTCACACAATAACTGCAGTTTTGACCATTAATTCAATTTTGCCCAAAAGCCTGTACAATTGGCTTTCAAACCGCATTACAATTTTTTTTTCTACAGTAAGCCACTAGCGTGGGAGAATTGTTTTTCTGGACTTAGTGCCAAAAAACTTTAAGGCCGTATAACTCCTCAGGGGTGCATTTAGGACCCCCACCTCACATACGATTTTTTGTTCATCTTGGACTCCCCTACCACCCTTGTAAAGGAATGTACTACCTAACGGGACACCCTGTATACATATACGCGTTTCGAAAAGAAAAAATAAAAAACAAAACAATAATCCTTGTGCAATATTCTAATTTATGCTGGTAACACATGCTGTCTCTGATCAACGAATACACATCTACACCGTGCATCTGAAAAAAAAAAAAAAATGTTTTTAAAAGCAATCAAGTGAAGTAATCTATGTTACTCAACCAGATATTTGGAATTTCGAAAATCCCATTTAACGAATCCTCCGCCACCCCAAATTCAAGAACTCTTCGATGGGACTTTTTGTGGCTATTGAAAATTCAAACAGTCCACCTATCAACACATATTGTAAAAAAGATATCAAAATAAACTAATCTTCAAGCAACGTTACAAAAAAATAGCATGAAGTTGAGATAAATTCAGTTGGTAATATCTTTGGCTTATGTTGTCCGGTTAAACGCAAACTATTCTCATCATCTATTATTGCGCAATGCGTACGATTATTGCCCAGTTCAAGGCCGGTAAAATGTTTCTTTTTACAAATGGATGTCTTTTACATCAGTCGTTCGAATTTCAATTATTTCAAAAAATTTACCAAATTTACCAACGGCAGGCGAAAGCGAAACAAAAAGAAAATCCAATTTGTTTTACATATTGCGCAATGAATTTGACCAATATTCATTCCCAATATAAAATTGAAATGTTAACGCACCAAAAAAAGGAAACAAAGCAAAACAAATTAAAAAGGTTTAAAGTATTGGTAAGAATAAATGAATTCGGGGAAAAGAACTAAAAAAAAAACTCTTCGTTGTAATGAATTGAAACGCATAAACTGCAAGCAGTCATCCTAACCCCAAAAAAATTGACGGGACTTCAAGAAATGGTTCATATACGAACATAATTTGAAATTATTAAACTTTCAAAATCACAAATATTAGTAAACAAAAAGTGTAGAATAACTGATAAACGAATCTGACGCCACAACCATGAAGCCATTCGAAATCTCCCACCTCTTATGGACGAAATAAGTTTTTGTAATGAAAGCACGTAAACTGCATAAATTGTACATCTTTCGTCTTTTCACTTTTTTTTTTTTTGCAACCTATAAAATTCTTCGATAAAATACTTTAAAAAAAATCTATATATATATTTATAATTTTACAAACAAACAAAAAAAAAATATATATATATATATAAATAAAAAAAATAAAAGCTCAATCAAACCTCCTACTATACCCACTTCAATGCAATTTACATAAAAACCCGAAAAAAATTCTTTTTACAATAGCAAAACCAAGTAATGGTCGTTCGTCGTCCTATCGTCCGTCAGCAACGTCTGGATCACATTCATCTTCACATTATGAAGCAGCTGGATCACGTTCTCGAGAAAGTGTGCGCTATCGTTCAGCGCCCTATCCAAAAATACGCTGAAAATCCGACGAATTAAAAGCACTTCCGAAAATCAAGAAACGCAAGGATTTATTAAATTTAAAATATCCAGAAAAGAAATGAAAGCGACAAATCGATTATTTCAAGTGAATGATGCTGCAAAATTTGTACTTCTTTTTCAAAATATAGTTCTTAATCCATATAATAAATGTATTTCTTAAAATATATGTTAAAGGAAGTATGTAAACGTAATTACCTATCAGATTTCAATTTAGCGTTTAGCAAATACCTCAAAAAAAAAAAATAAAATAAAATAATAAAAAAAACGAATGTCCCAAATAAATACAAAATCAAAGAAAAACGGAAAAGCCTGTAAGTGTGCTAAATCCAAGTCTGTTCAGTAAAAGGTAAAAAAAAAAACAGCGAAAAAATACAAAAATTAAAGAAATGAAAAAAAAAAAAAAACAAATTCAAAAACAATATGCACGTTTTAATTATATTTAAGACCAATCGTTCAAATTTACCGGGAGCCCTGCTGTAAAACTCTACATATTCCATAAACCATTAATTATGTTAAATGAAAATTTTAAAAAATAAAATGTTCAATCATAATTTAACAAGCCCGAAACGGTGGAATTTTGCAAAAGTCAACCAATTCGCCGAAAAAAAATAGGAGGTGGTATCTTCTCTTCCAAGACTTTCAGAATCGTGTAAAATGAATGAAAATAAGCACATCAAGTTTGTCGAAATGTCGCATTTTAGGCTCATAGTCAAGTTAGTTCAACAAAGTATAAACTTTTTGAAGGATTAAACTTTCAAATGATAGTCGTCAGGCGAGTTAAAAACTGGGGCCTCACTATGTATTGCGCGATGCGATAGCTTTTTTCGAGTCGACATTGGAATGGTTGTTTGCACTTATATCCTTTTTCAGTTTAATTGGTTTGTTGGCAATGCATTTCCGGACCTATCAGTTGATTTTTACGAATCAAAAACTATAAAAAACCGTTCCAATACTTCCCAGGTTTATTAAATTCATATGAAAATTTTTGTAAAATTCAAATATAGCAATCGTATTTAATTGAATTAAACTCGCATTAAGATTTAAAGAATATGTATCAGGCAAGCTCTAGCAGACCTGTTAAATAATGATTATTTAATTAATGATTAATTAATCAGATTATTTTTTTCTTATGAGTGAAATAGTGATTATTTAATGATTATTTTTGTATGACCTATATTAATCAATGATTGCGATTACCAAATAATCATGAAATAATCATGATTATTTTAGATTAATGAAAAAAATCAGAAAAAATCAAAAAATAATCAAAAAAATAATCCCGATTAATTTTAGATTATTTTTGAATATTTTTGATTTTTTTTTTTGATTATTTTTGATTTTTCCTGATTATTTTTGGGTTTTTTGATTTTTTTTTTATTAATTTTGATTTGTTCTGATTTTTTTATTAATTTTAATTATTTTCAATTTGTAATTGAATATAATTAAATGTAGTACAGCGAGGGGCCCATATGTCCTTGCCTATGACATCGCAATGTAAAATTCGCCTCTCGAAAGTATTGCCGGTGGTTTGACGAGGGGTGGTCCTAACCACAGGTGGCCGGTGAAATCACTTGTGTCCGTTGCCGGTCCCACGGACTATAGGGAAACTTTGGAAAAACGATGTTATTCAAATACAAATTGAAAATAATTAAAATTAATAAAAAAAATCAGAACAAATCAAAAATAATCAAAAAAAAATCAAAAAACCCAAAAATAATCAGGAAAAATCAAAAATATTCAAAAATAATCTAAAATTAATCGGGATTATTTTTTTGATTATTGTTTGATTTTTTCTGATTTTTTTCATTAATCTGAAATAGTCCTGATTATTTCACGATTATTTGGTAATCGCAATCATTAATAATCAAAAATTTCAAGAAGTTAAATTAATAATGATTATGGATTAAAAAAAGAACAATAATTCATGATTATTAATCTTAATCGGGATTTAACAGGTCTGAGCTCTAGAAATCGAATCCCCATAAAAAAAGTTTCGAGATTGCTTAAATTTCTATTGAAATCGCATTCGGGCCTATTATGATCATCTACTGTCAATAGAGTAGAAAAATTTCTACAGAGTCGTTTGTCTATCGGTTCAGCTGTTCCCGATTTCGTTCACATGTGTTAAAAAGACTGGCTTGCATACAAAAATAAACTTTTTGAAATGCTACAGCTCGTAAACGGTACCACTAAGAGAGTTTTGTCTGAAAATAAAAAATGTTTCTCTTGACTCGACCTATCGATGGTTTGATTTTTTACAAAAGTTTTCGAGATATCCCTGTATATATATATATAATATATATATATATAAATCTATATATTTAGAAGTCTACGTGGCTGCTCAACTTCGGTTAATTTATCCGAGATGTTAACGTTTCTGTAGATTTGCTTTTGTGAGGTTCCACTGTATGTATATGAAAGAAAAAGTAAAAATGTATTTACCACAAAGTTTTGCGGAACGTAATCGTATATCCCTACATGTATAAATACGCAAAAAGAAATGAAATTTACATTGCGGAGTTCGTTCAAATTGGCTTACACAAAATCGATTTAAAAAAGAAACAAAGTTCGTTCCTAAAATAATTTATGTAAAAACATGCATGACTTAAAACCATGAGGTAATAAATATACTTTCCACGGAAATGCGTAAAATAAATAATATAAAATTCATGGACTTCAATAAAAAAAAATTGCTTCCTTCATTAATTTTTGATTAATCTTTGATTTGAAATAATTTAAAAATAAAAATAAATTTGAAAATTGATTTCAATATCGAAACTTTTCAACCAGAATAGAACTAAAACTAAATCTGATATCATGGATGGAAACTACAATTAAGGATACATGAGATCAATATTACGTGCGTTATGTGTTCATTGGTGTGCCTAATATCTCAAACAACATATCCTGGTTTTGTATAAAACAAATAAATTCATTTCCACCCAAATAATCACATAATAAAAAAAAAAAAAAAAAAAACTAAAATCGAGCTCGAATATTATTTCCAAGAATCATCCTAAATAAATGCAAATTCCGGGCCACATAGCGAAAGCCTTCACCCAATCCTGGTCAGAGCATTAATCTGAAGAACGTTTCTTTTTTCCATAGTAGCATTTGAGGCTTGTTTCTTATTTAAATATTATTCTCCATTTTCAATAATTTTATGTTATTAAATGCATGGGGATTCACGTCGCTTTATAATAATAAAAAAGTAAGTACGCCGTCATAAATTGGTAACTTATTGTAAATTATTTCATATGAATTTTACATTAAAGAAATAAATGCGCAATTCAAAAATTTGAAACCCTTGGTTTTTTTTTTTTTTTTTTTTTGAGGATATCAAAAATTCATAGCTCCGTCGAGAAACATTAGACTATCGACCGCTGCGATGGCCATGTCCACGTCACGCTTTTGAACAGTTTTCTTTTTTGGCTTGGGCCGTGTATATGTAGGACTCCCTTGCCAGTGACTCAATGAAAAGCTCGGTGGCGCGTGTCACAACAAACGCCGCCTCATGCGAAGCAATGTGTAAGTCTGGATCGAGCTTCATTAGATTTCGTATGCGCGTCAGTGGCAGCTGAAATGGTCGCGTCTCTTTATCATTTGCAATCGTGGGCGTGTTGGATTTGTCTGGAAAGGAGGAAATATTATTATGCAGACAGGATATTTTAGTGTTGCTCACAGAAAATTGCTACTTCATACATACATATGTATGTTTGTTTCTTTTAGGATTACTAATCAGAAAGCGTTTCGCTTACCGGCTATGTCCTTTGCGCCATTGGTCGGAGTGTTTTCATCAGTGATTACGCTTTCATAATCTGCTCCGGCGGTCATATCCTCTGTTTCTTCTTCGACGCCTTGCTCGTCATCCACATTTTCGGTGTTTTCACTTTGTATTTCTTTCACGATATCGTCAGAATAACTCCCAAAGACGTCTTCGCTGGCCATTTCGGTATTTTGTGTTTACGACAGTTTTGACACTTCGTGGCGCGTATTCTTTCTTCCAATCAGTCTGCTGTAACAGGCCGTCTTGACTGACCCGTAGCTCGTAATTTCTACACACGTTAAATTGTCGAAATGACACTCCCTCAGTTTTCCTTGTGTTACCATTTTACCCGGTGGAGCGGGGGGTTTCGATTTCCATTGAACGTCTGTTTGGATGGAGGGGTGTATGAACGTAGTATTAGATTTCCCATTACAAGTTTCTACAACGTCGATTTATACGAAACCATGAAATACCTTCCAATCACTGAATTAATACGAGTCTAAAAATTACTCGTTCTTAAAGTTGGGAAAACTCTTCAAACACGAGCCTATTGCCCTTTCACTCAAGTGTGTTTTCCAAATGAGATTTTTTGGTGTGGGTATTTCGCTGGCCAAAATTAAAAAAAAAACTACTTTTCGCAACTTTGCGCATCTCTGTCGATGAAAATTGGGCTATTAAGGCTCAGTTATATGCCTGCCACACGTAGATTGAAATTGAGCAATTTCAAAAAATTTCACAACAAATTTGACATTTGAAATTGAGGCAATTTCAATTTTGTTCTGAAATTGAGCAATTTCGATCTGCGTGTGGCAGGCATATTACTCTTGATTGAACGTAACTTGACTTTACTTATTTAATCAGCTGACTTGATGTGTTTAGTACATTTTCTATGGGAGCAGTTACTGAAAACTTAATTTGACTTAAGATAAGAATCTGTGGAAAACAGATTTCAATAAGTTAAGTTAAGTTACGTTCAATCAAGAGTAACTGAGCCTTTAGACTGGCGAACGCTCAACCAGATGGTTCATCTTTTTTTGTAATTAAAATGAAACTTGACAAATGCGCTGAAGACACTCCTATGATGAAACACGTTTTTTGTTGATTAGAATCTATACTGGCATATGCAGTAAATACCTGCAATTGTGAGACTCCCCGGTAACGTTTTTCCCACAAGCTGGCTTCTTGTTAAACGTTGTTGACGTACGTGTAAACGGTCGCAATGAGAGTCAAATCGAGTGCCATCTGAACATGACAACGTGTAAATCCCGTAAAGTGAACGAATTCCGGATGTCGAAACGGCCTGCTACAACTGTCACTTTAGACTTTTGACATCTTGCAAAGAAGAAGAACATTGTTATCCACCCAAGTTGTTTTTTTTTTCGTTTGTTTTTGTATTTGTACTTTTTCCAAACAAAAGAAATCGGAAATGGATTTCCTGCGAGCGATTTGGGCTCGATTCTCGCAAATTTGTGGCTGTACGGAGGATCTTACCACGCAAGCATACGAACCAAACGAGGGAACACATCTTTTAGCGGATCCAACTAACAGTTTAAGAATAAATTCACATTCGGAAAATTATCAAACCGAAAAGAACTTTCAAAACTGTCAATCCCTGCCACAACGAGAGGAACAAAATGCTTTATGCCGCCTGGTGCAAAATACGGCGATTAACATGATCGACGTCGGTGCTATGGACACACACAACTTAGAGCATCAAGAATACAATGATCGCATCAAATTGTACTCGCAACGCTTACAACAGCAATGGAGTAACATCCAACATCCGAATCGAAGCATTATTGGCCTCTTGAAAGACGTTCCCAGCCCAGAGAATTTACTCCTAGCGATGCCAGCGACGGAAGATTTGGTGCAGATCAAAAACGCTCTGAATATGGCGCATGACGCGCTGTACGACATTCGTGTGCAGCACAAGGAGGCAGTTGTCGTGCCATTCAAAATACTGTAGTAACTACAGTGCATTAATAATTTAATAATTCACTCAAAGAAGATTTTTTTATTGCTATTAAACTGTAAATACGATTATATTTGCGTTCAAAGCTTACATTAAAATTTAAACGGAATAAAAATAATAATAAAAAGGAGAAAATTAAGCCAAAGCTGTGATAATTTCATAATGAATTCAGAAAACACAAGCCTATATCGATTCGATGCTGCACCACTTTTTCTTATTAATCAGTTGGATTTTGTATGACTATCAATATGAAGTCTTTATCGGGCGCCACCATGATCTCATGCTTTTTCGACCGTACGCGCAGGAATGTTAAATCGTTCGATGGATCCAAATCTCTTACGACACTCCTTGCCTTGTCGGCCAACTGACTCATTAGACCAGCGTATTGAACAGTCGTCGTATTGTCCAACGTTGATTTAACTGGGATTCCTAAAAAGGCCAAAATAGAAACATTTAAAGTATGGCCGCGAATAATGAGTCATATTTTTTTTTCACAGTCAGTGGCAAAGCAATGATATTAATAGGTGGTATTATTCAAGGAGTGTCTTCGCAGTACTTGATTTTTCGCAAATAGTCTGGAGGTTGCTACGTTACCTTCATTATTTACCACGATAGTGCCAACAACTCCTTTGTGCGATTGAATACGCTTAAGTGTTTCCTCAACTTCTTGGGACTGTGGAAACAAGAAATGCGATACTTTTTATTATTGGTCCAATAGATTGACCGAAATCCACTTACCATTTTTTGTTGTCGAAAACAGATGAAAACTGTTAATTTTGAACAAATATCGCAACAGTCGGAGCTTGTCGTCCGCAGTTGCGCAGCGTAGCGATGTCAATGCAGTATCGATACAACTCAATAATCGATATTTTCATAGAAATATACGATATAATAGTATAAAATATATCAAAATTTTTTCTTTAATATTTTCATGTTTGACTGCATTTAATTGCAGGAAAAAGCAAAGCTTACGAAATTTACAATTATATTGATTGGTTTCGCATTTAGTTAAGAAGAATATAAATTTATTAAAAGAAAAATATTTATTTATTTCTTTTGTTATAAATCATAATACAATTATGACTATAACTTAGATCTAAGAAAACTATTATTTATAGCTTTGCAAAAAGATTGGATGTTCGTTCGAGAAATGCGAAAATTTTGCCTGAGCAAATTTTTAGATTATGTAGTGTGCGATATATACATCCCTCTTGGGACGACCAATTTTGTCCATTTTGCTGGAAAGTTTGACGAAAAACAACGGAGCAGCTTGAATGTTATTTGTTTTATAATTTCATTTAGTCAGTGCTCTCGTATATGTATATTTAAATCTAAATTGATTCACAGATTTGATTTAAATACAGTCAAAGCTATTGCTGAAAATTTCAGCTATAATTACTTGCTCCATATTAAGAGTACAAAATTTTACAACTTTAATATGTTTCGAGGAATTTGTAATGAAATCTATTTACGGCGATTTTTTTTCGGTCCTTTATATGTCTTATGGATGGTTTCGGCGGGGAGACTCTCCCCGCTAGCGTCTTTCCCACAATTTGGTATTTTGTTGAACGATATTGACGTACGTGTAAATGGTGGCAATGGTAGCATTGATAATTCAAAACAAACAAAAAATATCGATAACTGTGCATAAAAATTGCAGAGCTATCAAAAGCTTTCCAGTTCTAATAATCAGTCGTTTGATGAGTTTCGAAGTGTTTGAACGCATATTGTGTTACGACTTAAATATTCCGCAATTTTTGTTTTAAACTGAATACACCTGTGTGTGGTCTGGAGCATTTATGAATTAAAGATTCTTGAATTGACTATTGACAATCTTGTTTATGAAAAAAACAAAAACAAAAATTCCATTTGAGACTCTTTGAAAAAAAAAAAACTGTTTTTTGGTTTTCAAACAATGAGAGGGTTTATCGAAAGTTTCTTTTGGTAAAAACAAAATTTGCAATTTCTATGCTTTAATTGATTGAGAAAACAGGGTTAACCCTGTAAATTCGTTTCCGACAGTTTTTTGGCAAAAAAAAAAAAAAAAAAAAAAAAAAAGACACCTTGCTGCTGCACACAAAAGTCGATAAAAGGGCAGGTAGAAAGGTGGAGTGCTGTGAAGTGTTGCGAAGAGAACCGAAGAGAAGAGAGGACTTAAGTAGAAAAAAGTGTTTTCATTGGCAAACATAGAAGAAACGAAAATTGTTTTTTTCTAACAGACAAACAAAAAACAAGCCAAAAAATACGACTTTTCGAAAAGGTAATAAACGTTGCTTTTCAATGCTATCTTAGACCTAAATATTTGAAAATTGATACCTATTAAAACTATGATGAAAATGATGGTAGACCAACAGCGTCTCTTAGCGCTCTTGCGGCCAAACACGTACTCCAATAGTAATTGATTGGAATTGGTGGCTTGGGTGATTGGTATGTATGTATGTATGCGTGTGTGTGTGTGCGTGCGCGTTGTGTGTCTTTTGTTGTTTGGAAAAGAAACTACCAAAACGAAACTCCATTCATAACATCACCAAAATTGATACATACATACGTGGACACTACCGCCTCTCGCACTAATTGTTCCAAAATTCAAGTCGAACCTTCTTTTGATCCAATTGCGAGACTAATTCTAATTCTAATCCATTGAATGTCAAAGAAACATATGTTGGCTTTTCTTATCAAGCAGCGCAATAAGCATTTTTAAACTCATCCTAATTTTTTTCGTTTGCTTTTTGGGCATCTTTTTTTTGTATTTTATTATAATAAAATATTATAACAAGTAAGGGTGTTATTATTAGGCGAGCATGACAATAAAATACCCGATACAGACACACATGTTTAAACAATTTTTAAAACACTCCCAAGAGACAGAAAGAATATTCTACAGATTTTAAGGCCATACACCCACTTTTGTTCAATTTCTTTATAAAAACCGCCCCTTTGTCACGCCCAATTTTCAAACTTTTTTGAATTCTAATCGTAGGCTTAAATACTTATACGCTCAAATTCTTAATTTCATTGCAATATTTTGAAAAAGTCAGATTTTGGGGCAGTTTTGGGATTTTTGGGACAGACCCTAGTACTGGAGGTATTCTTAATAATGGAACGATAAAAATAAAAGAAGCATACCTGCCAACTTTCGTTCAAGTCCCATTTGAATTTCGGATTTAGGGGACAATTTTCGAAAAACGCCCTTCTGCCACGCCCACTTTTCGAACTTTCTGAAATCACATTAACTGTCTTTAAGTATGTCCATATGTCAAATTTCATCAAAATATCTTGAAAAACTCCCGTTTTGCAGCAATTTTTGTGAATTTCATAACAAACTCTAGTACTGGAGGTACCCTTAAAAATGCTCCGATCGGGTCTTTTATCGAGCTTGTTCTTACGCATTTCCCCGTGGGCACGCATGCCAAATTTCAAGATAGCTTAACTCCTTCGATAAGATAACTGTATACAGACAGACAGACGGACGGACATGTCTAAATCGAATCTCCTGGTGACGCTGACCATTTCTATATATCGTTAGCTTCGGATAGAAAGGCGTAACTCATTTTTTTTTTAAACGAGATTTTTGCATTTTCTGATGGTCGACCTCAAATACACCCCTCCAAAAAAATTGACGACCTTTGATTGAAAATACCGAAGTATAGTTACTTTTAAAAAGCCCTAACTGTCACTAGGAAACCATTTGCGTAGAGAAGCCAAAAAAAGAGACTGATTAGTAGCAATTGATTTTCATTTCGAAGAAATAAAAGAAAAATAAAGTTTACATTTATGAAAGAAATTTATAACTTCAATTTAATTTTTAGTTTTTTTCATCAGTCAAGATTTTAAAACATTTATGAAATTAATTTTTTGGACTGTACTAAAAATCCTTCTACGTCTAAATGACGGACCAAACATTTTCATTTTAGAAAATCACGACTAATTGATTGGGTAGCGAGAATTAAAATTTTACACGATAGTCTACTCCACGAGTATAGTCGAAACTTTGCACTCATAGCATAACTTTGCGTAAGAAAAACCCAACTCACCCACTAACTCTAGCACGCAAATAAATTACATTCAACTGAATATTATGCGTGTACTGCTTCAAACCTTCTCTTATCATGGGCCACATTAATTTATAAAGATTCATAAATACAACTTACTTATTTTGTAAAAAAACGTCCGCTCAAGTATTTGAAAAATTTAATTTTGATTTTTTATCAAAATTTTATTTATGAAGCAGATACTCTTATGGTGTTATTTAGTTACATTTTTTTTTATCCCTAAATTTATTCTAAAAAACTTCCCATTCTCCTCCTTAGGAGGTCCATAAAAATATTTTTTTAATGTTTGTCCCCCACTTCCTACTAGCCACAAGTGCCCCTTAAGAGTAAATTAACGACCCATTTTTGTTCAATATTAACATTTTTTCAACATACTACCCCTACAAAACTCTTAGGGGGAAACATAAATACTTAATTTAAAACAAATTTAATAAAAATTATTACATTAAACAACCTTTTGGGTTTTCAACCGACCCCCATTATTTTATTCCCCAATATTTTCTTTAAAAAAACCTACCCTCTATCTCCCTCCTTAAGGGGGTCCCCATACCAAAATAGGCTTAAATTAAAGAAAAATGCCTCACGAACTTCAATCTATAATATAGATGCCGTAGGAACAAGAACGAGCATGTTCAGTATGTATATTCGAAAAATTTACACAAGTACCTTTTAAACGAGCCTAATATGAAGAATATTGGATTCGTTTTGGTATGTTTTAATAATAGTTATAATTATTATTTTTTTTAAAAACTGAATTTTGGGTTCCATCCCCTAGCTGGCCAATAATGACCCTAGTAGAAAAAAAATAAATTTTCTACTCAAATGCCGCAAACCTCAATCTATGACGAGTTTTTTGAGACTATAACCATTAAAATCGGTTAGTGGTTTCTATTCATAAAATTAATTCAAAACAAATATTTTTTGGAACGCATTATTCACTGTTTTCACGTTCCTTTCTTAAGTCTTTGCATGTCTCTCTTGGTCTGTATGCATGCAAAGACTCAAGACACGAACGTGAAAACAGTGAATAATGTGTTCAAAAAATATTTGTTTTGAAATTAATTTTATCAATAGAAACCACTAACCGATATTATTTGGTTATAGTATAGTGCTGGATCGCATCTTATAATTTTATTTATATTTTAAACTTTGCGTACAAAGACCTAACTCTACGTGTTTTGAACGAAAATTGATATCAAAAAGCCCTAACTCAGAAAACTGCTCGAAACACAGAAAAAATAAAAATTCACAGCCTAAAACAAATTTCGTGCGTAGTATTTAATTGACTTTGCGTTTAAACTTTTTTTAAATATCTAACCTTTGCGATTTTATGAAGTTTTTTCCTTCTCCTGTAAAGTAGCAAAATATGAGTTACCCCTTTCTATCCGAAGCTATCGATATATTTTGTCATGGTCTATCTCGACTGGTTATGGGTGTTACACACAACCACACAAACGCAATATACCCTCGACACAGAGTGTGTCGGGTATAATTATTGTTATAATTTTTTTGTTTTTTGCTTATCTTAGTTATCTTTAGTTCAAGTATTTGCAAGTTGTCGGATTAGATAATTTTTATTTAAAAATATTTTCAAAAGATATCTTTGAATTGCTTCATAAAATTTGGAATGCAGATAAGAGAGTTGATCCGTTTGTTTCCAAAAAAATTTTGTTCATTACCGTTCTGGGGTATGGTGTGGCCGCGGAGCCTATCCAAATCCTCGCCAGTAGGTTGATCGGGTATTGGATCAAACTGTTAGTATTTTGGATTTTATGGGTGCGATGTGACCTACATAAATATACAATTTTAAACATAAATTTTTATCATACTCGTAGTACACGGCTAATAAGGTCCTGCTTGACCTTTGGGGGGACTCTTGCAGAAGTTTCGCTAGGGTTAACAATGAGGGTAGGATGGCCCCGAATCGTGGCAAAAGGTTAAATTGGTATGCCTAGGAAATTGGATTGGCACTCAGTGTTAAAGCAACACAATCTAATGTCTCATTGGGTTCCGATGTTACGTGTTTTCATGAAAACATTTCAGTTTCCAGAGTTAAGTCGTTCTTAACACGAATAATTTTGATACACGCAAATCCCATTAATCTGCAAAATGAGCCATCCCACCGCACAAAATCTACAGACTCGTTTTACTCCATTGACTGGCTTCTGTTGCTTTTTAGATGGTTGAAAATCCGCTGGGGAAAGTCACCGCTATTCTGTACATATAAACGTAAATGTTTTCAAAATATCGAATTAAATTGAAACATTTTTTTTCGGAATTAAAGGGTTAATTTCGAATTCCATTGAATACACGTTTGCAATTTTCCGATAAGCGGACAGGTTCGATCTATCTTGATAAGAACTCAGGACTTGATATCGCATTATTTATCGCTCAGAACTTGTTATACCCAGCGTAAGCGGGGTATATTAGTTTTGTGCGAATCTTGTAACAGGGAGAACTAAGCTCCGGCGATATAGACATATATATATATATAGAAATGATCAGGATCAAAAACTGAATCGATTTAGACATGTCCGTCTGTCCGTCCGTCTGTCTGTCCGTCCGTGGTCGGATCTCCTCCGAAATGGCTGGACCAATCAAGTCGAAATTTGGCACACACGTATATCGGGATCCGAGTATGATCCTAAGTAAAAATGGGAGACATCCGCCCACTGCCACGCCCACAAATGAATATAATGTGTTTTCAGTAAAATGCTTGTAACTTGCGAACCACTCAACACATTCCATTGATATTTGGTGTACTGGTAAACTACAGAAAGGGACATATCCTGGAAAAAAAATGGACGCCGCCCTCCACGAGCCACGCCCACAAATAAGCGCATAAATAAGGGTTTATCGTAACTTGTGAAGTAAAAGGCGTAGAAGCTTCAAATTCGCAACATAGGTTGACCAAGGCGAATGAAAGGCGTAGTAACAAAAATTTATGTAGCCCGCCCACTGCCACGCCCACAAATGGAGAATTTTCGTAACTTCCGAAGTAAAAGGCGTAGAAGCTTCAAATTCGCAACATAGATTCACCAAGGCGAATGAAAGGTGTAGGAAAAAATTTTATGTGGCCCGCCCACTGCCACGCCCACAAATGAAGATTTTTCGTAACTTCCGAAGTAAAAGGCGTAGAAGCTTCAAATTCGCAACATGGGTTCACTAAGGCGAATGAAAGGTGTAGGGAAATAATTTATGTTGCCCTCCCACTGCCACGCCCACAAATAGAGAAGCAAAACATAGTGCGCTCATAATATCGGGACGCTGGGTATTTCAAAGTCGGGCTTGACCGACTTTAGCTTTCTTACTTGTTTTTTGTTTTGCATAAGTAACATATATCGGGATATTTTAAGATCGTTCAGGTCTTTTTAAAGTCAGAACTGAACTTCGTAGCTAAAGACTTATCAATAGAGTTTTCATCAGCATAGAAATTCTAAATTAAGCACAATTTGCGCCGATTTTTATCGAGCCAGATCGGCACAGATTCCAACAATTTCCACAATTACTGTCGCGGGCTCACATTATCGTCGCATATAGTCAAAACGATATCGGGTAAGAATAAAATTCGGACACAACTCGTTCAAGACGATCTCATTTGTCAGCATCAGCGTCCAAAAATTAAGTGTACGATGCGTTCACACTATCGGCAATTTGATTGCGGCAAAAAATGGGCACATTATGCAGATAGTGCGATCGCAGCATAAGACTCATTACAAATGCTTTCTTCCTAGAGGGTTCCTTCAAATCAATTGTAGGTAAATATTCAATGGAATAATTGCCCTTTGAAGTTCAAAAAAATATCTACCCGTTTGGTCATCCTTACCCGTTGGAAAAGGGTATATTTTTATGGAAAACTTAAGTCTGATTTTAAAGAGTAAGCTTTACCCACAATTAGTGTAGGAGGATCGACTGCAGTAACTATTTTCATGTGATTCATGTGATACGAAGCAACACAATGACCGCTCTAAACCTGCTCTAAAGTTACCCGGCGTGGTTATATCGTTAAAAAAAAATTGTATGAAAACATGCCAATTTTGGGTAGGCGCCATTTCGGGTCAACGGGACAGGGTGACCTTACGGGTAAATATTTCTTTTGTTGACCTAACTCTCATGCGGACAAATGAGATCGTCTTGAACGATTTTTGTCCCAATTTCATTATTTCCCGATATATTTTTGACAATATGCGACGACAATGTGAGTCCTCGACAGTGATTGTAGAAATTGTTGGAATTACTGGACGCTCGGGTCCGATATAAAACCGGCGCAGATTATGCTGTTTGCGCAGCCAGTGGGATCCCAGCTTAAGGTTCTTTAAGATCGGACTTGAGCTTCCTTTGCTGGTTGAAACGTAATTTTGTTAAATTTCATTAATTTCCTTTGCTTTTTGCAATAACAATAAAAAAAAAATAATAAAAAAAATGAAAAATGAAAACAAATTTATTGATTTACCTAATTTCAACAATGCTCATTTTGCAAACGAATACATACGAAAAAAGTCGAAAATCACTTCCTGCTGTGTTGCAAATTTTCGGCAATTGTTTACAATAAGTGAGAAGAAAGCAGAAGCGATTTGTCTTTTCGTTTGTAGAAAATTCTTCTTCAAGATTGATATTCAAAAATAACAAATCGCATGCATGAAATCATCGGCTATTTTTGCTTTATTTTCAACTTATTTCGACTGCTTCGGCTTTAACTCTTATATAAATTCGATTGGTCGTCTCTTATTATCTTTAATTTTTCTCTATGTGCGGTGAGGCGGCGTGGAGGAGGGAAGGGGGAGGGGGTATTGACCAAAGGGTATCTAATAACGGTCGCAGTATGGCTTAGCCACAAAAAGAGAAAATTCTTTGTATGTACAGGAGATTTCCGATTTAACGAGTATTCGCGTTAGCGAGTTTCGCATTTAACGAGCATTTAAATTCGTTCCATTGAGTATCTTATATAACGAGCAAAATGGCACAAAAAATTTTGTGTGCACTCGGTTTAGCGAGCAACATAAGAAATCAGTGAAAAAGCATAAAGAGAAACAAAGAGGATTCCAAGAAATAGTTAAGCGAAGAGTCTAAAAGCGAGTGTGCTGCGCCAACTGCCGCAAGCAGTCAATGTATGAAAAGTAATGTGAAATCGAAAAAACGCAGGCGCTGTTGGACTTACCGCTTTATTTGTGCAAAGTTGTTCAGTGATATCAATTTTTAATCGCCAAATCCCCCACGTAAGCATACGTTAGTAGAAATCAGTCGCGTACCAACCTAGGGCCTAGGAGGGGCTTTGCCCACGACGATTCTTGGTCTTAGGTGGAAGGAATTACGAAAATTTAAATGAAAAAAATTGTGGAAATTTCTTGGCCCCCCGCGGGAAGTTGGATTGCTACAGGTCTGGTATAAATCAGACTCGCCATGTAATCAAGCAAAAGATTTCTCAAACCCCTCCCCCTTTTTTAACGCTTACGAAATCTTTTACAATAAGAAAAAATGATTTTATGATGGTACTCAATTTAACGAGAAATTCGATTTAACGAGAAGTGCTGGCAACATTGAGCTCGTTAAATCGGAAATCTCCTGTACTTATGAATATGGAATGCAATAGAAAGGAAGGGATGGAGCACAAACACAATTACATACATATGTATATCTCCGTGTCCGGCTCACTGTCGCGTCTCGATATTAGCATTCATTTCATAATTGGTGGAAGGATCATAATTGCGGATAATAATTGAAAATTATCATTCGTACTCAATCGGCCCAATTTGCTGCGTCGCTTAACGAAAACAACAGCAACAGCAACAACAGCAACACTCGTTCGATGATTCCAATAGGAAAATGCCGTCGAAGTCGGCGAGTCTGTCAGTGTCTCGATTCTGCACCGTGCACCGCGAACGGCAACGATTCGGACTAATTAAATGAACACGAAACAGAGTTTGTTACACCTCATTGAGCGAAGTGTCTTAAAGCTTATTCGACTGTGAGGAGAATTGCATACATGAGCAGTTAACTCCAGTCGTCCATGGCGGCGCGGCTACCCGATACCGACCCGACAATATAAAAGGCCGGACGAAAAGACTTTAAATCCGTTGCCGGGAAAAGCGGCTATTCGGAAAATACAACCTTTGATATTCTATTATCAAACGTAGGCACCTTTAATTCTCAATACCCAATAGTGTTGATTGAAATCCTGCCCTATTCATTTAGCTCTCAGGCATGCGAACACGAAACGAAATCAAACAAAACGACATGAAACGAAACGGAAACAAACGGTTTTCAAAAACAACAGTACCTACGTTGTGCCTTATGAGAGCGAACACACCAAGATTAGTAGAAACAGAACAGTTTCGACTATGAAAGAAAAGCCTGTTTTTTGTTTTACTAACGAAACGAAAACGTTTCGTTTGAGCCGTTGTGTCTTCGCAGCCTTACGCAGCGTAAATATCGCACACTAATCACTAAATCGGTACAACTCAAAATTTTGTATTTCTCGGGCAAGCACCCTGTAACTCTCGAAGCCTGTACAAACAATTTCTTTTCTAAATTTATATTATTCTTAAATAACTGCAGGATCGATAAATATAAATGTTAATTTTCCACGTGTTCCTCCTGCTGCAGTAAAATGTTGGCAAACATGAAAAAAGTGATTAAAATTTTTTGAATTGTGCCGGTTTATTGATTAGTGTGCGATATGTATGACCCGTGTTGGTGGTCCCATATTATGAAAATATTCCGAAACGAAGAAAATATGTAAGACAGCTTTCGGTCTTAAATGGATGGCATTCCGCCTTTTTGGCCGCCATTACTCGTATCCTTGCACTGTTTACTCCTAAATGGCACTCATCTTTCCAATATTAGCTATACTAGCCGACGGCAGAGGCTGCAAATCCTTTCTCTGCCTCTGCCTCTCCGTCTCTTTCTTCGTCTTATATCTTACCAAATTCATAAACTAATAAAGTGTACTGATACAAATAAATGTGTACATGTGTGTGTGTGTCATGTTATTGCCCTGTGGTAAACAATTGGGCAATTCTCTGAAAAGAACTAGTACTTTAACCAGAACTAGAAGAAACAGTAAAATTTTTGGATAAGCTTCCACCATAAGTATACTAGTGATAATTGGAATAATCGAATGCGTTCATTAAAATTGAACTACAAATCAATCGAAAGTGTCTGAACGTAAATGTTTTTTCCCACGATGTACTTCAAGAAAATGGAAAAAAATTAACGATTCCGGTTCCTTTTTCCCGTAAACAGCACTAGTATTTAACTGGTACAAATTTACCCAATTATTTATAAAAGTACTAGAATAATTCTGGTGCATACTGCTGTAGTGCTTTCCTGTACAGATGTTATACTGATTTTCTACCGAATTTTATATGGGCAAGGGTATAGAAAAGAACTAGTACTGGTGGCTTTTGCACTAGTGAAGTACTAGTACAGCAGTAGTTCAAACTCATACAGGGTGGCGTGCTTTATTTATGGTGGATTTTCTTGGAAAGCTTTTGCTGTTTTTATGTTCCTCTCAAGAGCCGTAAAGTATTCCTTAACGTAACCAAGTGCTTCAGGCTGTTAGAGCATGTTCCTCATGCTGCCAACGAGTTGTTTATTATTATTATTATTATTTATATCTATTATCATTATTATTTTGTTTTTTTTTTTCGTATTCATCTTTTCCTGTGTCTTTTATAATTTGTATCTTTTATTTAATCATTCAATTGTTTGTTCTTTTTTACAGGTAGACTGATTACACGGAGGGCTTATTACAGCCGGCTTTGAACGAAATAGTCACATAAATGCGATAAAGTCGAAGCGGGTGAGTTCAATGTTTTGTCTTCCCCGTAAATTATGTTACAATCACTTGTTACTTAGTCAAGCGTAAGAGTTCTTTGTTACTGTAATCCCCGGATATTAGCATCACGAAAAGTTTATAACACGTACATATGTATATACAAAAATCAAAATTTCTATATAAAAATAATTTCCGCGCATTGAAGAAAAATGAGGAACAATCGTCGCGTAAGCATGGGTGCTTCTCAGCGGCACTGTTATCATGTTTTTTGGGGACATACTCCCCTGAATGTCTCAAAACAAGGCCAAAATTCCCTAAATTTTAATTTTGAAATCTTCTAAAAACAAAAACGTGGTCCCATAAAGTTTTATAAAACATTCCCTCACCAATTTTCTGCCCTAAGACTCCACAAAAGATTATAAATATCATTTTTAATTTAGGGGAGATTTCCCTAAACTAGCAACGGTGCTCAGCTGGGTATTATTTTATCGGACCTGATAATATCCGGAGAGTCTTTATAAAATTATCTCGTTGTAATTGTTAATGCTATGACGTCTTACCACAGTGGGAAAAATCTGAATATTACTACAAAAAATTCATGTGAAGAGCTACTCACAGAATGCCTTATTTTTAACCCAGCGATGTCATTAGAAATTCATGCATTACCGGATTTCACTTGCCATGTAAGGCAAAATGTAATACTTTAGATAATTTATCTATGGCAGAAAGTTTCCTACATGGCGTGGGCAACAGAGTAATGCTTACGTCATTGGTCATTGATTTGGAACAAACATCTTAAAAAAGCGCGTTTTTACTTTATTTTTTCCTAAACATATTGAACTTTTTATGGGATTTCACCTACTTTAAAACATAATTTTTCCCTGCATAATACAGTATAATTTCTCCATTCGGACACTCCTCTTAAGCGGACACCCCTCTTAAACGGACACTTTTTTGGGAATGCTCGAGTGTTCTTGCTTCTCAAATAGTTTCCTCTTAAGCGGACACCTCTGTTAGGCAGACATATTATTCGGACGCCCCGTTGTCTACAACCTTGTATTTGTAGTCTGTAGTCCTTGTTTTTTTTTTTTTTTTGTTTACCAATCTGTCCTCATTAGCTCTCAGGACGTGTCCATACCAGTGTAGTCTTGCTTCCCGCATTTTCCCAATAATTGGAGCAACTCCATAACGGCTAAGAATGTCCCCGTTTGGGACATGATCAGGACGAGTCAGTCCGGATATCCAGCAGAACATCTTTGTTTCCATAACACTAAATCTTCGTTCAGCTACATTTGTTAAGGGTAGACACTCAGAACTGTAAAGAGCGACAGGCCTTATAACTGCGCTAAATTTTGGATTTTAAGCGTTCGCTTATCTTTTTATCCTACGAATATTCTATAAAGAAATAAAGGAAGAAAAATATCAGGCTTCACGTTGGGACGTGGCGTTGTTAATTGAGATGTGCCGATTTAAGATTTAAAAAGGTTATTAGCGCCGTTTACATGGATATAAGTGTACATGCGCGACAATAATGGTACGTTGTTGGCGATGCTCGAAAAAGCCCGTCGGACCGACCGTGGAACGACGGCTCGATAGTTTTCAAAAAGTTTGGATTTTTCCACAATAATTGTTGATGCCGCAATGATTCTCTTCCGACGTTGTTTAAAGCTTCCCTGCAGAAATATGGACTGACCCAAGTGTAGCCTTCGGTCAGTCCCTCATCTTACCACTACTAGTCCCCTCTTAATTCCACTTGTAATGTATTTAACTGACCTTTTTAACATGGGCCTGGCATTTGAGAGGGACTAGTCCGCTAAACGGCCGACCGTAGATCAGTCGTAATATTGTCTGGTTTTAGGCTGGCCAAATTAGGAATAAAAAAACAATTTCTTAAATATTTTTTATTTATTTTTTATTTTAACAAATTTTTTTTCATTTTCAATTTTTTTTTCCACAGCAGCAGTTTCTTTAAAAATATAAGTAGAGCAAAAAGGTAACTTAACAAATTTTTCACTGCTTTGTGAAAGATGAAAAAAATATTTTTACCAAGTTGATGATAGTGTCACTTACAGACTACACATAAACCAACCCGCTTATTACCGACCGCCGGCTAGCCGAATTCGATGGAGCGAACTGCCATAATATAACCGGTAGGGTTTGGACTGGTGAAAGGCCAGTCCTTCTTAGGAAATTGGCCTGTTCATTTCTGCAGGGTTGACATTTTAATTGAAATAACCGTCGGTTGACTTAATCGAGGGGAAAAATTTAAATTTACTTGACGATTTATTATTTTTTAAACCGTCGGTTGACTCGTTCGAGTGTCTAAACGAAAACGGAAAAAAACTGGTCGTCTTACCTGATCGTCGAGTATGTATATCCATGTAAACGGCCCTTCGGGTTCCATTTCCATTTTGATGGGAGTGTTAGGATTTTTTAAAGGGTTGTTCTTTAGTACACATTAAAAAACATTGTTCACGTTGTCTGAAATAAAAAGATCGAATGGATTATCGCTAAGTACGTCTGTCGTTATTGTCCGTACCAGAATTATTAAACTTCATTACAAACAAAAACAAAATGGTGGCCTGTCGAAAAAGTGTCGAAAAAAATGATGTTTTTTCGAAAAATCGTAAAAAAAGAAGAAGATATTTGAAGAAATTCTGGTAGGTATCTGCGAGAAATATTATCGAGTAAAAGAAGATATAAAAATTTCAATATATGTTTAATTTGGTCTGCAGGTCGTTGACCGTTTTAGAAAATGGCGATGAGGAAAAACTGTGTTTAAAGCAGACCTGGGCAGACGCAATTAGATTTCGGAATTAATTACACACTCAATTACTATTACTTGTAATTGTAATTGAAAAAACTCAATTACAATTACTCGTAATTGTTATTGAAAAATTTCCAATTACAATATTTCAATTGTAATTGAAAGATCGCCATTCCAATTACAAGTAATTGTAATTGAATTTTCTCAATTACAATTACAATTACAAGTACATGTAATTGTAATTGAATTTTTCCAATTAAATTACATGTAATTGTACTTGAAAGTTTTCCAATTACAAGTAATTGTAATTTAAAAACCTCAATTACATCTAAAAAACAAGTAGGAAGCTTATATATTTTATACATTTAAATATTTTATACGGCAAAAGTACTTAAAAAGCTGACTATACCGAATTCGGGCTAGACCAACCTTAGCTTTCCTACTTGTTTTTCAATGTAATTGAGGTGTTTCAATTACAATTACTTGTTATTGGAAAATTTTCAATTACAATTACTTGTAATTGTAATTGAAAAATTTTGTAATTGGGTTTGCCCAGGTCTGGTTTAACGTTTCAACTCGCTTAGGGCGTAACGGCTATTATGAGCTGTGATTCTCTTATTGCTTGGAATTTGGGTCTGATTTTTTCACAGCATATTCTTAATAAAAAAAAAAAACGATATTTAAAAGTGGTTAAATAAAAATAGTCCCTTAAGAGACCTACACTAATGAGAGATATACAAGAATGAGCTAGAAGCTCTGTGACGTCAGGCTTGAGCATTGTGCGAATATAGTGCGAATGCGAAATTTGTTTAGTTCCTCGAGGGGAATGGCAGTTTCACAGTAAGAAAACATTATGAAGAGGCAAGTTGGTTATAAGCTGGTAGTATCCGGCGGAGACGCTTAACCGATTGATCAATTCGCGTTGACGATGTAATTGTAAGAATGTCAATTAAATACCATCTAAAATAAAAATTTTCCAATTACAATAATTGTAGAAACACCCATTGAATTAAAAAACAGGTGGACAGCAATTATCGACGATTTATAATATAGGCAAACCATATTAAAATGATATACTATTCGGGTATTGAATAATATTAGATTTCTACTTAATTGTAGATGAGTTCATTAAATAGAAGTAGGTTAGCATTTGGAAAAGTCGAAGCGAAAGTAGTTCCTCGGGGGAAGGAGTCCATAAAAAACTCCAGAAGAGGCATGGTGGTTTTAGCTGGTAGTATCCGGCGGAGACGTAACCGATTGATCAATCGGTTGACGATGTATTGTAGAGTAAAAACGACCACTAAAAAAAAATTTTGATTCAATATGGAACACCATTGAATTAAGGTGGCGCAATATCGACGATTTTAATATAGAAACCATATTAAAATGATATTTTTCGGTATTGAATTAATATTAGATTCTACTTAATTGTGATGAGTTCTTAAAAAAAAAAAAAAAAAACAGGTCGGTGGGTTCGATCCCTGCTCCAGCGAGCGTCGATTTTTTTATTTATTTATTTTTTTTTGGGAAAAGTAGATAATTTAACATTTACATTATTTAAAAAACTGAGAAATAAAAGATTTTACCAAAATTTTTATGCTTAAAAAATTAAAAAAAAAGATTCTATAGGAATTTCTTGAAAGAGCTTGTGCGTGACGTTTTAGAAGGCCCGACGACAGCAACTTGTTTTATTGGTTCGCGTCCGACTTAGTTTCTCTGCTCCCCGCATTTTTTCGCTAAAATGTACATGCCCTGTTTTATTCTCCATTTTTCCACAAATTCTTTGGCTTGCGGCAGGGTTCGAACTCGGACCTTCCAGATTACAAGTCTAGCACACTTCAACTACGCCATCGCGAGATATGATTTCAGCTTGCTAGATTGATTATATCAATGTAAGTGCAAAACAACTGCTCAATAAGAGGATCTTATCGATTTTATGGGGTCATATTTTTTGTGTGTGAAGAGTTCCCATATTAATTTAATAACGTTTCTTATTGATTCAATAGGTAGCAACGTAAATTTCAACGGAATTTACGAATTAATATGAAAACAAACTCAAATCAATATGGTTCAACTTGAAATCAATGTAACTTTAACATTCTCCACGAAATATATGGAAACTACATCAAATCAAAGTTGAAAATTGTTGTTTAATTTTAATATTTTTCGGTATTATTTTTCTTCTATATTGAAACATATTGAATTAATATGGCTCGGATTTGATTTTAAGTAGCAGTTTTTCCCTCAGTGTACATATGTGTAAAAGCGTGTGGATTTGGATCTAGTAGGTCCATTGAAAATGTACCTAGATATCAGAGGTGTTAAAGAATGCAATCATTTGGTTTGCGTGCTCACGGGGATATGAGTGAGAACAAGTTCGACAATAGAGCCGATTGGACCATTTTTAGGTGTACCTTCAGTATGTTGCTAGGGTCTGTTACGAAAATCACAAAAACTGCACTAAAATCGAAGTTTTTCAAGATATTTTGATGAATTTTGATAGTTGAACATATCTAAAGCCACGTTGTACAATTTCCAAAAATTTAAAAAGTGGGCGTGGCAGAAGGGCGTTTTTCGAAAATTGTCCCCTACACCCGAAATTCAAATGGGACTTGAACGAAATTTGGTACTTATGCTTCCTTTGCAGCCATAAACATCCTCTCAAAAAATTTCCTTGGTCTGTCCATTATTAAGGGTACCTCCAGTACTAGGGTCTGCCACAAAAATCCCAAAACTGCCTCAAAATCGGACTTTTTCGAAATATTTCAATGAAACTTAGAATTTGCGCGTATATCTAAGCCCCCGATTAGAAATCCGAAAAATTGGAAAAGTGGGCGTGGCAAAGGGGCGGTTTTCATAAAGAAATTTAACAAAAGTCGACATATGGGGCCCCTTATGGCCTTAAACACCTCTTGATATTAAAAATTATTTGAATATGTGAGTCTGTGTCGGGTATTTTATTGTCATATAACACCCTTACTTGTTTCATTCAGTTTTTCGTTATTCATTGATTGCAATCACTGACTTGCAGTCCCAAAATGCATTCATTTGAATTCTTTTGCAGTATTTATTTTTATGTATTAAAATTCATATTGAAATAATGAAAGATCATCGCATCTCTTCCAAATTACTCCGCGACGGAGGAGGCTTTCAGACAACAATTTTGAAAAATTGTAAAATAAATAGAAAGTAAATAACAACCTATAACTATATTTTTATTAAATTTATTAATTATTGTTAATACAATAATACATTAATAGGAATTTAGAATTTTTGTTCAGTTTGCGTTGTTGTTGTTGTGAAACGAACGTCCATGTATAAATTGCTTTTTCAAAATGTGAGTGTTTATTCTTATACATATTCAGGAAATTGCATGCATTAAAAAATTTTTAGTCAGTACGAGATTTCAGAAAAGACGAATTATTCACGAATAACGAAAAAGACTAAAAACTGCAATTTGCACACTTTAGTCAATAAATGCGTTTTTTGATTATAATCATTAAAGTTAGTCAAAGATTGTGACTTCAACTGATTTAAAATAAAATTGATTGCATTCTTTAACACCTCTGCTACATATTGTCTGAATCGGTTGTTGTTTTTGCCGAAATGCATGCCTATTATTCGTACTAATCTAATAAGATTGAATGGCTGGGAAATCATGCTACGTGTGCATGAAATTGAAGCTCTGAAATATGAAATACTGTATTAAAGGCGGTGTTATCGGCTGATGCTTTTAGCCGCACAATGGAGTTTTCACTGTATACATAATTATACACCTCCAATTTGTATTCGTTTTCATACGATTCGTCTGTCTAACTTTGGTTAAGATATTCTTTCTGCTCTCAAGCGGAACGAATCGAAATCCAAGTTACTTTTTGTTCCATCGCTGCATTCATTCAAGTTCGTTGGCATTCTTGTTCATTTAGGGGAACCAAAATGAACTGTAAGAAAATATAAAAAGCGTATGAAAAATGGAAAAATAATGTTCGGCTAGAAATCCAATTATGTAAATTGATGTCAATCTTTGATAGAAGTGTACCTACTCTTCCTTTTTACGGCAGAGAAGGTTTCGTCTTTTATCTTCGTCTGACCGTCTGAAAATGACGCGGAAACGCGAGTTTTCCCTTTTCAGGGCTCGGCAGGGCGCGTTTTTTCATTTGAGTGCGATCATCGCGCTGTTAAATAATTCCGCACCGTTGAGAAGCTGCCGTCTGTTGGCTCCTATTAAAAATCAGTTAACAAAATGCTACCGTTGAGCTTATCAGCAGCAGAACTTGTCTCCCGGCAGCTTTTTGCTTGAAATATCAATTGATTTTTTCTTCTTTTTTTTTTTCCTCAGTCAATAAAATCAAAGCAGGTTATAAATCGAAGCGTCACCCAAATTCAATATCCAAGCGCTGAAGCACTTGACTAACCTCGTTTACTAAATAAGCATACAGCCATGTTCAGCATAATATCAGTGTTAGGCAGAAGACTGGGGAGTTCGATGTGAGGAAAGTTTTATGATTGCCATGAAAAATAATAAAACAAAATAGTGTTTTTAATCGAGCAGGCGATGGTGGTGTTTCGGGGGTTCAATCCCCGTCCGATATGCGAGGAATTGTATACATCCATGTATAATCTAAATATATTTCACTCTTTTCGTTGAATTTTTTGAGTCTCCAAACAATCATTTTAATCCATTGACGCCATCGAACTGAAATCGCAAAAATGTCTTAAATCAATTAACCCTCTAATTCCTGGCTCCGTCTCTAGACGGACTGGTTTCGAGCAAATTACCAAAAAAAAAAAAATTCCTAATAAATTCAGATTCATGTTTTTCTTCCCGAAATTGTCTTATCTGAACCTTTCAAGGAAAAAAAAAAAAATTGTAGCATTAGAGGGTTAGGTAAAAAAAAATTAAAATAAATATAAAAACGAATAAAAAAAAAAAAAAAAAATTTTAAAATTCTTTTTAGAATTAAATTTTTTTTTTTAATTTAAAAAAATTTAAAAAAATTAAAAAAAACAGAAAAAAATCAAATAAAAAATGTAAAAAAATGTTAAATATAAAAAACTTTCGACACAAAAAAATATCGCACACCCTCTTCTAACGTGACACAACTCAAAAATCGTCAATTTTGAGTTAACATATGGAACTTGGTCATAGTTTCACCTCTCTACCTGCACGGAAAATTCTATTCCGTTTTGGTTATTATAAAAAGCCGAAATATCCCGTCAATGCCTTTCTTCTTGCTTTGATTGACACAGCGACGCATTTTGTTTTTTGCGTTTCCTGAAAAATGAGAAACTTTGAGTTGTGCCACCTTAGAAGAGGGTGTGCGATATATAGTTAAAACAATACTGTCATTTGCAATTTGAAATATGAGCAAGGTTGCGGACGAACTGTATACTGTATACTCAAACGAGTGTTGTATCCATCAAAGGGTTAAACCTTCTGCTCGAAAGGAAATGGTTTCTTTGTAAATATATTAATAATATCCAAGAAGAATTATGTTGCTTTGCATTTCATTAGAAACGATTATCGGTGTCTATAAAATTCTCCTTTCTATTTGTGTTCCTTCAATTATTTTGAACATGAATGTACGTACGTAGGTACATACGTACATATCTAGCGTAATTTTATCGTATTTGAGTTCCACTGACTGCCTATGCAAATAAAGGAGAATTGTGTGCGTGCACTTAAGAATGTTGTAAATAATGCTCAAAATCTCAACAACCGCAATAAAAACATCAACAAAACCATTCACCAAAACAAAAACAAAAGCAAAAAAAAAAAAAAAATAAACAACAAGAAAAAAAATAAATTTACTGTCAAATGAAACGAAATGAAATGATATGAATTGAGCTCGAAGCACGTGAAAAGTAATTCCATACCATCCCATTTCGTTCTATTTAATTCCATTTAATTCCATGGCTCTAAGCCCCGCGGTCGACCCGTCGTTTATTCGTTCAGTCACTTAGCTGCTCAGCGATTGAAATGGCGGCGAGGAGGTCAGGCCGCAAGAAGGATCATCAAATGGCAGAAATCCGCAGTAATTTATTTAACCCATTCACATCTAAAACAGCCAATATCCATTGGGAGTGCCGTCAAGTTAAGTGTTGTTTATAATTTTTGTATTGTTGATTGTTATTTCAAGACTCCGATGACCGATGATGGCGGCGACAAGTAAACAAAATCATCAGGTGTACGGATGTAACAAAATATGTACATATGTTATTGAATGTCTGTGCTTGCGTATCTACAATTCATTGGGAATGTTCTTCAGCAGTTTTTTTGTTAATTAATTAATCAAGCAATTAGACGAATGCGGAGCGCCACCATTTGAAAATGCGGATCAACATTTTTCGACCATAAGACGCGATAAAAATAATATTTACTTCCAAATCACGCGCAAATAGAATTCTTTTTCCATTGGAATTACGTTAGCTATAGTCGCAGTTGGGCTTTGCCCGCTGCTCGTTGATCGTTGCCCCAATGCTCTGGTTAATTCGCAGCTCTGCCAGTTCCAACAGCACTTCGCTGCTCTCTGGTGCGGCGCGGTGCGGTGGGGTGGGGTGTTTTGCGGCAATTTGTGAAACGCTAAAAATGGGAGATTAGTCAAAATGATGTCACCGACTTATTTTGATTGTTTTTATAATTTCTCAATAAAGTTCAGTTCAGTTCAGTTCAGTTGAGTACCCCCACCCACCCCGAAGTCACCGCATCCGTTAATCATCGATGTTTTCATGCTGAAGTTTTGCTATTTTTTCTCTACCTTTGGTTTTTCATTTTATTCATTTCGTTGCTTCTTTTGCGCACTCCGTGTCATCTTGAAGAGATTTTTTAATGGAATAAATGTCAATTTTTGTTTTCTTTTTTGCCACCGGAACGAAAAGGAACGGAACGGAACGAACGCCCGAGCGCACATGTGCATGTGCACGACCAGCGTACGGCGTTCTTCGTACGTGCTACGTCGCGTCAGTCGACGAGTTGACAGGTGAAGTCAACAGCCAGACCGAAAAACCAGCAACTACCCGGTGTGATCGGCGGCAAGTCAAGTGCCGCTCCATCGCGTGTGGGTGCTGTAAACATGATTGCGCAAAAAAAAAGAAAAAGAAAAGTTAATGCAATCCCCAAATGGGGCAGAATAATCGAGTGCGAAACTGTCAAGTAGCTTAAAAATTCGTCAAGATTTTTTAGCCCGACGACAGGCAAAAGAGCTTAAGTTGAAAATGCAAAAAGGCATTGTGCTATGATGCCTTTTCCCCACCGCACACTTTATCTTAGCCAACGGCAGTGCCGTAGCAACCATAGTGGCAAGAGGGGGATTTCCCCCCACGCATTTTCGTTTTTGCCCATGAATAAAATTGAAAAAATAATTTTTCCCCCCCACGCAAATTGGAAAAATAATTTTTTCCCCCTCACGCAAAACAGAATTGCTACGGCACTGGCACTTTTTTTTGTCGAACTCGAAGCTTTCATTTATCATTTTTCAAATTTCTCAAAAACTTTGTCCATTGCTTTTCTTTTGAGTCGTTATTCGTTGAAAGAAGTCCAAAAGATTTTAAAAAAGCCCGTCTTTGTTGATGTTGTAGTTGGTGTTATTGGCTTCTGAGTGTGATTATGGTAGATTTCCTCTCTAGGAGCCTCCAGTTTAGTGTCCAATTTGAAAGAAAGGAACGAGATGGAAGTGACTTTTGAATATTATACTTTGTTCCCTTAACCCTGCTGTTACCTTATAAAACAAATTAAAGAATCCCCAAAGAAAGCTCCAAGAAGTATTTCCCATACAATATTCATGGTAAACATAAGAATTTGAGCTCTTTACGAAACAAATTTTTATGCCTCATTCATAAAAAGTGTATCGCGCGCTTAAAGTGTAACATAAACCTGCTAACAATTTCAAAACTTTACAGGGTAAACAAAAAACACTTTTTTGCAAGACTTCAAAGTAGGGAAGGAGACCCAAAATATGGATGGTTTATTTTGTTCCTTCTCTTCTAAATTCGATTCTGTGCACCATACAAAGTCTACTTGGAGTCACTTGTTGGTGTTAGCTGTGAACTTTGACCACAGTTGGACTTAGCAGTTTTACTCATCACTAATTTCTCCGTATTTAGAATTTGAAATTAAAAAAGATTTTTTTTGCCTGACGATGCAGTGTCCTTTTTTCTTTCGAATGATATCGAAAAGTCGGAATCGGTTAAAAGTGGACTTAGCAGGTTTACGCTTTAAGCCGACGATATATGTATGTATAATATATATCTATATTTCATCATTCTCCTTATATTGCCCTCACAAATGTTGCATTTTGGACCACATGGTCCCAAGGCACCAGGAGAATTGCGCTCAAGCTCTGTAGCAAGAGTAGATTGTCGATCGGCCTGTGCCCTTCAGTTTTCCTGCGACTTCTGACTGGCTTTGGCCAGGTCAAGGTTAGTCTTCGATCGGTGTGGAATGTGGTCCATTTGGACTGAACGTAGCGGAGGAAGTGAGCTTCGATTGAAATCATTTAAATAATAAGAAATCTCTTCCCACGTTTTAACGAAGGCGGTCTAAAACGTTCGCTTCATTAGCTTAGTTAGCGGCTTACGCGATGAAGATTGAAGCTTCGCTTTGGCCACCGTGCCGACGAAGTTAAAAAAAAAATATTATTGAACATTTAAAAAAACATTTTTTCTTTTTTATATAATAATCGTGAAAAAATAATTTAACGAAATTAATCGACATTTGTCGATTCTTCCTAATCGAAATATGACAGAAAAACCGACGGGCTCGTTTTCAACCTAAATTCTAAGAAAACTACATACCTATGTATCTATATATATAGCTGACGCACCGGAGAAATGACTCATTTTCCATAGAGCCTCTTTCGAGCCGCGATCTGACCGGGTATTTCAAAACAAAACTCGGACTAGCTATGAATGGGAAATCTTCCACAAATATGCCTTTGTGGTCAATAGAGTATAAGTGGAAGCTGGCAGCGCTATCTTATATACATAAGTATGTAGAGTTGTCAGCTTGAAAATGAATGATGGAGTTTTTATTTTGGGAATAACTGTCGGTTATCGCCAAGGGGAATAATATTGCAAATCGGCGGCTTCGAGTGTAAGCCTGCAAACTCACAACGGAAAAATTTGAAAGGGCTGGCAAAAAACTGTTTTGAATTTACATTTTCATCTTAGGCAGGCCTGTAGAGAGGGGGATGGAAAAGGGGGAATTTTCTCCCGGGCCCGGGCTTTATGAAGGTTTTTTTTTGGTCGCACATTTCTGTGAGGACCCCGGAAAAAATCCCCCGGGCCCCAAATTTCTCTCTACGGGCCCGATCTTAGGAAGGAAACCCAAAATATAGTTATGGAGTTCATTTTTCGGTATTTTATAGAAAAGACTAACACACTTAGCCGACAATATACACTTTGTGGGCTAATATGGCTTGCGTGTGAAGGTAACTGGGTACGTCTTAAGGCTTCCCAGTGGGAAAAATCGGAATTTTTCTACAGAAACTTCATGCGAAGTACTCCTTACGGAATGCCTTATTTTTAACACAGCGATGTCATTGGAAATTGAGGCATTACGGATTTCGCCTACCATGTATAGCAGAAATTCAGTTTTCAGATAATTTATCTATAGCCGAACGTTTACCATACGGCGTAAACAAAAGCGTAAGATATACTTTATGCATTGATATGTAAGCAAATCTTTCTAAACGAAAACAAGTAAGGGTGTTATAGTCAGGCGAGCCTGACAATAGAATACCCGACACAGACACACATGTTCAAATAATTTTTAATATCAAGAGGTGTTTAAGGCCATAAGGGGCCCAATATACCGACTTTTGTTAAATTTCTTTATGAAAACTGATCGTTTGCCACGCCCACTTTTCCAATTTTTGTTTAATTATAATCGGAGGCGTAGATATATGCTCAAATCCTAAGTTTCATTGAAGAATTTGGAAAAAGTCCGATTTTGAGGCAGTTTTGGGATTTTTGTGACAGACCCTAGTACTAGAGCTACCCTTAATAATGGGCCGATCTAGGAAAATTTTTGGGAGGATGTTTATGGCTACAAAGGAAGCATAAGTGCCAACTTCCCTTTAAACATGTTCAAATACCAAATTTCAACAAAATATCTTGAAAAACTCCGATTTGAAAGCAGTTTTTGTGATTTTCGTAACAGACCCTAGTACTGGAGGTACCCCTAAAAATGGTCCGATCGGGTCCATTCTCGAACTTGTTCTTACTCATGTCCCCGTGAGCACGCATATCAAATTTTGTCAAGATAGCTCAACTCCTTCGATAAGATAACTGTATACAGACGGACGGACATGTCTAAATTGAATCTCCTGGTGACGCTGATCATTTCATATATATATTTTGTATGGTCTATCTCGACTAGTTCTGGGTGTTACACACAACCACACAAACGCAATATACCCTCGACAGAGAGTGTGTCGGGTATAAAAACTTTGACAGTCTGAAGTTTTCGCTTACAGGCTAAGGGAAATCGGTAAGGCATTACCTATTGCAACAAATCCTCCATTACTTTATCATGCAATATCATGCAGTTCAATACATTTTCCTTATACCGGGGTCCGCATGTTTTGAATTTTTTCTCCATTTTCTTCTAGGCTCATAGCAGACCTGGGCAGTCCAATTACAAAATTTTACAAGTAATTGTAATGGAAAAATCTTCAATTAAAATTTGTAATTGTAATTATAAAAAGTTACTTAGATATATACACATACATCTATTAAATAATTAATAATTATAATAACTGTGGATATGATATTGAGTCACTAGCTCTATGGGGAAACCTAAGATCCGTCATTTACATTACAAGTAATTGTAATTGAATTTTCCCAATTACAATTGCAAGTAATTGTAATTCAAAATTTTCCAATTACACTTACAAGTAATTGTAATTAAGTGTGTAATCAATTACAATTTTGTAATTGGACTGCCCAGGTCTGGCTCATAGTCTTCAACCTAGTTAAAACTTTTTGAAGGCTTAAACTTTCAAATGATAGTCTTCAGGAGAGTTGAAACCAGGGTTATTAATTTTATATGAAAAAATAAAATTAAAAAAAATTTTTTTTTGAACAATTCAAATAAATCAAATTGAGTTAATATCGCTTGAAAACTAAAAAATATATTCGAAAATTTTAACTTTGAAAGCTCTTAAACCGATTTGAAGACTACGACACTCAAAGGCATGCTTAAAAAAAAACAACCCTTCGATTAAACCCCAACAAAGCCAGCTTCTGTTTGTTCCCAATCAAAACACTTGTTCATATAATCGGGACAAATGGGTAATGAGCTAAAAATAAACAAATCGAGCGCCTCAAAGCGTTCACAAGCCCGACAAAAGTTTTTAACTGTTCAAACGTTAATCGAAAGACGCGATTGTATTCAATAGAACATAACGTATAATGTTTGTTCAGAAGCTTCTCAAACAGAAATACTTACGCATGCGAAATGTGGAAGTGTCTGGAATAATGTTCTTTGTTCGTTCACAACAGAAACCCACCCGTTCAATTGAAGGACCTAGCAATTTGCAATTGGACATGCTGCCTGTAAGAATATGACAAAGCTAATTTTCGACGCGATGACGTTCTTGGGCCGTATTCTCTGGGTCCTAGATGGAATTATTATTTTTATGAAAATGCTTTCTGTGCCCACGCAATAAGGAAAACGATTAAGAATTCGTTGGGGAGCTGACCTCAAGTGAACAATCTGTGAATATTTTTTGTATAAGTATTTTTTTTTTTTTAATATCTTAATTCAATTTCGTATGCCACAAAAATGTAACTGCATCCATATGCTTCGCGCAACGATGCCATTCCATTTTGTGTGGGAATGAATTGCACCATGGAAAGAACTTGTTAATTTACGCCGAAAATTATTGCGCCAGGCCTTTTCATTGTGATTTTTGGGCAGCGCGCATGAACGTTCGTGCGCTCTGCGACATCGCGTATGCGGCTTTCCAGAAATAAAGTTCAAATATTTTATGAGTTTTATGCCCCACGCGCTTTTCGTTGTTTTTTCGTTTCGCTTTGCACGCGATAGGGGGCTGCGGGGAGGTGCTGAGCTCCATCGGGGAACTGCCACCGCACTTATTAAATGATGTTCGAAAATGTATTTGACACAGATAAGTGCCGCCATCGCCACCTCCGGCGGCTCTTACGACAGTCGCTGCCGCCGCGTTGGTCGCGTGTTTTTTTGGGTCAGTTGTCGCAATATTTTCTTCGATTATTGGTCATGATTTCCTATAGAAACTCTTCTATCTCGCATTGTTGCATTTCATTTCATTCCATTCTATTCCACTTCATTTCAATCTATTCTGCTCCACTCCATTCAATTCTATTTCATTCCGCTTCGTTCCATTCCTTTTCGTTTTTATTTTACGCAATTTGTAAATGTTACGAATCAAGTGCCGCGGGTAGCGGGAGCTCCGGCAGAAATTGTGAAAATTGTGTGGGAAAAGCGAATATCAGAAAATAAAATTAGTATGCGCCGCAATATGCCTTTAATATCATATGACATCATTCGATGGAAATACCAAAATAATTAGCTGCAGTAGTTAGGCCTAAAATTACCAAAAAAAAAAATAAGTCTAAGCTTTGTCGCCCAAAAATATGCTTCTAAAATAAGTCAATAATGCTTCGAATGCCTTCGAAAGTCCACTGTCACTGCCAAATCTCGCATGAGATATATGTACATTTTTGTTCGTTTGAGCAACACAATTGAGTCAAACAAGCTCATTTTGGCGAATCATGCTTTTGAATTACAAATTATGAAATGGATTGGAAAATAACAGGATCGATTCAAGTGAACAAATAATGTAATCAGTGTAAACGGAACTTTAAAAAGTATAAAAAAAAAACAACAAAAATTGGTAGATCCTGAAACGGGTAATTAGAGAAATTTCGTTAGTAGGTACATTTGGCTTTGACTCTTGCCTAAACTGACATCAATGGGCATAAGGTTCCGTCTGGTGTGGTCATTTATTGCTCAAAATTCATTACTGTGACAACTACTTATATACAATATATTGTTATTATTTCTTATATACCCAGCTAGCATTTGGAAGACTATTTTCTAAGAAGATTCATATACGAGTCTTTTTCGAGCCCCATGGATGATTAAAAACCGATTGATCAAATGGAATATTAAAAGAAGATTCGAAAACGACTCTTCTATATGTTTAAAGTATCATTTTTGATCAGAAAACGAGCGCATATTTGATCTTTTTAATCGGAAAGGCGACTCGCTTTTGATCAAAAATTTCAGAAAATGCTAGCTGGGTAGTCGAAACTCTTTATAACGACCGCCTTTTTTCAAGAATTTCGCTTTATGCGAATATTCTGAAGACTTTTTTGCTACATTTTAGATGCCTTTTTTCTGGTTATAACGAATTATCCCTATATAGATGTTTTCTTCGGTCCATTGGAATTCGTTATAGAGAGTTTCGACAGTAGATAATATTCTCGCGTCGCAAGGTTTGTTAGTAGAATCCTCGACGTATGAGCAATGTTATTTAGAAAAATATAATAGTCCGTAACATTGCGTATACGTCTTATTTTCAAAATTAGTAACATTTTTGCACCCGACACACTCTGTGTCGAGGGTATATTGCGTTTGTGTGGTTGTTTGTAACACCCAGAATCATCGATATAGACCATACAAAATATATGTATATTGAAATGATCAGCGTCACTAGGAGATTCGATTTAGACATGTCCGTCCGTCTGTCTGTAGGCAGTATTCTTATCGAAGGAGTTGGGATATCTTAAAAAAACTCGGTATAAGTGCTCACGGGGACATGAGTAAGAACAAGTTCGAGAATAGACCATTTTTTAGGGGTACCTTCAGTACTAGGGTCTGTTACGAAAATCACAAAAACTGCTATAAAATGGAAGTTTTTAAGATATTTTGATGAAATGTGATTACCCCACACCTAAACATGTGTGTTCGTGTCGGGTATTTTATTGTCAGGCTCGCCTGATAATAACACCCTAACTTGTTTATTATTAAATTTCTGGAAAAACGCATTTTTTATTATTAAAAACATTTGAACGTCAAGCAAAAAAAGGAGAAAGATGGATCCAAATAGATCTGAATTTTTTTCGGAAATCGATTTTGACACATTAGTTTCAGCTGAGACGGTACGAAGTTCGACGGATCAGCTAGCTTATATTAGGTGTAGTAAAAAGAAATACATTATTTTTCCAATAGATGTCGTTATTTATCTGCATCTCGCGTTGTATAAGTCCGATCGTGTTCCGCTAGGGGGCATTAGAAAGATGACAGTTCCTACTAAAAAAGCTTTTTTGACACTTTTTTGATTGATTGTTTCAGTTTTGTTTGAGAGCTTGTCAAAGATGGACATCAGCAAAGAGAAAATTCGCTACATTTTACAGTTTTTCTTCGAAAAGGGAGAAAACGCAAGCCAGGCGGCTGAAAATGTGAATAGCGTTTATGGACCTGATACTGTAACAGCCAATCATGCGCAATTTTGGTTTCGTCGATTCCGTTCCGGTAACTTCAATGTCAAGGATGCACCACACACTGGAAGGCCAATTGTCGAAAATGTCGATCAAATCATGGAAATTATCGAGTCCGACCGTCATGTTAGCACTGTTTCGATTGCAAAAGAGCTAAAGATTGCACAAAAAACCGTTTGGAACCATTTGAATAAGGCTGGATACACAAAGAAGCTCGATGTATGGGTGCCACACGAGTTAACGCAAAAAAAACCTCATAGACCGAATTTCCATCTGCGAATCGCTGCTGAACCGCAACAAAATCGACCCATTTCTGAAGCGGTTGGTGACTGGTGATGAAAAGTGGGTCACTTACGACAACGTCAAGCGAAAACGGTCGTGGTCGAAACACGGTGAACCGGCGGAAACGGTGGCCAAGCCAGGATTGACGGCCAGGAAGGTTTTGCTGTGTGTTTGGTGGGATTGGCAGGGAATTATCTACTATGAGCTGCTCCCATACGGCAAAACTCTTAACTCGGAACTCTACTGTCAACAATTGGACCGTCTGAAGGAAGCAATCGCCCATAAGCGGCCAGCTTTGGCCAATAGGAGAGGAATTGTGTTCCATCAGGACAACGCCAGGCCACACACATCGATAGTGACTCGCTAGAAGCTCCGGGAGTTTGGTTGGGAGGTTCTTCTGCATCCACCTTATAGTCCGGACCTGGCACCAAGTGATTACCATCTGTTCCTGTCCATGGCGAACAATTTTGCTGGTGAAACATTCGCTTCAAGAGAGGCTTCTGAAATTCGACTGTCTCAATTTTTTGCTAATAGGAACGAGGGCTTCTATGAGAGAGGCATAATTAAAATACCTTTAAAATGGCAAAAAGTTATCGAACAAAACGGCGCATATTTGACCTCAATCGGGACATTCTAACTATCTTAAATAAAGCCCTCAATTTAATGCAAAAATAATGGATTTCTTTTTACTACACCTAATATGTATTATTTAGGCCTTAGTTAGTCCTACAGTTCTTTTCTTCATGTCTAAGGCAAGAATTTTGTTGTATACTGGAATGTGAAATATTAAACGGGCCAAAGTTCTTTTTAATGCCTAAATTTCTGTCGCTGTCAACGAAATTCAGTGTTCGTAAAAGAGCAAATCAAATTAATAACAAATAAATTTTACCAAAAAATTTATTAACAACGAAATAAAATACTCTAGTTCAATTGGATAAAATCGAATATTACCAAACTTCCATCTTGTTTACTCGCAAATTACAGTAACATTGTTGTCTTTTTTGGCAAGACAAGACAAGATAACACAACAATGTTACCGTAATTTGTGAAGGAAAAAAATTGAGTTTTGGTAATAATTGATTTTTTTTCAATTCGACTAGAGTATTAATTTCGTTATTCATAAATTTTTTGTTAAAACTAAATTTTTATTAATTTGGTTTGCTCCTTCAGAAAAACTGAATTTCATTGACAGGGACAGAAGTTAAGGCATTAAAAAGAATTTTGGCCCAAACCTCTTACCGTAGGCCGCCATAAATAAAAGCCAGACTTTTTGAGATCGATTTAAAATTGACCTGTAGCCAATCTATCAAAATTTAATAAAAGGACTCGCTACATTTATCAAATAAATACTTTCAAGAGGACCTCCATTCAAATTTGTGTTCTTAACGTTTGATGAACTCAAAAATGACTCACACTGTGATCGAAATTTTATGATTTGAAGGAAAAGGCTAAAAAATGTGTTCCTCCATCTCTGTTTGATCTCACATTGTACATTTTAGTACGGCTCTTTGTCGTTCCAATGGCCGTCCTGTTTCTTAATTGCAAAAAGTCGCTCACTCCTAAACCATTTCTGGCCGGTTGTTGTACATATGGGGCATTTCACATCAAGTGTACCCGCTCAAAAAACTTCATAGCTGGGATTTCGATGAAACTTGGTGGAAATGTTGCGCTATGAGAGTACATGAATTGTGCAAAAGGAGGAGGGGAAATATTTACCGGGTGCCTAGATACAGGGTGTTAAACTTTCAGGCCTTTTTGTATTCAAAAAAATCTACGTCTCGCAAATTAGCAAATTAAAAAAATGTGATAAAGGATTTTTATAGATTTTTTTCTGCTTTTTCCGAAAAAAATATTACAATCTCCAGAAATTATTATTTATGCAAAAAAAAACGGTTTTTATTTTTAAAATCAATTTTTCGCTCAATGCGACATTTTTAATTTTTTTTAAAATAATTTTAAACGAAAGCTGAGCTTTTTTTCTATAAGATAAAGTCTTAATTGAAGTGGGATCTCCAAAACTTACGAGTAAACGGAGGTGTTGAACCCAGCACGACCCTCGCGCCAAGCACGCAGAAGCCGCTATTCAGCTGTGGCTGCTGAACTTTTCTAATTGATAGAAAAAAAGCTCAGCTTTCGTTTAAAATTATTTAAAAAAAAATTAAAAATGTCGCATTGAGCGAAAAATTGATTTTAAAAATAAAAACCGTTTTTTTTTGCATAAATAATAATTTCTGGAGATTACAATATTTTTTTTCGGAAAGAGCAGAAAAAAATCTATAAGAATCCTTTATTAAATTTTTTTCATTTTCCAATTTGCAAGACGTAGAATTTTTTGAATACAAAAAGGCCTGAAAGTTTGACACCCTGTATCTAGGCACCCGGTAAATATTTCCCCTCCTCCTTTTGCACAATTCATGTACTCTCATAGCGCAACATTTCCACCAAGTTTCATCGAAATCCCAGCTATGAAGTTTTTTGAGCGGGTACACTTGACGTGAAATGCCCCATATTTCTCGTCTAAAATCAATGCAAATTTGCTGCCGATCGAAAACGTGTTGAATGCGGCCAACGAGTTTAAGGTACTATCAAAACTTTCCATCGCTTCTTAATTCGATGTTTTCGCAGACATGCAAGTGCCCTTTAAAACCGAGTTTCAATCTGGAAAACTTTTCAATTGAAAATGTCTTGAATGCCACATTTTATTCGATCAAAAATGAATTCGGGTCCGAGTCCGAAATCGTTTGGACTTTTGTTACAATTCATTCAAGTAAATTATTCATTAAATGATGCGTGCGATTAATTACACTCTCAATTAAATATAACGGAATCCGTCTCCAAAGAAACCACCCTCTGGCTGCCCTTGCGTCGCCCGTGGCCCGTGGCCCGTCGCCCGTCGCCCCTCAACCATCGACCGTCGACGGTATTTGAATAACGTTGTAGAAAACGTTAAAAGTAAATGAATGATAAGACCAAAGGCAAAGGCACTCAATTTGATTGGTAGTAATCATTAAAGCATCGTTAAGACTTGGCGTGCTGGAAGTAACTTGTTTGTTTTTGTTTGCTCTGTTTCGTTTTGTTTTGTGTTGTTTTCTTCTGTTTGTCGTTCTTTGCATTTGTTTGAAGGAAAGAAAGCATTTGGGGGGAAAGAAAAATATCATTAAAAAAAAAATAAATAAAATTAAAAATAAATAGGGTAAGAGTTTTCCTCTATTCAGCAATTACATTAGGAATTCAAGAACTTCTTTTTTTTTTTTGTTGCTCGTTTTGTGTTAAAAGTTTCATTCGCACTTTGCATAATGGCATAACCATTCGTTCGACGCCTTTTACTGCACCACCTTCCATTCAAAAAGGGTGAATAGCAAAGCAAAGCAAAGCAAAGCAAAGCAAAGCAAAGCGAAGAGAAGGGAAGAGAAGAAACGGAACGAATGGAAATGGAATGAAACGAAAGGAGGCATTTTTGCACTTTCTGCTGCACTGCTGCAATTACTATTGCGCCATCGCTGCTCATTGCCCATTGTCCGCGGCACAAATCGCATTAAAGTTTTATGCAAAATTATTATTTCCTTTTGACATTTTAGCGTTCCTTTTGCAGTGGTTAAACAGAAAAATGTTGCGAAATAAATAAATGAAAAGTGAAAAATGAAGAATAAGAAAAACATATGCCCTTATTTAAAAGACTAGCATATATGATTACATCGCAAGCAACTTGTTCAGGAACGGACTCTAGACGGTGTTCGGGCCTCTTTTCTGCTTTCATAAAACTATAATTATTTTTTAGTTTCATTTTTTAATTTATTTTAATATATTTTATTTTTTAATTTTGTTATTTTTTCTATATATTTTTTAATTTAATTTAATATTTTTTATTTTTTAATTTTGTTATTTTTTCTATAAATTGTTTGTTTGTTTTTAAAATTTATTTTTATTTTACTATTTTTTTATTGTATTTTTTTTATTTTAATTTATATATATATATTTTTTGTTTTTTTGTTATTTTTTAAATTTTATTTTTTTATTTTATTTTTTAAATTTTATTTTATTTATTTTTTTATTTAAAAAATTTTTTTTTTTATTATTTTTTGTTGAAAATTTTTTTTTATTTTTATTAATTTTAATTTTTTATTATTTTTTATACTTATACTTATATTTATATTAAAAATTTTTTTTTATTTTTTATATTTTTAATTATTTTTTATGTGTTTCAAAATGTTTAGTTTTTTATTTTTTTAAATTTTTTTAATTTTTTATATATATGTACCTTATTACATATACATTATTTAAATTTTTTTTTTATTTCATAGACGCAGTCCATAGTCCGTGACCACCCAACACGTAAAATGTAAAGAAAATTTTGACTTCCGGAAAGTACTGGATAATTTTAGCGAATTGATATATTTAGTTTAGTTTGCTTTATTGGCCACAGGTTAATTTTAATTTCAATCGATCTCGAAAAGTGTGACCGAGAACTAAGCTGAGAATTTTTTGGATTTTACGTACTATATATCTATATCTCGTTAGCCGTTTAGTACTTATTTTATTTTCCTGTCCATGGCAAAGTTTAGCCTTAGACATGGAGAAAAGTACTGTAGGAATAATAATAGCGAAAATCTCCGAAATTTGACTATTCTTCCGCCTGTTTTCATCTCTCCTGGTCCATAGCTCCCAAGCCGGTATGGAATAAAAAAAAAAAAAATAAAAAAAAAACGGCCTGATCAGTTCCACCGCAACTCTTATATATGAACAAAGATAATAATATGCATATTCGTCTGTTACATAAAGATTTGCTCACGTACAAATGTGGCAAATATAAATAGGTACACACCAACAATGTTGAAGGTGTCTTTTGGACTTGACACTCGGACTTATTGGTTTTTTAATTTTTTTTATTGGAACTTTTTTCTTCGAATTTGTTTGTTCGTTTGTTTGTTTTATTTTCTGGCCGCATTTCCATGTCGTTTGAATGCAGTTGTCACAATTCGATGTTGAACTTTTATGGTTTTCCTTTTAATTTTATTATTTCGTGGAAAATAGGAGAATGTTTTGCATTTTTCATTATCGTCATAGAAAGGAATTTGATTTTTTTCTTCTTTTGTTTTTTGTTTTTTAATATTTGTAGCACTCCAAGGCACAGGCCATAAGCCCCCGACCGAGAATCCGTATTCGACATTTAACCTTTCAGGCCATGACATAACAGAAGCA